>JAZKJV010005374.1:1200000-1640384 GCA_037367405.1 Ottelia alismoides
TAGGAGAGGGGGACTGCCACCAATTCCTATTAGGAAAAGTGGCTGTTCACTCCACCATTATGGAAGGAGGCAATCTCCTTTGCAATATCTCCAAATTTGATTGATTTAATTTTAGGATTAAATTATATTGATTTATCAAAATATATTTAATTAAATTAAATTAATTGTTGTTGTAATTTTACAATAAAATCTTTGCCAATGAAAGAAGCACAAATCAATCACATCCATTGATTTTGTGTACTCCATGGATCGTAATCAATGGATTCCCAAACCCTGTATAAGAAGAGGCACCCCTTACCCATATTGGACACAACAACAACAATCTCTCTCTCTGTCATTCTCATGCATCTCTTTGTCTCTCTCCTTTTGGATGGCCATCCATCCAAACCCTAGAGAGAGGATCGCCGCAGTCGTCGGATTGCCATTGTGTTGTTACTTTGACTGTTCTTGGTTCTCCATCTTCTTTGGTGCACTATGCTTGCGAAGAATATGTACGATCCCGTGTAATGAGATCTGGATTTCTTTCCTTGGATCAGCATCTTGTATTGCGAGAAGCACGCAGTTCATCCTCGCACTCACAAGCGTCTCCTCCGACATATTGAACTTGAGATAGGAGGTCTCTTCTCTAAGAGGATAGATCGTAACCACTCTACAAGAGATATTCATTTATCTACTATGTGGTTAGATGAAACGATTCAAGAAGCGTTCTTGGATCATGTGGTTTCATCGCATGAATTTTTTTTAAATTTTTTTGCATCAAGCTACTAGTGCAACTAGTCGCTCTTGATCGTACATGATACGATCATCACACTTCCATTATGCATTTAAAGATTATTCCATATCTTTCAAGTGGTATCAGAGACTTAGGTGAGAGGTTTTGGATTCAGTCCATAAATGTAGGAAAACTTGGGTTCATTAGGGTCTGCGAAACTTTTGTCGCATTTCAATTTTACATCCCGTTTTAGTGAATTTTTTGGCCCTATTTAAATTTTTAACACGAAATTATCACTTGTATTTTATTTTCATTAAATAAGGAAACCGTGGGATTTGAATTCGCATGATTTGGAATCCAGTTGCTCAAGTTATGATCATTTTAACTAACATGTATCCGCTATATCGGGGACGGTGAATCTTGACATAATTGAAGAGTTAGTTACTGTTTTCAAACGCCAAGATATGCATGCAAATCACTTTAGTTCTGCTGTAAATCAAATTCGAAAACTTTGGAAACTTATTTTGCTTGACATGGATTTAAATTGATTGAGATATGCTAATTTTAGTAAGTGAGGGTCACTGCTGGAATCTACAATCCTAATCAAGAACCTTGTGATGGTCATTTAATCAATGATTGAATTAATAGTTAATTTCCAGGATAATTATGGATAAATATTTGAGAAATATTTGATTGATAAATATTACCTTAAATGGCATTGCCTTAACCAATAATTGATTACATATGATCTTGATCACAACTGGTTTCATGATCTTTTCCAACAAACAAACTTGCTTGAATAGGATTGGTAATTTGTTTAGCAAATTTTTCCTTATAATCAAAATGGTTTTGATTATTACTATATGGTATAACTTCGGTTGAAAAAGCAATTATCATCTCAAGTACAAAATGATCAATTTTGCATTATCCTAACCAAAGGCGGATATGGTGTCTAGTCGGGGAGCATTAGGGTAGTAGGTTGTACTGTGTGCGGTTTATCCCACTCCCGTAGGTACTAACCATTAAAATGGATAGGGAAGGGATATTGCTGGAGAAATCATAATGTATTTTCTAATTATTAAACTTCAAAATAATATGTACTTTAAGATTATACCATCCTTTCTAGTAACAATCAAGTTTATTGATTGAATTGGATAGATAATTGATTTAATGTGAATAAATTAATTATATCCAATTGTAAACTCTCTATTATGAATAGATGTGTATTTCGTTTGTAAGAATTTATTATATAAATGTGATTCATGATAATTAATTAAAATTTGAATATGAGGTGAAGGATCACATAAGTGACATTCGTTGTCTCCTGTCAAGGTGAAGGATTCTGTCGCCAAGGATTGTATGTAGGAGACGCATGTCTAAAGTGACAGCTCCAACGTACAAACACATCTGGATTGGGCTCTTTGCTTCCTGAAAGAGTAAGGCCATATGTATAGTGACCCCAGTATCAGGTCCTCATATTATTGGGGCGATATTAGATTGCATATAGCGAGGTCTAATCCAGTTGACAGTTGGTTCAACTAACGACATCTCAACATCACCTTAGGGGTGGTGGGCTCGGGTGTTAAAGACTGAATTGGGAAATACAAGTTGGACTTGGAAAGCAGAATGTATTACCGCTTCTCTTTATCTAAGTACAGGTTCTCATATTATTGGGATGTGATAAAGGTAAAGAGGAGATCCTAGTTCTTGCTAGAGATATGGCGATAAGTATTTATCTTGCTTTGAAAGTGATTAATGGAATGAACTTTCGAAGTTGAAAATGCAAGACTAATTTGATTAAAAATTCTTTAATCATATAAATACATTTGAATATATTATTATTTATATATTCTAATATAGTGCATTCTTAATTTCAGAAAATGAAGTCCATGAACCCACTTAGCAGGCTTCTAGAGGTCTATCAACTGACCAGACCAAATTATTCAGATTGGATCTGAAATTTGGATCTTGTCCTTTCCGCTGAGTGCATCTCGTATGTGCTATCAAAGGACAAGTATGCAGACACAAAGAATTCAGAAGAAATTTCTTTTAATCAAAAGTATGATGAAGATCATAATTTGGTGAGGTGTTACATACTGGGTTCATTTTCCTGTGTTGCAGAAGCAACATGTCACAATGTACACTTGCCATGATGTTATGACGAATCTGAGGGAAATGTTCAGTGACGTAAACTACACAAAGCATTACAATATAATGAGAGAACTTATTACCTGCAAGATGCAAGAGGGGACCTCTGTTAGAGAACATGTACTCAAAATGTTTGGGTACCTTTCTGAGTTGAAAACCCAAGGATAGCAGCTGACATGGATGCAGATACGCAGGCTGATTTCATTCTGTTGTCACTCCAAATGGCTTTCAACAACTTTGTTGTCACGTTCCACTTGAGCAAAGTTGATTATACTAACGTTGGGCTATTGGTTGCATTAAAGTCTATTGAAGACGTAATAAGGAAAGATGGTCCCTCGAGAAGTGCAATGGTTGTACAAGTCAAAGGAAAGCATGGTCGGAAGTAATGTTCTCAGAAGGGCCCGACCCAGAAGAGAAAGAAGAAGAGTCAAGGCGTTGGTTGGTCTTCCAAAGCATCCACTCTGATAGCATCCAAGAAAACCGATGTGTGTCATCACTACGAGAAGCCAGAGCACGGAAAGCGCAATTGTCTTGATTACCTGAAGTCGGTCGACAAAGGTAAAGCCCTTGCATGTATGAAATCTACTTTCATCATTGAAAATAACTTTCTCATTGGATGAGAAGGAAGTTGGGTTGTTTATTCCGGTGCTTCTATTCATGTATGCAATTTATTGCATCTATTTAAGGAAACTAATAATCTCTATGAAGGGGAGATAGACATCCACATAGGTATGATGCAAGTGTTGCTATTATCGCCATCGGGACCTGCCGACTATCATTTTCTAGTGGAAGAGTCCTAGTACTTAAAGAGTGTCTTTATGTACCTGAAGTCCGAATGAATTTAATATCTGTATCTATGGTTGTTCGAAGTGGATATTCATTCCTTTTATGTAATAAACTAGTCATAAATCATTATGATGTGTTTTGACTTCTGGTGGACTCTATGAATTGTGCATTGATTAACATGCCTTAAATGTTACTACCACTAAAAAACCGTAAAAGATCCAGGGAGGATGGAAATCATTCAAACATGATTTGGCATCAAAGGCTTGGTCATTTGTCTGTTGATAGGATCAATAGATTAATAAAGGATGGACCCTTAGATTTTCTACAGGTTAAATCTGTGCCTACCTACAAACATTGTAATCGAGGTATAATGACTAGGATGCCATTTCGTAACAAGGTTACATGATGCGAAGGTATTCTTGGCCCGATACATATCAATGTATGTGGTACTTCAATACCGCGACTCAAAATGGATATCGATATTATTTGACCTTTTTTGATGACCATTCATAATATGGGTTTATCTTCCTACTACATCATAAATCTGAAACCTTTGAAAAGTTTAAAGAATTCAAGGCTTTGGTTGAAAACTAAACCAATACGAAGATTAAATAGAATTGATCTGACTGAGGTGGTGAGTACCTTTCAGATGAATTCAACGAATACCTTAAGAGAATGGAATTTTCTCCCATTCTCACTCCCCTTGGAACCCCCCAACTTAATGGTGTTGCAAAAAGGCGCAATAGGACCATCATGGATATGGTCCGTTCAATGATGAGCAAAGCACATTTGCCATTTAGTTTCTGGGGATATGCAGTAGAGACTCAATATATACCCTAAACACAATTCCTAGAAAATATATACCTAAGACTCCTCATGAGCTCTGGTATGGAACCAAACCTAGTGTTAATCACTTAAGGGTTTGGGGTTGCTCGGTCCATGCGAAGAACGTGGATGCAAGTAAGCTAGAATCTCGCTCTCATTATTGTTATTTCATTGGGTAAACAAGATCTCTCTCTCTCTCTCTCTCATTCTCACGTCTCTCTCTGTCTCTCTCCTTTTGGGTGGCCGTCCAATCAAACCCAGAGAGAGCATCGCCGATGTCGTCGAATCACCGTTGTGTTGTCGCTTCGACTGCTTTTAGTTCTCTATCTTGTGTGGTGTGCTTCGCTCACGAAGAAGACGTACAATCTCCTGTTACGAGATTGGGAGTTCTTTGCTTGGATCAACAACTTGGATTGCGAGAAGCACACGGTTCATCCTCACGCTTGCAAGCTTCTACTCTGAAAGATCGGACTGGAGATAGTGTGTCTATTCTCTTAGTGGCTAGATCGTAGCCATGCTACAAGCGTTTTCCTTTATCTACTATGTGGTTAGATGAAACGGTTCAAGGAGCGTTCTTGGATCATGTTATTTCATCGCATGAAAAAAATTTTAAATCCTGCTACATTGAGCAACTAGTGCGACTAGTCGCTCTTGATCATATATGATACGATCATCATGCTTTGTTATGCGCTTAAGGATTATTCCATATCCATCAGTACTGGGCCTAGAGAGTCTTGGAACCTCCTCTCCAATCAACTAGCTTCCATTCCTGGACCACTCTAGGTGTTGTCGCCACTAGGGTTGGCTGGAATCGAGTGAAGAAAGTAGGTTCTCGGCTAGTTGTGTCTGGTAGCAGGAAAGTTGTTTTGAGAATTGATGTTGAGATTAATAAATAGGAAGATCAGAGGAGTGTTTAGAATAATCGAGGGACTTGCGTGTATTAGAGATGTAAGGAATGTAGAATGGATGGTTAGGATTAGATTTTCGGTGAAGAATGGAGATGGGAGAAATGGTTAAAGAGAGCAGGTTACATCAT
The DNA here is from genome assembly GCA_037367405.1 of Ottelia alismoides. NCBI lineage: Eukaryota > Viridiplantae > Streptophyta > Magnoliopsida > Alismatales > Hydrocharitaceae > Ottelia > Ottelia alismoides. Next base: position 1,205,508 of record JAZKJV010005374.1, read on the forward strand.
AAATCAACTACCAGTCCTTAAGGAAGATGACTCCAGGTGTCGACACGTGTCAGCACTTGATAGGCTAAGATAATGAATAACTTATACAATATTTATTAATAGTAAATGAACTTATTTAAAGAAAGTATAAAAACAAAAAATGCAAATAATTAAATATACTAATTTAGTATATAATATTTTATAAATATTAAATATTTAATGAAATACAAGTATAATATTGCTAAATATGTATATAGTATATTTAATCAATATGGTTTTGATTTATAGTTTAATATTTTAAAAGTTAACATACTATTTTTATATTTTATTAATTTATAAAATAATAAGTATGATATATATGAATTTTATGTCTTTTAATAAATCAATTTAGTTATATAAATAAATATATGTATAAATGACGTAACTTAATTTCATATTTAAATTCAAGTTTGATTTATTTAAAATATTAAATTAAGTGTAAAAATTCTGAATTAATTCTTACATCATATACAATATAAACAAAATAGTTAATAATTATAAAATCACTAAAACTATAAATAGTATGTTTTGAATAAAAAATAGCCCAAAAACCCTTTAGTCATCAGGTCCCAAAATCGACTTTTTGCAAACATACTCTGGTTTTAGTGAAATCGCCTTCATTAATTAGATAATATTATTTTATGAACTTTAAAGAGAGTAGAGTGAAATTGGAGTTTGTATGAAGAAATTATGATCTTCGGAATTTGTGAAATTAACAATTAGAAAGTTAATTTCTTGCATATATATAGATTGGGATTTTTTTAGGATTTTTTAGTTTTATATTTTTTAGAATAGGAGAAGTGTTTGGTGAAAAACATGAACAGATGAAATGATTAAAAATCATTGGACTTTTGATAATTTTTGAATAAATAATGTGTAGATTGCATAATTAATTTTTTTAATAATTTTCTTCCTTATCTACCCCTATTAGTCTGTTTGTCGACCAATCCATGCTGACTTGGTCTTGGAGGAAAGGTTATATAAATACATCTGCCAGCTATATTTATATTATTAGTCATACTATACATATATTTATTTATTTACATTCTGCCTCTCTTTTTATTTTCTTTTTTTTATTCTTTTATTTATTTCGATGTTTTTAATGCATAAAAATGCATTTTGATATTTTGATAAGAAATGAAAATTATTGAATACTTGCAAGAATTTGTTTAGGATTTTAAGAGAAAAGCGACAGAAGTGTTAATGAATCATGGATTCATCAACCCCCCATACTTAAACATTGCTAGTCCCTAAGCAAACAATTACTTGAAAAATTAGGTATGAAGAAGGAAAGTTAGAATGAATTAGTTTTCCAAAAACTATTCATGGGAACAAACAAAGGATAGAGCTTCGTCAGGCCAAAAACAAGCATTTTGTCGAAGCCTTAACTAGGATTAGGATTTTAATCTGAAGAGATCTCAAGATCCACAAATCCCTAATTAAGTTCACCTCAACAGCCAGCTCAGATCCACTTATCCATATCTCTAACTCTTATCAACCTTGAATTCAATTTGTATTGTGTATGAATTGTGTTAGCTCTTCCTTCTTAAAGAAGCGAAGAAACAGCCCATCCCAACGATACACTCCCATCTGTTCCTCATCTAGATACTTATTCCTTGAGGAGGGGGGTATTTCCTTCTAAAGTCAGTTTGCGTTATGTCCACAATTGAGTAGATAGAATGTAGAAGAATGAGAAGAGAATCGCAGAGTGATCAGTGTAGTCACTTCTCCTTATGAATCCCAACCAATGTAGCTAAGTCTCCCCTAAAATGTGTAAGTTTTTTGGAAGCTTGGACCATTGTGGTCATATTTCGTATTTGGTGGTTTGCTTCTTTTTTGTAATGTATGTAATGTTGCTTGCACTGTATCAATCCTTTGTGCCTCGACGGTTAAAGAGTCTTTTCATTCTGTCCATTTTTTAAGATCTTGGAAAAATTATGCCAGCAGATCCTTCCCTCATCTAAAGCATTATTTTATCCCTACAACTGAAGTCTTTATACGTCTGTGCCAGCAGATAAGGATGAATATGCACCACTAAAATAAACTATCCTTCGCAACCCCATGCAAGTCGAGCTAAGTGCAAAGTGCATGTGTTCAAAATTGGTTCGCTGTTGCAGAGTTAAACAGATGACATCAAGTGTTATACATAGGCATGTTTAATTGGAAGTCCAAAGCAAGGACTCATGGAACCCAAAGATTTAAGTCATAGACCTTCAGAGTGTAAATTCATGTTCCTGTGTAGGCTCTTAACAATGAAAGTCAAAGGCCATAATCAAGCTCCATCGTTTAGACTGTTCCCATTCTTTAGTTCGAGAAATAAAATTTATTTTGAAAATGCTAATGCAAATGCAACCATATTTTTGTGAAGTACGTTTTTTTGACTTTTACTCATTTGTATGCATTTTAAACGTTATTAAATTTTTATGAATTTTAGCACTTTGTATTTTTTATGGATTTTTGAATTTTTATAAACAAGCATATTTACAAGAATTTTACAAGTTAAATTATCGATATTTTATGTGAATTCAATAACTAATATATTTTACAAATTTTATATAAAATAATTTTTCAAGAGGAAAGGGAAGCTACATCATGATGTAGCTAACCTTAGCTACATCAGGGGCAATTTTGTCCTCTTTTTTTATTTTTTTTCAAAATTTCTGTGATGGATTTTCATAACTATATCTCTCTAATATGTCATTCAAATTTCGTCAGAAACAGAGACTCATACGCCCTCCATCCAAACAGTCATTTTTTAACGGTCACAGATTTGTTGTATTTTACTTGTTCTGGATGGAGGCCGTAGGAGTCTGTTTCTGATGAAATTTGAATGACATATTAGAGGGATATAGTTATGAAAATCCATCGTGGAAATTTCGAAAAAAATAAAAAAAAGAGGACGAAATTGCCTCTGATGTAGCTAAAGTTAGCTACATCATGATGTATCTTCCCTTTCCTCATTTTTCAAAGATTAAATTATGTTTACACATATTTTAATAAATAGGATTTTAAATGAGTATTACATATTCAAACATATTTTAAATTTAGGATTTTAAATAAGAATTTTACAAATATTTTACTTATTTATAAGAATTTTATGAATAATAAAGTAATAATGGATTTAAATTAACACTTACCCACTTTTTCTGGATTTTATAGAAATAGAAAATACATAAAAGTACGAGTTATGGACAAAAGTATATATACAATATATATGCACCCCTTATACTTAGCTTGTGCTATGTCCTTGTAACATCAAAGGAGAAAAAGGAGGACATAACTCATGCTACGTAAAAGTGGGTGAAGAAGAATAAAAGAATAGAAGTCAGTCGATCCACCGATACTTACGATCTAGTCATAGCAAGTATAGTGGAAGACAAAAATGAGGTTACTAGGGGTTAGGAATATACAAATGATGGAACAAAAAAGAAAAATAATAATGAAATCACTCACCCCCACCCCGATAATTAGGATTAGGCATCCTAACTATAGACAAGAATGTGGCCAAAAATCAGGGACAAGTGATTGGTGTAAAAGAAATGAAAACAAAAGAAACAAAATCGAAAATGCAAATCAATGGGAAATCGGTCGCCCTATACTTAGGATTCGGTATCCTAAGTATATAAAGACAATCAAAAAATGGGGACACTTGAGGAGTATGAAGAATAAACAAGTGGTGTACTCCAAAAAACATAATTGCTCACATGTCTCTGTACATGACAAAATGAAGTGGAAGAGTAGACATAAGTCTTGTATAGAGTAGATCACCACAACCTAGGACGTACGTAATCATTTGATCTGCAAATGTACCAATACGTTGTTGTCGAAGTAGAGCTACCTCTGTATGTAAGTGTCATACGTCTCTTTACTGAATGCATCTCTAGAATCGGTCTACATAAGGTGTCTATATGTATATCCATCACACTGTTTACACTGAATAGAATGTATGATCTGTGAAATATAATCCACTGACTCTCTTGTTGGAATATGTATACTCTTAATCTGTGGCATTGAGATGTCTAATACAACTAACTGCTCCTCCAATTTGATGTGAACTATGTGTCTACATGTGAACAGATGTCTGAAGAACTACCTAACATATGATCTACCCCTTCCTCATGTAGGATATCATGGGTATCAAAATAAACACTCTCAAGATCAAGAGACTGTGTCTTATCTATGTGTTGGCAATCAACTGCAAGATTGGAGTCCTCTGAAGTGAATAATAATACCGATCTGGGAATGCTACATCCTCTCTCCATCTCAATGTGTACCTCTCCACTGTCTGTACGCAATGATACTCTCACATAATCTTAATCAGAAAGGGCTCTTGTAGTCTACAAGAAAGGCCTCCCAAGAATGATTTCAGCAAGGTGTAACTGTGTAGGACACATCATGTCTAAGTCTATAAAGTCCACTAGAAACTGCAAGCAATGAACACACCTCTAGGTCTCTTCGCATATCAATATGCAAACTGAAGTAACGCTCCTGATTTGTCAAAAGGACCTTGCTAGATCATATCAAGCAAAGAAGATGGTCTGAAATTGATGGAGGAACCATTATCTAAGAGAGTACGATGGAATGTGGCATCTGCAATCTGACATGTGACATAGTGAGCTCTTGAATCTCTTCTTTCTTGGGTACCTTGTTTTGAATAGCACATGAAGTCACAGTGATCAATACATGCTTCTCAACTCGTGATTTCCTTTTACTACATGTTGTGCATTTGTTCCTCAACTGATTCTTGAGCATAAGAAAATGATCCAAGGCATCGTGTAAAGGAATCTTTAGAAAAATGTTATCTTTTAATAATAGTTCAATCCCTAGAGTAACATGACTCTTTTTTCAATTTTTTTCCTTTTCCATACAAAGCACCAGTAAAAGGAACATGTACAACAAATTTCTTTTTATTCACATTAGTGGAACCAGCATGTACATCGAGAGTCATAGAAGTATGTACAAAACACTCGAATACACAAAAGGAAGTAGAATGATAGATAGTGTCTATATAACGTGGCATGATATCATCATCTGATTTCCATGTATCCATATCAACGGTGTCTACATCGCTCCCTTGAATATCATCATAGTGGACATCATGCTGGTCCTCATCGTTATGGTATTCCTTCTCAGCATCATGGTGTGTATCATCATGGATCATCTCCCGATCCTCATCACGTGCCCTCTCCTTTTCTAAACAAGTTTCTCATGGATGTCTATCGCTCCAGAGCAAAATAAGTTAGATAAAACAATCAGGAAAAGTATCCATACTTTTGGTGTTGACTACCTGATCTACGTATCGCCTCCTATTGTTCGAATTCATCAAAGGTTGTGCTAGAAAGTGGTCTTGGGTGCGGTTAACACATCTAGGTGATGTTTAACTTGCTCCATCTCTATCCTCTGTGTTCTCTAGAGTATGATAATAATATTCATTATCTGGTTCAGTTATAGCGATTGTGAAGATATCTCTAACTCATTATGGTATCCCTACCTTTCTACTCTCTCTTGCCTAGGAGTGTGTTGTTGTGGTGTATAAGGTCAAGGAGACCTCTGTAGAGAAAACGAAGATGGTTATTGCTGCTGGTGATGATAACACTATGAATGTGTAGTAGGATATTAATTCTAATGTGGTCTCTAATAGGCATGCTAGTGAGATTGTCGTTGCGTAAAGTGTTGATGATGTTGGAAATGTTGATATGAAAGTACATGCTGCAGGTGACTATGTTTCTACTGGTGTACGCTCCTCAGAGTGAAATATTCTTGTGTCTGAATAGGAGTGTACAATATGCCATTGATCACAAGAGTGGAATGAGAATCAACATCATCATCTCCGGGGCCAGTGATCTGACTCACATTGGCATTAGACGGATTCTCATGCCAATTGAAATTTGGAGACTTGGTAGGTTGTACTGGCTCGCTCTGAATATACTAAATCTAACGAGTGGGAAGAGTAGGTAAAGATCTTTGTACAGGATGGGAAGTGAAAGAAGGAGGGGATTACGGGTACTAATGCTATAGCTTGGTCACCTTCTTTGTCAAATCACTCAATTGTTGAGGAAGTGATGAGAGTTTCTTCAACTCTTACAGCTGTTATAAATCATGAATTTGCTTCTGAATCATGTCAACTAGTGTAAGCTTCTTACTAAAGAATCTCATGTCAGATCGTGAATCAGAAACATGATCCACCTTTTGATGTTATCAATGGTGTGGTGATTGTGGGTCCATTTAGAATGCCCGAGTAAAGTCTACACGACATGAATTATCTGACATCCCGTCAAAGATGGACCAAACTAACTCTGCAAGCCTATTCAGATAACTACCGCCAGATGCGATACTCACAAGGCCCTGAACGTCAGTCCAGAGTCCTCCAAAATAATTATGAACAAGCACCTTCAAAGGTATCTCGTGATGAGGCCATCTCTTAGTAAAATCCTTGTTGCCCAGCAAATGTCCTCATAATCCCCCAAACAGTAGTACCATCTTCCCTAGTTGTTGGGTAATATTAGGTCCAAGGGAACTGTGAGGCGAATCACTCCATAACTACTTTCTGTGGTCAGAGTCAAGTGCTTATAGTTGCAACCATGCATCGAAAATTGATGCACATGTACTTATGGCACAAGTCCATGGATTTTTGTCTCTAATCCTTATGGATAAGTCCTCACCCAGTCTGGCTCGAGTGTACCTGAATACAATGAGGAGTTTGCTCTTCCAATACAAATTAAGTCCATGTATTTTTTATTTTTGTCAAGTTTTCAAAAGGGAAAAAATCTTTTTTATGTTTGATGGTTTTCACTTTTTTGATATTTTAAGAAATATCTAAAATGATGTTAATTTCCTTTAATTTTCAAAAATGTGTCTCATGGATGGGGAACATGGAATGCAACGGAAAATGATGATGAATGCTAAGATAGAAGGTGTACCTTTCTCCAACACTATACATGCAAGTAATATGTGCAGAAATGTATAACCTAGTCTAATACATGAAAAGTTGAGAAAAATTGAATCCTAATTCAATAGCTCTAAGGTAGGAACATATTAATTTCTAAAAATTGGTTATTTACACCTATATGTGGATTAGGGATATAGGTTTTACTTTATTTGCCTAATCAAGCAGACATGCAACCAAATGCTTCATGAAAATGAGTGAAACATCGAAAAATCGATAAAAATATATTACTACAGTGAGGTCCCCAAAGTGCACCGTCACCTGGTGAAACAGACCTCGAAAACTAGTCGAAGTCTGTGTACAGTTGGGATGTCCTTAGTTGACCTCTTTCTACAAAAGAAACACGGGCAAGTGAGTCTCTCTAACAAAAATAGAAAAATGGCCATGTTCCCTCTCTCAGATGAAAAAAATATAATGTCTGAAAAATACAAAAAAATATTCCTGGATAAACCGCTTTGCTCTAAACAACTGACACATAGGAGATTGAGCCAATCTCTACACTCTCAACTGATCCGGCTTCCTAAGAAGCCAGCTAATCCTACTGGGCTTACAAAATGAGTTAGCCCATAAAGATAAAAAAATCAAAGAAAATTAGAGAGAAATAACTCAAAATAATCGAGAAAAAGACATAGAAAAAATCGATAAAAATCAATAAAAGGAAATTGAGAAAAAAAATCAAAGAAATGAAAAAATCCACAAAAATCAAGAAGAAAATTAAATAAAATAAAAGAGAAAAACTCAAGAAAAATCAAGAGAAAAGGAATAACACAAAAATCGAGAAAAATTTATGAAAACTGAGAAAACACAAAAGAAGAAAATAGAAAAAAGAAAAAATACCACAAAAAATAAAATAAGAAAATTTCAAGCGCAACTACACCTCCCCGGCAACAACGCCATTTTGATAACTCGAAATTTGTCTGTGATTAAAAAGTTGTCGATGTAGAAAACCCCTATCAAAATTCAGTTAATCAAATAAAATTAATACCAATAAAAAATTTGGTGTTTCACTATTTGTTTATATATGTAAGTTTGCCTGGGTTGAACACAATGAGGCGAAAAATGATGCTCGTGCTTTTCTAGGGAAGAAAATATTTTTTAAAAAAAAATTTATTTTTTTTTGACTTTTCTTCATCATAGATAAAACTCTTTTTATATTTTTTATTTTATTTTTTTTATTTGTTTTTTTAATTTTATAATTTTTATTTAGTTTTCAAAATTATAATTTTCTACTAAATTATCTAAAATATAGTAGGTTAAATAATATGAGATACTTGATTCTATATAGTAGATAAAGTGACTTGAGCAACGGCCTAGAAAAACAACTCAAAAATAAAAAAATATATCAAATATCAAGAAAGAAAATCTAAGCAAGAAGAGCAAAGAAAAACTTAAATTCGATGTTAATATAAAATGTAAAAATTGCAAATGCTATAATAATGTCTATGAGTCCACAATGCATAAAAGTAGTCCACAAAGTACAAGTAGAAATGTAAGAAAAAATACAAGAAAAAGAATAAGCCTTTCTTTCAGTTAGGTCCTTAATCAGGGACCTAATTGCAAGAAAACTATGAAACCCTTACACTTAGGTCCCTAGTTAGGGACATAAATGTAAGTAATAAATCTACTGGAGGTTGGAATAAAATCTAGAACTTGTGAGGGCCACTTTTATATTTTCACACCGTTATCAACCAACGACCAAGATCAAAAGGTGTCATGTAATCGTGGCCGTCTAGGCTCGCTTCATGTCAGATATCTATGGCTTCTATTCTTGACGTTGTTCTTCCCCAAAATGAGGAATGGCGGTGGTGATCTCGTCCCCTGACAATGGTGCAACTCTTTCGTGGCTTAGTAATCAGTGGGGCCGGAGAGGGTGCACCTCACCCTCTTGAGTGCTCCCATAACGAAAGGAGTCGTAGAAGATACATATGTACTAGGGTTTCGTGGTTCAGCAATTAGGGTTTAAACCCTTATCAATCTTACAACTCGAAGGGTCTCAATAAATGAAGACAAAAGGGCTCCATGTGCTAAATTCGAGGACAAAATCTACATACAATAGTGTGAACCTAAATTATAAAACTGATGCTCAATTCATAATGAATTGACCAAGTAATTAAGATATTTGCAGGTTCTTATGTTGGGTTCCAGATAGTTGAGGGCAACAGAAATTTTGAGTGGAATCGAATTGTAATTTGCATTGATTTGGAGTATGAATCACAAATGGTTTATTAGAAAATCCAAATTGTAAGATTAACTAGCCTAATTGGGTGTGAAGATTAAGGGATTAAAGAGGATGAAGGATTTTGCAAATGGGAATGAGGATGTAGGATACTTAGTTTTTTCTCTATGGAAGGCACTTTATCGGAGTTCCGCATCGCGATGGCGCCACTGCAAGGCCAAGCGAGCCTTGGAACCTCCTCTCTAATCACCAAGCTTCCATGTGGGGACCTCTCCAGGTGTTGTCACCACTAGGGTTGGACGAAATTGAGGGAATAAATTAGATGCTCGACTAGTTGTATCTGGTAGAAGGAAAGGAGTTTTGAGAATTGAAGTTGAGATCAATAAATAGGATGATCGGAGGAGTGTTTGGATTAATCGAGTGGTTGGCATGTATTATATGTGAGGAGTATGGAATGGAGGGCTAGGATTAGAATTTGGGTGAAGAATGGAGATTGGAGAAGTTGTTAAAGAGAGTCGGTTGTAACACAACTCAACAACCAGTTCTTACAGAAGATGACTCCGGGTGCGGAAACGTGTATGCCCCTGGTAAGCTAAAGTAATGAATTACTTATAAAATAGTTAATAAATAGCTAATCACCTTGTTTAAATTTGGTATAAAAATAAAAAGTGCAAATTATTAAATATACTAGTTAATTATATAATTTATTTTTATAAATAATAAATATTTAATGAAATATAAATATATTATTTATAAATATGTATACAGTATACTTAATAAATAAGGTTTTTATTTTAAATTTAATATTTTAATAAATAACACATTATTTTAAAAATTTACAAATTAATAGAATAATATATTATATGTATAAGATTTTTCATGGATTTGAATAATTTATTTTGGGTATAAAAATGAATACAGTATAAATGTCATAGTTTCATTTCATCTATAAATTAGGGTTCTTGATTTATTTAAAATATGAAATAATGTTTAAAATTTTGAAATAATTAATACAACATCTACAAGATCAAGAAAGCAATTAAAAATTATTAAATCATAAAAATCTGTTCAAAATAAATAAATTGCCCAGAAACCCAATTGTCAGTATGTTCCAAAACTGACTTTTTTCAAATGGACTCCAGTATTATTGAAATCACCTTCATTAATTAGAGGATAGTATTTTTATGAACTTTAAAGGTGAGTAGAGATAAGTTGGAGTTCAAATGAAGAAGTTATGATGTTCGGAAGTTAAAAAATTAACAATTTTAAAGTTTGATTTCTTGGCATATATAGGTTAGGATTTTTTATATATTTTGATTTTTAGAAATAAATAGGAGAAGAGTTTGGTGAAAAAATATGGACAAATGAATTAATTTAAAAACATTTGTTTTATTATTATTATTAAATAAGTTATGAATAATGTGTAGATTGCATAATTGATTCTTTTTTATGATTTTCTTCCATATCTCCCCCTACTTGTTTGTTTGTCGACAAATCCATGTTGACATGGTCTCAGGGGTCAGGTTATATAAAATTATAATTATGCTATATTTATATTATTAGTCATATCGTACATATATACATATTTAAATTCTACCTCTCTTTTTATTTTCTTTCTTTTTATTCTTTTGTTTATTTACATGTTTTTATTGCTTAAAAATACATTTTTTTCATGATGATATTTTGATAAGAAATTAAAATTAAGGAACATTAACATGCATTTGTTAAGTATTTTAAGACAAAATGGGATAGAAGTATTAATGAGTTATGGATTCATCAACCCCCTATACTGAAACTTTGTTAGTGCCTTAGTAAACACTTATTTATAATATATGGGAATAAGAAAGAAAATTAGAATGAACTTATTTTCCTTAACCAATTCATAAGAACAGACAAAGGACAGAGCTTGGTCGTGCCTAAAACAAGCATCTTATTTGAGACTTAACAAGGATTTGGATTTTAATCTCAACAGTCTCCATTTTCGCAAATCCTTATTTAGATTCACCTCTATATCCAACTCAGATCCACGTATCCATATCACTTACTCTATCAACCTTGAATTTAATATGTACGGTGTGCGAATTATGTTATCTCATCCTGCTTAAAGAAACCAAGAAACTATCCATCCCAATGATACACTCCCATTGATTCCTCATCGAGCTACTTGATGAGTCTGTGATTCATCAATCTAAATGTTAAAAATAGAGACTTGTTCCCGAGTAATTAGATGCATTTCATCACCTATATTGCATAATTAGCATTCATGCATACATAGATAACATCTTAATTTTAGCATTCATATATGCACTAAATAAGACGCCAAAGTCACTTATAAAAATCACCTATTTGTATATATTTTATACTAACTCAAAACCCCCTAAATTCAACTCCATAGTGTGTATATTATTAAGATTAATACAAGAAAACTAACAAAAAAATACTAACTTGTAAAATTGACCAATAAAACCCGAGTCCAAGTTTGAGACCATGGACCTTAAAATACACACATCTCTCTCATACAACCTCCGATTTAGTCTACTCACTTTCAAACTAATATACATTCAGAGACTTCAAAATGAGACAAATTTCATTAGAATCGGAGCTTGTATGCAAAACTTGGGTTTTGGGTCCCCTTTGTATACTTTATGTATTTGTATTTATACTTGTGTATTTTATCACTTCATTTGATCTCGTTTCCATTTTTGGCCAACAGGAAACTTGTAGATCTCATCGCGATCTACAACTTTCAAGTTTTAAGTTTTTTTTCAAATTCGGTCATTTGCCCCCTCTTATTTCACCTTCTTCTTCGCCTTAATCTGATTGTGCCATGTGGCACCTTCTTGTTGCGCCACGCGGCCCATCTACCTGCTTGCCACATGCCCTCCCCTCTTTGCCGTTGGATCGGGCTCAAGCGCGCCAATCTCGATCGTCCAAGCACGCATCATCTTGAAGCAGTCAGATCAAACTCCAGATCTTATCTCACCCGTCCGCAAGCACCGCATTCTCCTGTGGCCACGTGTCGCGCCCCCATCCATCTGATTCATCTCTAGTGCTGTGATCTCCACCGCACACTCCTATGCTACTCTCGACTCTTCGATCCACACCTTACTCCACATCTAGACCGTCCAATAGCTCCCATCTCTCAAGATGACATGTGGCTCCATCAAGGCCACTCGATCTCCTCCATGCGCTTCAGATCTCAAACAGTCATCTCGCTTCAAATCTTGACCCTTTGATCAAGGTCTGATCTCCATCACGACTGTTCGCCAGCACCGCACCCACATCCCGCCACGTGGCTCATCCATCGCCCTTCGATGGCGCTACTGGGATTTAATCCTAGCCCCACCTCGCGCTCCGTCTCCGCCCTTTCTCTTTTCTCCTCCTCGTCAGCCACCATCTCCACTTCCCGACGAGCCCACATTCAAGACCCGACATCCCTCACCCTCACGGGAGACCACCTCGGCGATGATTCCCTCTCTCTCTCTCGCTGGCCATAATCGCCACGAACACCTCACCCCCCATCTCCCAGACCTCCACCTTCTCTCTTTAAATACATCACCTCCGGCCATCGTAATCCCTATCCACCCTTGCACGAAAGTTCTTTGAGCTCGACTTCACCTATCAGTGATATTGATTAGGCTTGAATCCTAGCGAAGACAGAGATCCTCTTCGACGAGATCCACGGTGAAGCTTTGTCGTGCTAGCAGCTCCTCTATCGAGCTGCTAGATCTCGAGATTCTACTGTCCCTCGAGCGACGATCGGAGACTCCCCCTCGAGCCTCCATTTCCATGTAGCACCCTCCATCTCCTCCTCTGATCTTCATCTTCTTCCCTCTTGACCTTTTCCTAATTTATTAGGCTCCCTCGACTGTCATCACCTTCCACTGACCATCGCCTGAGCTCCGCCTTGGAGCTGCCATCTTCGCATACCCCTTCATTCCTCTTCACGACCCATCAAAGTAATTCCGACCATCGCTCCGCCCCTCCTAACAGAGGAGCACGCTGACCACTCCACCACTTCGCCCCTATTTAGCTCAAGAATCGGTGATCTTAAATTCCACACAAGGCGGGAACTCAGTCGCTGAATCGACCACGCGAAATCCGGATTAAAACAACAATTAACCCACGACAAATATATCAAGCAATGAAAGTAAATGTGCTGAGTTAAAATTTATTATAACTCTACAACAAAGATGTGTATAGGTGCAAGTATTGTAGAGGTCGAAAAAAGGGAGCAGAAAGGCTAGATCGGGGCAAAAATGCTCAAAATGTGTGTGAAAGTGATCAAGTGTCTATTATGCTATTTTTTGTGGGTTTTTAATTTTATATTTTTTTATTTAATTTTTAATTTTATAAGTTTGTATTTTGATTTTTAATTTACTGGTTTTATATTTTTTTATATTTTATATTTTTATATTTTCTTTTTCCAATAATAGAATATATAAGCAATGTAATAAAAGGGAGAAAGAGATATTTATAAAAATAGATAAAAATGTCCAAAAATGAGAAAATAAAGTCTTTTTGGTCTTTTTATACTTTTTTACTGTTTTTGTGATTTTTGGGTAATTTTTAGAATGTTTTTGGTATTTTTAAATAGCAAAATAGAGAAAACAGTGAATAAAATGCAAGGCTGAAACTAAAATGGAGAAATAAAATAGGAAACAGTAGCAAAAATTCTCCAATTTAATTTTCACTTAAAGATAATACAATAAAGAAAATTAAGGCATAAAGTTTGTATTTTTAGGGATTTTGTAGAATTTTTAATATTTTTATAGAGGTTTTTAGAGTTTTGCATTTTTAGGAGTTTGGTTTTGTATTTTTTAATGATTTTTGGTCTGAAATTAAAACACACTAAAAGGAACAAAATATATTTTTTTGGGATTTTTCTGATGAGTTTTTATAATTTTTAGGGATTTTATGACGCAAACAGTGCTGAAAATGAGTATTTTTTTTAAAAAAAAATATTAAAATGCAATAATTATGAAAAATAAAAATATGGCGAGATAGTACAATGCAGTAGGACTCTACTATGATTTTTGGAGATTTTTTTGGGTTTTATGGACACGTGCAAAAATTACTAGAAGCAAAAAGAAAAGGCATGTGTGCAGGGGTATTTGTGTAATTATCGGAAAATACGAGGGGCTGGCACGCAAATTTTTTCAAAACTTTATAACAGAATAACAACCTTATAGAGACAAATACCAATAGTGAAAACACCAAGGTTCTGTTCGCAAAATCTCTAAGGGCACGTGCTAGAGCATGCGCGCCTGCGAGGGAGTTTATGTAATAACACAACAGTCTGAGGGCTACCAAGTAATAAGTCCAGAAACGTTATAACTGAAATGAAATGTTTGCAGATTAAAAACTAATACCCAAAAATAGGGGACCTATGCTACAAAATGCCCACCTCACATGATAACCCACGTGAGGTGCGCTGGCAAGGACCGAATTGCAAAATCCAGAACAACGAGGGGTTTTTAGCAAAATTCACAAAGTTATAACACGGTAGATGAAACTTTGAATGTTATTAATTAAATACAAAAACTAGCCTGGGTGGTTATGCAAAATACCCAAGCTATAGGCGCTGGCGGACGGTGGATGCCGCTCCACTAGGACACGTGGCAGCACAGCAAAGCCCGATACCCCTTGGGCTCGGACGCCCGAGATTAGAACGTGGGGCGTTATCGGACGGCTGGGAGGGGCGCGCGATCTACGGCAGCTGACAGGCCCGGAAGAACTGGCCGAATCCAACAGCCCGGAGATGATCATGAAGAACCAGGAGGCGGACCGGCGACGTTGAAGTTCCCCGGCCCCTCTCCCTCGACTCCGTCGTCGTTGGCGGTTGCAAAAGGGGCCACGAGGCTCCTGGAAGCCTCCCCGAGTGGGCGGCGGGGTCAAAATGGCCCCAGGAGGGCCGGAGGTCTGCCGAGACGTAAGCGAAGGGGGGCGACTCCAGGCTACCAGTCGACGATAAAAATGAAGCCCAGATGGACTTCTCCCGTACTAGGAACCTGCAGCAAAAACTCAATATCAACAATAGCAGGTCATGGGGTCCTGTTGGTGAAGACGCGAGGGTAATAAGGTGTGCGAAGGTGGACGTCGGAGCAGCACTCCGGCGAGGATGTGTTGAAGGTGTTGAAGCTTAAAACACGGATTAAACTACTTAATAAAGCTAACTATGAAAAGCATAATACTACAGGTAGTAAAAAAAATGAAGAAACTTGGATAAAAACACCTCAAATTGGTTGGTAAACCAACGAGATAGTGGACCTCGACGGCGGCTACGTCGGAGGTGGTTGGAGCGCCTCCACGGCCCCGCGCGACCCTCCAGGATGGTTGGAGGAGGCCCTGTCACGGCCTCCAGTCCAGAACGCAAGAAGAGAGGGGTTGCTAGGTCCAAAGAAGGGTTCAAAGGGCTATGGAAGGTTTGAGTTGGTTTTTGAAACAAGGCCGAGAGGGCTCCTTCAACGAGGCGCACGAGGCGCATCAGAAGTCCAATCCCCAAGAAAATCTCATGGCGTGTAAGTTCAATGGTAGGGGAGAAAAACTCGTGAAGGAATCGCCCCCAAATGGCGAAAGGTGCGGCCTCCAAAAATCCGCAAAATCCAAGAAAAGTCATATTCTGACACAGTCCAGGCTGGGGTCAGAGAGTTGACTGGGGGTCAACTCTCCAGCCCCCTGGTTGGTCCACGTGGACCAACCAGGAAAAAGCCTGGAAAAACTTTTTGTAAAATCCATTTAAAATAGCAAACGATTTTATTGATTTTTAATTATAAAATAAAAAATGTTTATTAATTTATGAATTAATTTATGGTGATTTTTAATTATTTTTATGAACTTTATTTTTACAAATTGCTTTTATACCCCTATATAGGTATAATATCTATATATTGTATTCTTTTATTTTTATCGTATGTATTTAATTGTTATTATTTTTATTTAGTATTTTATAAAATTATAAAATACTTTTATATACATAAATTTATTTTTAGTTTATTTTTCTGATTTATTTTGTATATTTAATAAAATACAAGAGTATGTTATATAGGTTTGTATATAAGTATTGTATCTATGTATTGTGTATACATGTATTTTATTTTATGTTTTATTTAGGTTTTTATTCTTATTTTAATATTCACAATTATTATAAGTAATATTTACAAGATTATAAAAATATAAAAATACAAAAATAATAAATAAATAATAAATTGAATATTTTAATCAGTACAGCTATACAATGAGGGTCCAAAACTCAACTTTCAAACCGTAGCTCTGCTAAATGCGAAACCACCACCATTAAATAGCTTATTTTCTTCTATATACAATTAAAGGTGAGTATGCTGCATTTGGAGTTGTCAGTTGTGAGATACGGGTCTGGGAAGTTGGGATTCTAGATTTTTATTCCGACCATAACTTTTTATCTGTACATTATTTTTCTGTGAAATCAATTTTGTATTTTTCTTTATTAAATTATCTACAACTTTATTTCTTCATTGGATGTATAAAAAGTGGAACCAAAAATAGGTCCCAAAATGAATAAGAAATGAATAGAATGTATAGGTATTTGGACTGTGTTTTGGCCCTTATCTCCCCCTACTTTATTCCTTGTCGACCTAGTCATCAAGATGCCTAGGTCTCAGGGTTTCGGGTCAAAAAATATTTACAATATTTTATTCTTTTTCTTTTCTTTTCTTTATTCTATAATTTTGGCTTTAAAAACCGCAATTTATACAATATTTATACGTATATACATAGATGCTAAAATGCATGAATTACGCATATTTACACGCGTTTACTAGGGTTTTTAAGGCCAAAATGATAGAATAAAGATTATGAAACGTAGATTCATCAGCCCCACAGGTCTCACATCACTCACTTGCTACACGCGAACATGAGCACCATCTTTTTGGCATCCACTAACATTGCAGGCACCATCTCCATCTTCCACAGTGGTCGGACCTTCATCGATACTGCTTTGAGTTTCTACTCGTCCAGCCTAAAGACCACGGCTGCCGCTTCCAGAACCTCCGGCGGCTCCACTGCACCTACACAATCACTTCCAGCTACTTAGGAGTCCTTGGGGATCAACATCAAGCAAGAACCAGGGTGGCGGAGGTGCAGACCCTTCGCCGGAGTTCTGAAGTCGCTGCCACCGTAGTGATAGAAGAGGAGGAACTCAGCCTACAGCTGCCATTGGATTCACCCCCAGATGATCATCCAAAGGCCATAGTTCGTCCACGTCGATATTGCTAGGATCTCCAGATACCGTCGGATCGATTGCGATCAGACAACCATCAGCAATCCACGTCAACCTCTGCAGGAATCACAGCCTCCATTGGATCATTTGCTATCTGATGGATCTCAAGAAGCCACGTCGCCCGCTCCAGCCACTGTTTGACCATCTTGATCGAACGATCCATCGTTCTCCACGTCTCCAGCTCCAAGCCTCTTCCACGACCTTTAGGCTAGGAGCATATGAACCTCATCCGAAGCAAGGTCGAGCCTGTAGAAGACCGAGCCACTATCCGAGCCTTCGGCGCCGTCAGAGCCTAGCACCTCACATGTTCCTCACGTGCAGTCTAGGCATTTTACATTGAGGCCCCTGTAAGTTTTCCAAATTGCATTTCATTCCCTAACAGGCACGCCATGTGAGGCGCAAGTGTTCGTGGAAAAGTTGCACATAAACCCTCTGTATTATAGGTAATTGCATTTTAGTCCATGTACATATGTTTCTGAATTAAAGTATTTTAATTCATGTTTGCATTTTGGTCCCGTTTGCACATTTATTTCACCTCTCATTTAGCATCTTTTTTAAATTTCAAAAATTGCATGTTGTAGAAAAAGTTGTGCTTTATCATTGTGGATACTTGTCATAATTTTGTGAGATTGGATGAATTTAATACAATTATTTTTGTGGAAATTGACAAAGTCTGCCCACTGTGCGCTTTTAATTCCATACTAAAATATTTGATGCTCTAAAATCACTAAAAAATCAAATAGGTCAAGTTCAAGTAGCTCTAATTCGTGCCCAAAAATCACATAATTTGCATGCATCACGAGGTCTTAATAAATTAATTAGTCTTTTGCTTAATTGATTTTAGTAGGTCCAAAATTGATCATGTTTGAGGTCTATCAATTTTCCTTGATTCATCTGACATAGAAGTATCTAGGATATTTTTTGTGTCTGCAAATGAAGTACTTTATTGTTTATTGAAATTAGTTTTGCAAAAACTGCCCTGCATTCATATTTAACTCATTAAGAGTCGAAAAATTCCAAAAAAATGTAGTAGCTTTATTTCATTGCATTTCATATTCTAGCCAATTTTCATCATTTTTTGACTTAATTTGACTATACTTCAATTTAACCTTTAAATTTGGCTTGAATTGCGTCGTATTTTTCTGAAGTGCATAAAAATAACGAAAATATTCTCCTAAAAATCTAATATCGAAATTGACTTCAAATTAACCTAAGGAAAAAGCTGCCTCCCTGAGTTCGACCATAGGCTTGCCCAAGTAAAACAAAAAATATTACTGCTTGTGTTTAATTCGACATTAATCTAAGTGGTTTTGAATAGTCTTGATTTACCCGACGAACGCACATTAAATTTAATCGATAATACGGTTAAATTATGTAGGGTAGACACAGGCTCTTCAGATGGCATCGTTGCCTGGGAGGCATGGTTTAGGTTAAATTTTTGAAATTTGAATTTTAGGTTTTCCATCCCCGGGTAGTCTGATTACCATCTTTTCCTATGAATATTTTCTGTTCAAATTTTATTTGTTTATTTTGTGTTATCCTTATTCTAACCATCAATTATTTTAGTGCTAGGAATACGAGGATTCGAAGGTGCTTTGCCAAGCGAGCCGAGGAACCTGCATTGAAATAAATTGAGTGTTTTTTAGAGGACTTGTAAAAACATTCTTTTTATTATTTTTTTTGCATTTTCCAACAATTCTCGTTTGGGTTCTTGCCCGTGTAAGTAATAATAAAACGAGTCCTCGCATGCTGTGTGGTTTCTTAACATAGGATAGGACCTACACTTGTGGCTCTTAGAGCTATCTTAGGACTGTTTGTGCTTGTAAATTATAGGACCACACTTCACATTTAAATACACACTTAGACCGTGGGATTGTAACCAAATTTAATTGGTTCTCCACTCGCTAATAGAACTGCTTGTCTAGGAGCGGCTTTTTCGCTTGCATCCATATAGTGTAAAATTCAATTCTGTTTTGCATCTCGCATGTAGAGCGCGAGGATCACTGTAAGTCTTCTGAACATGGCAGGCATCATTGTTTTATCGTGCATCAGCTTTTCTCGACTCCTTCCCCCTTTATTTAAAAACTTAGGATTAGAGGAAATTGGGACTAGACGATAGAAGTGCCTTGTGGTTTGACTAATCAAGTGGTCATCTAACTTAAAATCGAGACTGCTAAACAAATTGATAAAAAAAATCAATATAATCAGAAATTCTGTTTGTGGGAGATTAAACCCGACCTTGATTTCAGGCTAAGTGAGGGTACAAGATTGTGTGTGCACACCCTAAGGCAGAGCCAAAAATCCCCGCCTTCCATATCGCGTACCCTAATCCGAGAAAATATCACAGGCTGAACTATGGGTTCAACTGACCAGCACCAAGTAGCCTCTGCCTACTCCGGTAGGTAGATAGGGGCAAAATTACGGTGCACTGCGACAAGTTTCTAGTAGTCTCTGCCTGCTCCAGCAGGTAGATATGGGCGAAGTTAAAGCCTTGTCAGCCTCTGCCTACTTCGGTAGGTAGATAGGGACAGATCCTTAAATTCTTGGCGGGTGATAGGAGCGAAGACAGGAAGGGCATTGGTATCTAAGGCGACAGGTTAAACAAGGGAGACGCATCCGGCTTTGAGCCGACTTTCCTATAGGTTGCATAACCTTTTCTACTTTCTTGAACAATCACACTTAAAATCAACCAGACTAATCGGACTCAGTTTCGGGTCCTTCACCGTATTGAGTGTGAAAATTAGGGTTTGTCATTCACTTGCTTGCTTCAGATAGGAGTAAAATTCTATCTTTACATGTATACTCTTGACCCTTCTTTTTGCCATCAAGATGACTGACTGGGGGATATCTACTCACGCTTCACAAATGTCTCTTTAAGACCCTCACGAAGTTCATCTTCATCAACCAAAGCGTAACCTGGGCCAACCCAAGCTCATGACCCTCTTGAGTTCGGGATCCATCACTCTCAGGATGGTTACCGTCAAACCATCCCTTTTCTCTCCTCTCATCTCACCGAGGAAAACCATCACCTCGGTGAGAATGTCTTCATTAATACATCCTCTAACATAGACCAGTTTCCATTCCCGAGAGAAGAGGACGAACAATAAACCAAAATGCTGAAGAAACACCTAGACGAAGAGGACCCCAGAGATGATCCTATGCACATAGTCCTGTCCCGATTAGCTAGAGCCGAGCAGCTGAATGCGGAACTAATGGCTAGGATGGGATTGGTAATTTAGGAAGGTGGAATTGATCGACCGATGTTAGATGCCTAGAATCTAGCTGAGAATGAGATACATAGTTGGTTTGTACCTGAGGTTCCTCCTGAAGCGTTCGAGCTGAAGCCCCATTTTTTGACTCTGCTACCGAAGTTTAATGGGAATGCCAACGAAGAACCATATTCTTTCCTAAGAGACTTCGAGTTGGTTTGCAACAACCTCAATCACCCTAGGGTTGGACAAGATTACATCAGGCTAAAGGCTACCCCATTTGCCTTAGGGGAGAAGGCTGCTCATTGGTTAAATAATCATAGGGTGAGATGTACGACCTGGATGCAATTCAGAGACTTATTTTTGAAGAAGTTCTACCCACTCAGTAGGACTAACCAGATGAGGACGAAGACCACGAGTTTTTCCCAGGGATCCTACGAACCATTCCATGAAGCATGGGATAGATTCAATGATTTAACTCAAAAATGCCCCTGCCATGGCATTACCAAGGCGATCTTCGTCTAGACCTTATTCTGTGGCATGACCCTGAAAATGCAGGGGTTAGTGAGTGCATCCTATAGAGGAAGCTATCTCAATAATAACAAAGATGTCATATGTAAGATTCTGGAGCAGACGACGGAAACATGGAGATCTCAGGCCACAGGGCCTATCAGTTGTCTCCCTAAGGCCTATCTAATGATACAACTAGGAGGATTGTAGGGGATTTGACATATGGCCGCATCCCTATCATGGGGATAATAGCTGATAAGCTCACCATGGTAGAGCAGATCCACAAGAGGGTCACTGACCTTAAGGCGCTTTCACAATTGCTGAAACAACTGGAGGAATTGACTGAGAAGGTAGCCAAGATACGACTACCTTCCCCTTCTGCACCATATGTGCATGTACATCGAGTCCATCTTGTACAGGAGCTGGTACAGGGGCCTCAGAGTAGCTGGTTTGAGGAGCACAGTACACTCAACAGGAATAGCACGCACCCTCACAGGTGGAGACAGTCTACGAGGAGCCTACGCAGGTGTTTGAGATCAACGAGCTGTGGTACAGCCATGACCCCATCGGCAGACAGTCGATGATAGGGAACGGTCAGCTACACCGACCTTCCCTAGCTTACCAGGAAACCAGCGTTGTTCCTGCACCTCGATTTGTGCAGTCCCAGCTAGGACATGGGTACCAACCTCAACAACACCAACAATAGCGCACATTCCACTCGGGCCAGCAGGGCCCTCCACCACCATCCCACCCGCAGCAGTATCGGCACGACCAACAGGGCTAGTATAGACAACCGAATCACTCGTCCTCTAGTCAGCAGCAGCAAACCCCACCAACTAGCGAATTTAAGTCCCTCACCTTGGCCATCCAGACCCTGACTAATAGGGTCCAGCAAATATAGAATGACTATAGGGATATCAGAACAGATTTCAACCGCATTTCACGTACCCAAGACCAGTAGATGGCACCAAATATCCCAATTTTCGCCCAGGATCAGGCTAACCCAAATATCCTGAATCAGTGTCATCCCTGACCATGCGATCAGGTATACTATTCAGATCACACTCTATTTCATCACGAGATCCTTTTCTACGATAATGTAAATCATATGTCCCTCAGGAGCGGAAGGACCGTGACCGACCTGATCGGGCGCATGCACAGTAGGAAGATGCCACCAAGTCTTTTCCTAAGGAGAACATGGAGGCAGAGGAGCAGCACCACCACCACCATCAGCAGAACAAGAGGATTTCCACAACCTCGAAGAAGAATGAGAGGAGCACAAGCAATGAATCCGGCAAATCAGATGAGGAGCTCGCACCTCCATCTAAGGAGGATGTCCCAGCATTCACGACAGATGCATCACTTGTTTTGCCACAGGAATTTCTTTTTCGTCCGAGTCTATGTTAGAGTCAGCATCAGAGTCCGGTACAGAACTCAGTTTCTCGTTTTAATGAAAATGTTTCAGTTTCAAAATCTGAGTTATCTTCAATAATCCCTTTCCCCTATTCTTTTAAGGGTGGAAAGAAGAAAATCAAAAAAATCCAAAAAGATGACCCTAAGATGGCAGAGTCCTTCAATAAGTATATCAAGGTCACAATCAACTTCGATAAGTATGTGGACATGACACCTGCATTTCAAAAGTACCTTAAGGTGAGATGCACACCTAGTAGTGTAAGCTGAAAACCAAAAGCCGTGTTGAGAAACACTTTTTTAGTAGCCGCTACTTGCACCATAAAGAATACGTTTCCAAGGAAGCGAAGGGACATGGGTACCCATTATGTGGTGAGTCATGTCAATGACACTACGTTTGCACGCACTCTCCTAGATAATGGATCCTCAATTAATCTGATGCCTACAACCCTCTATGAGCGGCTAAATTTAGGACCTCTTAGGAAATACAGAGCCTTACTCCTGTTCGCAGACAAATCAAACAAGAGGTCCTAGGGAGAAATGAGGAACGTTATCATCAAAGTCGAGGGTCAGGATTACATGGTAGACTTTACAGTCCTTGATATGGAGACCCCTCAAAATTAGAGAGATTCCCAGATCATACTAGGAAGGCCCTTCCTTAGAACAACAATGGTGTTATTTGATTATAAGATCAGAAAGATTCAATTCCAAACTCCAGGCGGAGATGAGGAACTTGAAATGAAGCAGACAAGGTGGCAGAGGCCAGATTTTGAATCTAGCACTGAGTACTCTTCGTCAGAAGCAGATTGTGTTCATGTAGACATCGTTGGGCCATGGAGACAGAACCCTGCTATCACCGATGAGTCCATCTCCTTTGGAGAAGATCTTGTGCACGAGACAGTTTGCGAGAACCTTAGAAGCGAGTACAACAAAGAAAGTGCATCACCCTACATCTTCGATGACATAGAGGCCCAACTGGGCCTATCACTCCTTCCCTCTTTAGGACAATCAGAAGATGAGGACGATGAGTTGGATGTGGCTTTCGCTGATTGCTTGGATACTTTTGACGATCTGACTTCAAAGCTGAATGAGTTGGTGACAGTAACATCAGAGATAGATCCAGCCACTACCAGCACAGAGCCAGAACTGATTGAGCTAGACATCCTTGATAATCAAACCTTACCTGAGCTCAAATCATTACCCACAAACCTTAAGTACGCCTTCCTTGTGGGACATGAGAGGAAGTACCCGGTCATCATCAGTTCACGATTAGCAGAAGAGCAGGAATCTTGCTTGCTACAGATCTTAGAGAAAAATTGCAAGGCGATGGGCTAGAACGTCTTCATCTCTACGGAATAAATCTCGCTCTGTGTTCGCACTAAATCTACTTAGAGAATGCAGCTAAACCCTCTCGTGTATTCAAACGTAGGTTGAATCCAAATTTCAAATGTTGTGATGTGTGTTTGTTTACCCATTTCCGATTCCAAGTGGGTGGCACCTATCCATGTTGTCCCGAAAAAGGCGAGAATTTAAACGACCACCAATGAGGATGGAGAGGAGATCGTGACGCGAGTACCCATGCCGTGGCATGTCTGTGTAGATTACATTCGCTTGAATACCGCAATGAAGAAGGATCATTTTCCCCTATCATTCATTGATCAGATCTTAGAAAGTTTAGCGGGAAAAGAATTCTTCTGCTTCTTAGATGGGTTCTCGGACTACAACCAAGTAGCTATTGCTCCAGAGGATCAGGAGAAAGCCACTTTCACTTGCCCCTTTGGTACCTATGCTTTCAGATGCATGCCCTTTGAGATATACACTGCTCCTGGTACATTTCAAATGTCCATGATTGCAGTATTCACCGAAATAGTCAGTGAATTATTGGAAGTATTCATGGACGACTTCTCGATCCACTATGATTCCTTCGATTCCTTTCTTAGGAATTTGGACCGAGTCCTCAAAAGGTATTGTGAGGTTAATCTAGTGCTCTACTGGGAGAAAAGTAACTTCATGGTGACCGAGGGTATTGTGTTAGGGAATGTCTTCTCCAATAAAGGAATGGAGGTTGACCCTACCAAGGTGGACGTAATCAGAAGACTCCAGCCACCCACCAACGTGAAACAGTTGCGGTCATTCCTCATGCATATTGGATTTTATCGGAGATTTATCAAGTATTTTTTGATGATTACCCGACCGCTGACTGAGCTTTTAGTCAAAGACATTGAGTTTATTGTTGATCACAAATTTTATAAGGCCTTTAAGCAATTGCAAGGGATGATCATGGATGCCCCGATCTTACAAGCCCCAGATTGGTCACTTCCTTTTGAGATCATGACAGACGCCTCAGATTTTGCTGTTGGGGTTGTGTTAGGACAAAGGAGGGATGGCGTCCCATTTGCCATACACTACTCAAGCAAAGTGCTTGATACTGCTCAACGTTACTATACAGTTACCGAAAAGGAGATGCTTACGGTAGTGTTTCTCTTGGATAAGTTCAGATCTCATCTAATTGGATCTAAGGTAATTGTTTTTACAGACCATACAACACTAAAATACTTAATGAACAAGAAGGATGCGAAGGCGCGTCTTCTTAGGTGGATTTTACTCATCCAAGAATTTGATTTGGACATAAAAGATAAACCTGGAAAGAAGAACGTAGTGGTTGATCACCTCTCCTGTCTTGAAAATCTCGATACTTCTCATGATACGCCTATTCGAGACTCCTTCCTTGTTGAGTCGTTTTTTGTTATCGACTCACTCCCATGGTATGCCGATATAGTGAACTATCTTTTCTCCAGGACTGTCTATAAATTCGTTAGAGATCACATCATCTCTTGTTTTGGGATCCCTAAAGTGTTGATATTTGATGGGGGTAGCCATTTTGTGTACATACAAGTGAAGAAACTCTTAAATGATTACGACATCGAACACCGTGTCGCTGGTCCTTACCACCCACAGACCAATGGCATGGCAGAGGTGTCGAATAAAGAGGTGAAGACCATATTGTGGAAGCTTCTCCACCCAGACAGGAAGGACTGGTCTCAGATTTTTAATCAGATCCTTTGTGCTTACAGTAAAGCTTACAAGAAACTTTTAGGAACCTCCGCATTCAAAATGGTGTTTGGGAAGTCGTGCCATTTGCCTGCAGAATTAGTGCATATATTCGAATGGGCACTCAAGAAGGTCAACTAGAATACATATCTAGGGCAGAAACAGAGAGAGATGGATCTGAACAAACTTGTGGAGATCAGAAATCGAGCATATGACAACAGTTTGGTGTACAAGGACAAGGTAAAGCGTTGACACGATAGATATATCAGACGAAAGGTCTTTGTTCCTGGTCAGAAGGTGTGGTTGTTCAATGCGAGGCTGAAGGTTTTCCAATGTAAGCTGAAATCCATGTGAACGGGTCTGTTCATAGTCCGTGCTATGCATGATAGTGGATGTGTAGATATCTCAGATCTTAAAGATGGAGCAAAGACATCCCTAGTTAATGGACAACTGCTGAAACACTTTGTCGAACACATTGAACAGTTAGTCCATGTTGAGGAGATTGTTTTCATACGTGAGGCAGACTTAGTAGACACACATAAAGCCACGCATGAGACCTTGCAATAGTGAGCTCTAGCCATCAGCAGCATTGAAAATATTCAGATCATGTTCCTTGTATATACTCACCCTTCCTGTATATATTCTCTTTCCCTCCCTCCCCAATGACTCAAATCACTCGCCCCGACTCCATATCTTTGCATTTTATGACTATACTTAGGTTTACTAGATCATAAGTATAAGGGGGAGAGTGACCCGAGTCTATTCACCATTTGATGTACATCCTCCAGATCCCATCGGTTCTCACACTCACTCCTATCCTATACTTAAGCTGGCCCGAGCCTAAGTATAGGGGAACCAATGCCCATCATGTATATAAACTCGTCCATTTCCCCTCTTGATGTCCGCCCCATTTTTGATCTTCTTCTACACTTAGGCTGCAAGAGCCAATGTATAGGGGCGGGACGACTTCTATACTTTTATTCTTTTAGCTCTCCTACGCTTAGCACAAGCTATGTCTTTTCCTCGCCTTTCGTTCTTTGAGGACATAGCACATGCTAAGTATAGGGGGCGTGTATATATTACATATATATTTTACTTATAGCTCGTACTTTCACGTATTTTTATATATACTATACAATAACTACGGGGTAGGTAAAAATTTAAAAAAAATGGAAAATACATCTATATTTGTAATACTCTTATATAATTCTGTGAAAACAAATTCATCGAAGGCTTCTTATTTACTCTTGCATATCATCCCTTCTTTTAAAAAGAAAGAAAAAAGAGAGTCTTGCATTCATCTACATAGCATATCTAGTATTTGTAAAGTGAAAAGTCATTGGGTTCAGAACCAAGTTATGAATAGATGTTAAGGAGGGACTTGATTTGACCTTAATCTTCCTAATTTCAGAGGAACCTTATTGGAACTGGAGTTAAGATTTTTCAGGTCAAGTGACTTAATTCTTTGAGTCCGCACGTCTATGTTCACACGTCATCTTGATTGGTCTAAGTAGAATATCTCGTGCACATGCATGATTCTTTTAGACAGTGACCAAACTTGGACAAGCACCTTGCACGTAGCTCTTCATTGATGAGGCGGTGAGGAGGTAGAATCCTTTAGCTTGGAGTACCATAGGGGTGGAAACATCCGTCCTCCTCTAGGGAGGGTAGTGCATCTCAACCTAGTCCGGTGGTGTTGACATCTAAGGACAGGATGGTGTGGGTTACAATAATGCTTCAAAAGAGGGATGGTCTACTGGCTCAAAAGGAAAAACTCCCGACGTACTTGCTGCACTTTGTATATAGTTCGAAAAAATGCAAGAACTCCAAAAAATGTAGACAGTCCAGAATGAAAATAAAATGCAGGCCGGAGTATGTATATTACAATGAAGCATGTAGCTGGATGACTTGGCCACACTGGTCAGGCATCCTGGGATAGGTAGCTACACTGGCTACCGTCCATTCTTCTCTCCACCCCCTCTTCTTAAGCTGGTCACACTTGAACTTAGAAGGGAATACCCTACTCCTCGAGGAAAGAGTTACTGGACCGGGGAATTAGAGTTACCTTGTTAGAGGAGGCTGGTTTTTAGCCATTTCTGATGTGGAGAGCTATCTTTCACTTACGCAGTACTAGTAAGAATCATAGTCATCAGAAATTTGTGTATGAGGATTTGTTCTAACCTGACTGTTCAGGCGTCTTAAATAGAAGACTTGTGGAACTTGAAGTCTGTTAGGTCTTAAGTTCAGATCCGAATAAGGTTACGCCACATTATTAATCCAATGGTCGAGTCAAGCTCCATTTTCAACTTTTGTTCATGACCTTGGTATGAAACCCAATCTCATTTAACTTTTGCATTTCATTTTAGTTGCTCGCGGACGAGCAAGGTTTAAGTATAGGGGGTTGATGAATTTGTGATTCATCACTCTAAAAGATGAAAATAGAGCCTTGTTCACCGAGTAATTAGATGCATTTCATCACATATATTGCATAACTAGCATTCATGCATACATAGATAACATATGCATTATAACATTCACATCTGCATTAAATAAGAAGCCAAAGTCACTTGTAAAAATGACCTATTTGTATATATTTTATACTAACTCCAAACTCCATAAATTCAACTCCATAGTGATATATTATTAACACTAATACATGAAAAATACCAAAAGAATGCTAACTTCTACAATTGACCAATAAAGCCTGAGTCCAAGATTGAGACCATGGACCTTAAAATGCACATATCTCTCTCATACAACCTCTGATTTAGGTCTACTCACTTTTAAAATAATATACATTCAGAGACCTTCAAAATGAGACCAATTTCATGAGAATCGGAGCTCGTATGCAAAACTTGGGTTTTGAGTCCCATTTGTATACTGTATGTATTTGTATTTATAAGCTTTTATTTTATCACTTCTTTTGACCTTGTTTCCGTTTTTGGTCAACATGAAACTTGTTGATCTCATCGAGATCTACAATTTTCATGTTTTGAGTTTTTTCCAAAATCGACCATTTTCCCCCTCTTATTTCACCTTCTTCTTCGCAATAATCTGATTGGGCCACGTAGCGCCTTCTAGTTGCGCCACGCGGCCCATGTACCTGCTTGCCATGTGCCCTCCCCTCTTTGTCGTTGGATCAGGCTCAAGCACCCCGATCTTGTCCGTCCAAGAACACATCATCTTGTATCCATCGGATTAAACTCCAAATCTCATCTCACTCATCCGCAAGCACCGCGTTCTCCTGTGGCTACTTGTCGTGCCCCATCTGTCTTATTCATCTCGAATGTTGTGATCTCCACCGCACACTCCTATGCTACTCTCGACCTTTCGATCCACAACTTACCTCCTACCTCCGAAAAGGCCTCACCCACATTGCCCCACATCGCGCTCCATCTCCGCCCTTTCTATTTTCTCCGCTTCGTCAGCCACCATCTCCACTTCCCGACAAGCCCACGTCCAATATTCGACGTCACCCTCACGGGAGACCACCTCGACCATGATTCCCTCTCTCTCGTGCCATAATCGCCACGAACTCCCCACCCCCCATCGCTCGGACCTCCACCTTCTCTCTATAAATACAACACCTCTGTCCTATTTTAATCCCTATCCGTCCATGCACGAGAGTTCCTTGAGCTCGACTCCACCTATTAGTGAGAGTGATTAGGCATGAATCCGAGCGAAGATAGAGATCCTCTCCGACGAGATCAACGACGAAGCTTCGTCGTGCTAGCAGCTCATCCATCGAGCTGCAAGAGCTCGGGCTTCTACCGACCCTTGAGCGACGACCGGAGACTCCTTCTCGAGCCTCTATTCCCAGGTAGCGCCCTCCATCTCCTCCTCCGATCTTCATCTTCTTCCCTCTCAACCTTCTCCTAATTTATTAGGCTCTCTCTCCCAACATCACCTTCCGCTGACCATCACCTGAGCTCCACCTTGGAGCTGTCATCTTCGCGCACCACTTTATTTCTCCTCACGAACCATCGAAGCACTTCCAACCACCGCTCCATCCCTCCCGACAAAGGAGCACGCCGACCACTCCACCACTTCACCCAACATGCCTCACATAACTCATTTGCTTCATGCGATCACGAGCACCATCTTTTTGGCATCCACTAACACTGCATGTACCATCTTCGACACTAGCCGAACCATCACTGGAGCTGCTTCGAGCTTCTTCTCCTCCAGCCTACGGACTATGACCACCACTTCCAGAACCTCCGGCGGCTCCACTGAACCTCCACTATCACTTCCAGATGATTAGGAGTCCCCCGGGATCAGCACCGAGCCAGAACTAGGGCAGCGGAGCAACGGACCCTTTATTGGAGCTCTTATGTCGCCGCCACCATAGAGGCGGAAGAGGAGGAACTCAACTCACAGTTGCTGTTGGATTCACCCCCGGTGATCATCCAACGGCCATCGTTCCTCCACATCGCTATCACCAGGATCTCCAGATATCGTCGGATTGATTGCAATCAGAGAGCCATCAACGATCCACGTCAACCTCTCCAAGAATCACAGCCTCCGTTAAATTGTTTGCAATCTGACGGATTTCAGGAGGCCACGTTGCCCGCTCCAGCCATCGTTCGATCATCTTGATCGAACATTCCATCATTCGCCATGTCTCCAGCTCCGAGCCTCTTCCCGACCTTTAGGCTCGGAGCATCTGAGCCTCAACTGAAGTAAGGTCGAGACTGCAAAAGACCCGAGCCATCATCCGAGCCTCTGTCGCCATTCGAGCCTAGCATCTCACGTGTTCCTCATGTGCGGCTTGGGCATTTTACACTGAGGCCCCTACAAGTTTTCCAAATTGCATTTTAGTCCCTCCCAAGCACGTCACGTGAGGCGCATGTGTTCCGTGGACAATTTGCACATAAACCCCCTGCATTATAGGTAATTGCAATTTTGTCCATGTACGCATGTTTTTGAATTAAACAATTTTAATTCATGTTTGCATTTTGGTCCATGTGTTTACATGTTTATTTCACCACTCATTTAGCATCATTTTTAAATTCCAAAAAATGCATGTTGTAGAGAAGCTTGTACTTTATCATTGTAAATACTTGTCATATTTTTGTGAGCTTCGAGGAATTTAATGCAATTATTTTTGTGGAAATTGACATAGTTTGCCTACTGTGTACTTTTATTCCATATTAAATTATTTGTTGCTCCAAAAATCACCAAAATATCATAATAGGTCTAGTTCAACTAGCACTAATTCATGCCCAAAAATCACATCATTTGCACGCATCACGAGGCCTTAATAAATTAATTAGTCCTTTGCTTAGTTCATTTTTCATAGGTCCAAAATTCATCATTTTTGAGGTCTGTCAATTTTCCTGGATTCATCTCAAATAGAATTATCTAGTATAATTTTTTTGTATAAAAATGAAGTACTTTTGTTTTTATTAAAATTAATTTTGTAAAAACCACCCTGCATTCATATTTAATTCATATTTAGTTCATTTAGAGTCGAAAAATTCCAAAAAAATATTGCAGTAGTTTAATTTCATTACATTTCATATTCTGGCTAGGTTTCATCATTGTTGGACTTAATTTGACTATACCTCAAATTTAACCTTTAAATTTGGCTCGAATTGCATCGTATTTTTCTTAAGCGCATAAAAAATTCCAAAAATATTCTCCTGAAAATCTAACATCGAATTTGACTTGAAATTATCCGAAGGAAAAAGGTGCCTCCCTGAGTTCGACCTTGGGCTTGCCCAAGTAAAAAAATATTGTCGCTTGTGTTTAATTCGACATTAATCTAAGTAGTTTTGAACAGTCTTGATTTACTCGACTACAATGAACGCACATTGAATTTAATTGATAATTCGGATGAATTAAGTAGAGTACCTCGAGGCTCTTCACTACTCTTTCCTCGAGGAGGGGAGTATTTCCATCTAAGGTTAGGTCGTGTTGTGTCCACAATCGAGTAGAGAGAATGTTGAAGAATGAGAAGAGAACTGGAATGGGACCAGTGTTGTTACTTCTCCTTCTGATGCCTACACTTTGTAGCTAAGTCTCAACTAAAATATGTAGGCTTTTTGGAAGCTTCGAATAATGTTGTGATATTTCGTAGTTGGCATTTTCTTCATTTTATAAAAGTCTAATGATGTTTGCACTACATTAATATTTTGTGCCTCGACAGTTATAGAGTCTTTTTTCGTCCATTTTTTAAGGTCTTGGAAAATTATGCTAGCAGATCCTTCCCTCATATGAAGTTTTATTTCAGCCCCATAACTCACATCTTTATACATCTGTGCCACGACATAAAGATGAAAATGCACCACTATAATGAAGTACCCTTCGCAACCCCATGCATGTCGAGCTAAGTGCAAAGTTCATGTGTCCAAAATTGGTTCATTGTTTGAGAGTTAAACGGATGACACCAAGTCTTCTACTTAATCAAGTTTATGTTGAATTCTCAAAAAAGGTCTCATGGAACCCAAAGATTTATGTCATAGACCTTAAGAGTATTAAATCCAGTTCCTAACTAGAATCCTAAAAATGAATGTCGAAGGCCATAATCAAGCTCCATCCTTTAGAATATTCCCAATCTTTAGTTCAAGAAATCAAATTTATTTTAAAAAATGCTAATGCAAATGCAACCATACTTTTTGTGAAGTCCATTTTCCAAAATTTTACTCATTTTTGGGATTTTAAAGATTTTATAATTTTTATTAATTTTAGGACTTTATATTTTTTATGGATTTTTTAATTTTTATAAACAAACACATTACAAAAATTTTGCAAGTTAAATTATCGATAATTTATGTGAATTAAATAACTAATGTATTTACAAATTTTATATAGAAATAATTTTTCCAATATTAAATTATTTTTACATATATTTTAATAAATATGATTTTAAATAAATATTACGCATATTAAATACATATTTTATATTAATGATTTAAAATAAGAATTTTACAAATATTTTTATTTTTTTACAATGATTTTATAAATAATAAATAAATGGATTTTAAGTTAACCCATACCACTTTTATGGATTTTATAGATATAAAAAATACATAAAATTATGAGTTATGGACAAAAGTATATATACATATATACGCACTCCCCTATACTTAGTTTGTGCAATGTCCCTATAGTGTCAAAAGAGAAAATGGAGGACATAACTCGTGCTTAGTAAAAGTGGGTGAAAAAGAATAAAAGAATATATGTCAGTTGACCCCCCTATACTTACGATCTGATCATTGTAAGTATAGTGAAAGACAAAAATGAGGTGACTGAGGGTAAGGAATATACAAACAAAGAAAAGACAAAGAAAAAGAATAACGAAATCAACAAAATTGCTTGATCCCCCTATAATTATGATCAGGCATCCTAAATATAGACAAAAGTATGACCAAAAATTAGGGACTAGTGATTGGTGTTAAAGAAAGGAAAATAAAAGAAAAGTAAATAGAACTAAATCGAAAACGCAAATCAATAGGAAATCGGTCCCCCTATACTTAGGATCAGGTATCCTAAGCTATAAAGACGAGCAAAAAATGGGGATTATTGAAGACTACGAAGAATATACAAGTGGTGTACTCCGAGAAACTGAAAGGCACACAGGTCTCTATACAGGACAAAATGATGCAGAAGAGTAGACATAACTTTTGTATAGAGTAGATCACTTCTACTTGGGTCGTATGGAATAATCTTCTTTGCAAGTGTGTACCAATCCCTAACTATCCAAGTAAAGCTGCCTATATAAGTAAACTTTGTAGGTGGCATAGGTTTCTCTATTGAAATATGCATGGTGTTAGACTGCAAAAGGTGTCTATATGTGTATACATCACACCATCCGACTCTCTACAATGAATACAATGTATGATCTGTGATTTGTAATCCACTGACTTTCATGCTGGAATATGTATACTCTCAATTTGTGGCACTAAAATGTCTACTGCAACTGACTGCTTCTATGGTTCTTATGTGAACTCTGTGTCCGCATGTGAATAGTCATCTGAAGAACTAGGTACCATATGTTCTACCCCATCCTCATGTTGGATATCACATGTATTAAAATAAACGATCTCAAAAATAAGAGACCATCTCATCTATGTGATGGCAATCATCTGCAAGATTGAAGTCCTCTGAAGTGAATAATAATACTTATTTGGGACAGCTATATCCTTTCGCCATCTCAATGTGTACCTCTCTATTGTCTATATGGAATGATACTCTCCCAGAATCATAATCAAAGAGGGTTCTTGTAGTCTGCAAGAAAGGCCCCCAAAATTATTGGAGCAAGGTGTAACAACATAGGATATGTCATGTCTAAGACTGTAAAGTCCACTGGAAACTGCAAGCCCGGAGTCGTCACGATAATGTTCCTCAACAAGCCTTTAGGTCTCTTCACAAATATATCTACAAACTAAAGTAATGCTCGTGATTTGTAAAGTGGACCTAGCTTGAGCTTATCAAGCAGATAAGGTGGTATCAGATGATCGAGGAACCATTATCTAAGGGAGTAAGATGGTACTAGATGATCGAGGAACCATTATCTAAGAGAGTATGATGGAATGCGGCATCTGTAATCTGACATGTGATATAGTGAGCTCTTGAATCTTTTTTTTTCTTGGGTACCTTGTTCTGAATATCACATGAATTAGCCTTGGTCAATGCATTCTTCTCAACTCGTGATTTCCTTTTCCTACGTGTTGTGCATTTGTTCCTACTGATTCTTGAGCATATGAAAATGATACAAGGCATCATGTAAAGAAATCTTAAGAAAAATGTGATCTTTCAATAATTGTTCAGTCTATGGAGTAACAAGACTCTTTTTGTGATTTTTATTTCCTTCCATACAAAGCACCGAGAAAAGGAACAATCTCAAGAACAACAAATTCTTTTTTTTTCACATCAAAAGTGGAATCATCATGTATAATGGGAGTCTCAGAAGTATGTACAAAACTCTCGAATACAGGAAAGGAAGTATAATGATCGGGAATGTCTATATAGTGTGGCGTGATATCATCGTCTAATTAGCATGTGTTCATATAAACGATATCTACATCGTTCCCTTGAATATCATCATGGTGGACACCATGCAGTTGCTCATTGTGATGGTCCTCCTCCTCAGCATCAAAATTTGTACTATCAAGGATCGACTCTTGGTCCTCATCATGTTCCCTCTCCTCCTCTAAATCAGGTGCTTGTGGATGTCTACCACTCCTAAGATGAATGAAGTTAGATAATAAATCAGAAAAGTATCCATACAAATGGTGGTGTCTACCTGATCTATGTGTCACCTCATATTGTTCATATTCTGATGAGGTCGGGTTAGGAGAGTGGTCTTGGGCGTGTTTAACTCACCCATGTGATGGTTAATCCGCTCTATCTTTGTCCTATAAATGCTCTGAGTGTGCTAATCATATCAATGATCTGTTTCAGTGCTATGGACTCTGGAGATTTCTCAAACTCGGTGTGGTATCCATGGCTGTCTACTCTTTCCTTCCTAGGAGTGTGTTGTTGTGGTATATAAAGTTGAGGAGACCTTTGTGGAGTAAAAGAAGACTGTTGTTGCTACTGGTGATGATAACACTATGAATGTGTAACAAGATACTGATACAAATGTGGTATCTGATAGGCGTGCTGGTAAGACTACTGTTTCATGAAGTGCTAATGGTGTTGGAAATGTGGAAATGAACGTCCATGTTGTAGATGACTTTTTTGAAGCTGGTGTACACTGTAAGGAGTGAAATGTGCTACTGGTTGAACATGAGCATACCATATGCTGATGATCTCAACTGTGGAATGAGAATCAACATCATTATCTCCAGGGCTAGTGATCTGACTCATATTGGCATTGGATGAATCCTCAAGCCAGTCCAACTATGGATACCTAGTAGATTGTACCATATCACTCTAAATGTACTAAATGTGACGAGTGGGAGGAGCGGGTAAAGTTTTCCATACATGCTGCGAAGTGCGAGAATAACGGGACTGCTAGTATTGAAGCTGCAACTCGGTCACCTTCTTCGTCAAATCACTAAACTGTTGAGGAAGTGATGAGAGTTTCTCCAACTCTTGCAGCGGTTGTAAATCCCAAACTTCCTTATGAATCACATCAACTAATATAAGATTCTCACTATTTAATCCCATGTCGGATCGTGAATCAGAATTAGAAACTTGTGCCACCTTCTGATGCTCCCAGTGTTGTGGTGGTCGTAGGCCCTTGTGGAATGCTTGAGTAGAGTCTATAACATGTCAGTTCTCTCTCATCCTCTCAAAGATGGACCAAACTGACTCTGCATCCCTATTCAAATAACTACCGCCACATGCGATGCTCATTAGGCCCTGAACATCTGACTAGAGCCGTCGAAAATAATTTTGAACAGGCAACATCAAAGGTTTTTCATTATGAGGGCATCTCTCAGCCAAATCATTGAATCTATCCCATGCCTCAAGGAATGATCCATGTGGAAGCTATGAAAAGTTGGAGATCTGACTCATCATCGTGTTTGTATGTCCTAAAGGAAAATATTTACGTAGGAATGTGGACTTCAGATCATCCCATTTAGAAATCTCCCTCCCTGACTGACTCAACCACTAATGCACCTTATCTGCAAAGGCAAAAGGGATGGCCTTGAGGTGTACAACCTCCTGCATAACTTATGGATAACTAGCCATACCAAATATAATCTCGAACTGTTGTAGAAAGGTAAACAACTCCTCTGAAGTGTTCACATAGAATGTGGGATGTAGTGAAATGAAGGATGGTCTAAGCTCGTATGACCCTTGATTCAGTGGTAATTGTATCAAATGGTGTAGTGTCCTACCACATGTGTCATACTCATCTCTCAAATTAGCGGGAACCACGATATGTGGTGGTGGGTTCTCGGCTTCTGCTCTTAGAATAGTGATCTCAGCTCTAAGCTCATCCTAGACTCTACACAACTCTTTGATTTGTAAGAACATCTAATGTAATGTGTCTAAAATTCCCTCTGTAATGTCAAAAGATGGATCGTGTTTCTCATATGTACGTCTCTCATCATCATGTGGTCTCTCGTCAACAGCTCTGTCCTAGATCTGTGCCTTCCCTCTAGTCATGTCTATCGAATCCTCTGGGAAGGAAAAAGTTTCATAAGAACTTAATGAAAAACATGCAGGAGAAGTAGATGTTAAATAAAGGCATGGGTCTGCCTCGACTGAAGGGATGGGAGGAGAGGGATTTTGGGTCTGACTCACCTCGTCACTAAGTGGGACCAACTCAGGAAGAAGGTCATTGTGAGTCTGTGTAGACATACAACAGATGATGGGAAGATCGAAAGAGCAAGGAGTCTGAGCGCAAAATCTGTCTAGTTGTTGAAGAATCGGGAATTTACCATTTTACTTATGTCGTTTTAAATGCATTGTAGGCGGGCAATTTCATGATTGAACAAAAACCATAAATTTAATTAATGTCAAATTAAAGCGAGCAATCAATTTTTGTTTTACTTGGTAGATTCAAGTTTAAACTCGTGGAAGCAACTATCTCCTTAGGTTGTTAAAAGTCGATCTCGAAATTAGGTTTTTGGAGAAGTATTTTTTTTTGGTATTTATAAATGCAATAAATGAGCAGTCTGCAATTTTGATGAAGATCAGGGACTAAAATGCAAATTCTAATCAATTCAAGTCCAAAAATCCTCAAACTTGGCCAGAATGTGAAATGTAATGAAATTAAACTACTGCAATTTTTTGTTATTTTCAGATGCAAGATGAATTTTTTAAGAATAAAATGAATGCAAGCGATGAGATTTAAACTAATTAATTATAATAAATATTAAATCTATTTGTTTTCAGGAAATAAAATTATCTAAGATACATCACTAAGTGATCTATCTCAAAAAAATCTTAGACCCTAAAATGTTTGATGTAATACCTATTAAGCATGCAAGTGCAATTCTTTTTTGGAACAATAACAATTGATTCTACTATCGTCGATTTTATCGCAATCTGCAGAGCTCTAGTTAATGATCTATAAATTTCTAAGCTCAGAATGGGTAAAATATGCTAATTCTTACAAGAATATAATAATTAATTAACCATGATGAATGAAAATATTCCAAGCATGCCACAGTATAGAAAATTAATCGTAGAACATCACTCAATTTTTAAATAAATAAAATGATGATGAAATGAGGTTCAAAATAACATGCAAACGTAGGGTTCTATATGAAAAGATAGAAATAAAAAATTATAAAACTGCAATATGCTGACGAGGACGTTTATGCAATTACCAGAACTCCCGAGGACTTTCTGCATATTTCCTAGGAGGGCATGTGCGCCTCACGTGCCTCTTGGAACCGAAGGCCCTTCTTCGATTTTCTAAACCTGGAGGAAAGTTTCTGCAATTTTGGGCTTCAATGTGATTCCCTTGATCTAGGAGGGGTTCTGTGAAAGTATCCCAGAAGGGTGCTGCCTTTCCTACATGAATACCCCATACAACCTTTGATTCAACTATTGAATCATAGAGGCTAGTGCTTGGATGAGTATCTAAAGAGTTAGATTGAGGACTCATCAAGTACTGTGAAATGATTATTTATAGATGATCTCCAGTCTAACTACGAGATGGCAATACTTTCTCTTTTGGCTAATATCTAACCGACCTTTTGATGCAGGTCCTCTGCATGCGAATAGAGATTCAAAGGTGTCAAATCAGTCAGGTCAAAGAGTTGACTTAACGAGATCGAGATAACCAAGTCTTATAGCAAATACTATCATGATATAGGCATGCATTCCTTGACCGGAGATAGATGTACTGCTATATGTCTGAGTATGTACATTTGACAGACCGATAGGTTGATGACCTAATCAAGGCCTATACACCAGTGAGCTAGTGTGCACATAAGGACATATGAGTAATACGATCTCTCAAAGGGATTATACAGATTCAGTTGTGAATCAGATGACGTGCACATGAGGTACTAGGAACGGTCAAATTCCATGCATGGTTGTCTTGCTTTTGAAGGATGACAAGAATTTGTAGGTATGATAAATGATTTTGGAAAGAATATGATCGATACCAACTCCTAATGACTTATTGAGAAACTTGATAATGAAACCCTGAAAATGACAGTGAAAATTGATCTATGTCTTCAGGTTTCTTATAGATCTTCTAGTATGCTGGATGTACATGTATTAGGAATACATGAGGATGATATGATCATAAAAAATTGTATTAACATGAGGCTTCCATTTCGAGGGATGATGAAACATGTATGGATTTTAGTGACTCCTCTCAGTAGAGAAGTGATATGATTATGGTCCAAGTGTTGACATTGATTTAAATGAGATTCAGATGTTATGAGAAGATTAGATTTACGATCTTTATTTAATCAAGCATCTATGAGAGGTCCATGGGATATGGATTTGAGATGTGATCTTAATATCCAAGTCACTATACATGGAACATGCAATTTCCTTGTCACTATCTCCAACGATCTACAGAGAGAGCGCATTATTCATGAATGAGTTCAAGAATAATTCCATTGTTGAATTATATCTAAACATTGAGAAATGAATAACTAATTGTGCATGAATAATGTGAACTCATGTTATTTAAATGCATTAGAATGATGATCCAATATAATTAAATGTGATCTAATTATTATGGATAAGAATAATTTGGATATCATTATCCAAATTATTCACATATATTATAAATGTGATTTATGATATATTAGAAAGAGCCTATTGTAATTTATATTTGTTATTACGTTTTTATGTGAATTGGATTCACATTGGTCAATTAATTGAAAATATAATTTACATTTTATCTTGTGTTGTGAATGTGATTCACAAATTTCCAATGGCATGATTGATTTGTTCACAAAGTAATTGTGAACTTGTACGGTGTAAGTGAAATATAACTCCCCATCTCAAAAGTATCAACATAACAACCTCTCTCAATAAGGTAATTTTAGTCCCCCAGTCTATCAAATCTTTCCTCGAGGAGCGGGGATATTCCATTATAAGTTCAAGTACAACTAGCTCAAGAAGAGGAGATAGAGAAAAGAATGGACGGTAACCAATTTAGCTACCTATCCTTGGATGGAAGACCAGTGTAGTCAAGCCATCCAGCTGCAATCTTACAAAAATTTTACTTTGAAGCTCTTATTATTATTATTATTTCTATACTTATATATACACTCCGGAAAGTATTTTACTTTTCAATCAGACCTGTCTACATTTGGAGATTCTGCATTTTTTCTCTTTTTTTGGAAAATATATACATGGTGCAGCATATACAAAAGGAGTTTTTTCTCTTGAGCTGGTAGACTATCCCTCTTTTGAAGTATTATTGCAACATCACAACATCCTGTCTTTAAACCTCAATGATACTAGATCAGGTCGAGTTGCACTACCCTCCCCAGAGGAAGACTGATATTCCTGCTAGTTGTTACATACTCATGTGCTACCCCAAGCCAAAATGTTCTGCCTCCTCACTACCTCCTCCATGAAGAGCTACATGTAGAGTGCTTGTCCAAGATAAGATATGGTCTGAAAGAATCATGCGTGTGTTGTTAGATATTCTACTTAGACTAATCAAGATGACATGCGAACATAGTTTTATGAACTCAAAGAATTAAGTCTCTAGGACCTGAAAAGTCTTAATTCCATTTCTTATAAAGTTCCTCTGAAATTAAGTGGATTGAGGTCCAACTAAGCTCCATTGTTCAATTTTATTCCAAACGTAGTTTAAAAGTCAATATTATCCAAAAAATGCACATGCAAATGCAAGAACTATATACAAAGCAAAAGAAAAGAAAGAAAAATCTTTTTTAAAACAATTTTGATTTTTTATGAATTTTTGAAAAAAATGATGCACATGTAAGAATAATTTTTTTTGAAATTTTAATTATGTATTTTTTTAATAGAATTTCGGTTTTGTAGTTTTTAGGGATTTATTTTAAGGGAGAAGGGTTATTAATATGGGTTTTTATCCACTGTACCCCTCTCAGATATTGGAATTTCAATTTTACCCCTCCAATTTTTGAAATATCAGTTGTGCCCCTAACTTCTTGCAAAATTCATAGTTATGTCCTTCTATAATATCAGTTATGCCACTATTTTACCTCAATAGAAGGGCAAAACTGTGAATTTTGCAAGAATGTAAGGGCATAACTAATATTCCAAAAAAGAGAACGGCATAACTGAAATTGCAATGTCTTAGAGGGGGCACAACTGATAAAAACCCTATTAAAATATAAGAGTAATTTTTTTGTTTTTTTATTTTGTTTGAGTTTTTTTGTTGTTTTGATTGTTTTGTTTGTTTTTTTTAAATGGAAGGTGACCAAAGTCTATATGCACATGTGGATTTTAGGAATTTATATACATATCTAAAAAATATATAAAAAATTACATTATTAAAAGTACGAGTTATGTTTAAAGTATATACACAATATATACGACACCCCCTATACTTAGCTTGAATTATATGCTCACAGTGATCAGAGAGCGGTAAAGGAAGACATAACTCGAGCTAAGTATAAAAAAGTGAAAAGACTCCTACGCTACAATGACTCAAAGAAAAGATGAAAAGAATAGAAGTCGGTAATCCCCCTATACTTAGGATCAAATAATCCTAAGTACAGAAGAATGTACAAATGGGGAGAACAGATGAAGAGAATGTACGAACTCAATGGCTCGACTTGTCACCCTATACTTAGGGTAGAATCCCTAAGTATAGAATATCAACAAGTTGGGGGGCAATTGAGAGATC
Organism: Ottelia alismoides; assembly: GCA_037367405.1. Lineage (NCBI taxonomy): Eukaryota > Viridiplantae > Streptophyta > Magnoliopsida > Alismatales > Hydrocharitaceae > Ottelia > Ottelia alismoides. Next base: position 1,246,806 of record JAZKJV010005374.1, read on the forward strand.
TGAAGAATAAAAACACAAAAGAGACGATATGAACAACATCACTCCCCCTATACTTAGGGCAGAGTATTCCTAAGTATAAGCAACAATAAGAGTGATGAACATGATGGATATGAAAAACTCGAACCATTCACCCCCCATACTTAGGATAGAGTACATCCTAAGTATAACACATAGATACAGACAAAAGGTGAATGATAAATGGAGGAAGGAAGGAGCAAATCAAGATGAAACACATATATATAAGGTAGACATTGTTGAGGTGCATCTCAACAAGCGCGAGAGTTTATGCCCCTAGATGGGCGCAAAGGCTAGGACAATGAAGTATCAAGGTTCAGGATGACATCTGTAACGCAAATACTATAATTTCGTTGTTGTCTTAGCATGGGAACAACAACATGGTCAACAGTGAAAATGAAGACACCTAGATAAGCAATCAGGTAGGTGTCTTCTACAGGGTAAATAGAAGAGAAAGTCAAGTCAAATACTGGTAGTAGAAAAGAAATCTTCAGCTCATGTTCAGAAAGGAGTGAATATTTGGAGCCGAAAAATGGAATGTGGAGAAGGAAGGATCAATCATGGAATCCTCCACATCAATCACCGTCTCAAAAATGTATGAAAGGTAAACATTAGGAGACTCAATAAGAAAGTAGATATCCGATGCATGTAATGAAGAGAGATCAAGTGTAGCATCGAATAACTCAAGGGTCGGCTCATCTTTATGAGGGTCGTCAAGGAGAGAAGAAAGATCAAGCACAAAAAGATCAGAAGTATAGGAAGAATCAGAACACTCAGAATAATTAGAAGACTTATCTCATGATCCGACAGATCGAATGCACAACCTGGGATTGAAACCGAGTACAGGGTACACAATGCACACAGATAACCCTTAGGGAGATGTGAAAAATCAGGATAATTCGAGGGAGAGAATGCATGATTATATTAAAATAACGTGTTCTCTCTCTAAGTAAAAGAAAAATCATCCAATGGATTAGGAATATGATGCTCAAAGAAATCTTGGTCATGATCAAAGAGATCATTGACCTACTAGAGTTATGGGATCTGCGCTTGGGAAATTTTGGACAACATTTGACCCTCAAAGTGAAGGGTGGGAGGGATGGAAAACATGAGTGATGATTTTTTTTATTTTTTATTTTTTAGTGATTGTTAATGATCCTGAGAAAATGAACGTAACCAACTCAACAACAAGGGCATACAAACAAAATGCAAACCCCCAATTCACAAACTCAATACAATGTAAAGACCGTGAATGCTCAGTCTATTATCTTGTCAATTTTAGAGTTAGGTGATCAAACACAAAGTTGTACAAACACTTAGGTTGGCTTATGGGATTGGAGCATTAACCTTAGTGTATACACGAGGAAGTAAATGTGAATACAATGAGGGGGTTGCACTCTTAAGACAATGATGTGAATCAAATACGTTTACTTTTAATAGTCCATGTGATATTAGCAGTCCCAATTTTACATTTTTTTTATTTTTTTATTTTTTTAATATTTTTGAGTATAAACACATCCAACAGATTTTTCAATTTCCTTTGTTCCTATATTCACAAAAAACAGAGGGAGGAAAATGAAAAAACTGATGCACGTGAAAATATGAAATGCAAATGCTAGAGATAGAGGTGCGTACCCGACTCCAACAGTTTACATGCAATATCATCCGCGCATAAATATAAAGCTAAACTATATGCGAATGTAAGTGAGAACCATCCTAAGTAGTAACTTCTATCAGGGAAGAACCTAGTTATTTTCCTAAGTCCAAAAGATCTATAGGAACAAATATCTTTTAGGGCTTTGGACCTAATAACTACCTGGCTCAACCAAATAAAACCTAAGGCTTGAGGCTTCACTCATAGAAAATAAAATAAAATAAAGTCAGAAAACACAAATCAGTGAGAAATAAATAAAAATGAAGGTGATAAAAATAGCGAGAAAACAATGGTGAGGTCCCCCAAGTGCACTGGCACTTGGTGAAAGAGACCATGAATAAGGTATATAGTATCCTTTTTACAAAAGTTTGAATGAATAAATGCTAAAATAAACAAAAAATCATCTATGCTCCAAATGATGGTCTCTCTCAACTTTTCTCCTCCTCCTGTGCTCTCCTGCGGCTTCGAGAAGAATCAAGCTGCCTCTGCTTCGCTTGGGTGCTTTGGCTCTCCTAGGATCGCCTTCTTCGCTCCGCGGGCCATTGCAAGAAAATGGAAAGAATGAATGTGTAAGAGACACAGGTATATAAAGATGAGCAGGCAAAATAAATGAAATAATGAATATGAACAAAGAAGTAAATGTTAAAAAATATAAACAAAAATGTACAACCAAGAATAGTAGGTCAAAAGAGAAACCTTACTACCCTCACTATGCCTCCCCTGCTACGACGCCATTTAGTTGGGAGAGATTTTTTGGGGTTTTAGTTTAGATATGTAAAATAAACATGTAATGTCATTTAACCAAAGATTCCCTCAAAAAAATTATTTTTTCTTCTCAAACTAATAATTACAGAAAATATAGCAAAAGAATTTTTGCTTTTTAATTAATCAGTATAGCAACAGGATCGAACTCAGGGAGGCTATACTTCACGAGGATTATTCTAATTATAAAAAATCAATCAAAAGAAAAGGGAATCTCAAATGCAACTACCTAGGTTTTTATAAAATTTCTATCTTTTATTTTTTTTATTTTTTTATTTCTATTTTTTTATTTTATTATTTTCAAATTTTAATGAATTTAAGCATTACAAACTATTATTTTTTAGAAATATAATTCTCAAAACAAATTTATACACAAAAGAAATCCATTTTTCGGATTTTTCAAATATGACAAAAATGCTAAAAAATGTTCAAATATAATCTTTTTGTATTTTCATGCTTTTTTAATATCTTTGTAATTTGTCAGTGATTTTTTTATTTTTTTTAGGATTTTTAATATGAATAAAAATAGGGGAAATGTATACTGTGAGCAAATAAGATTATTTTTCAGTTTAAAAGTACCAAATAAATGCAAAATTTATAAAATTTATTTTCCTTAAAACTAAATGAAATTATGTACAAACAAGAGCCGAAATACCTATTTTTGAATTTTCTACAATTTTCTATGATTTTTTAAAGATTTTTAGTAATTTACAATTTTTTAGGTTTTAAAAATAGTTAATGCGTGAAATTTACATAGAAATTAAAATACACTAAAATAAAATTAATCTTTTTTTGGAATTTTTTACATAATAATTAAATTTTTAGTATTTTTCAAATTACGAACAGTAAAAAATATGTTGTTTTTTATTTTTAAAAATAGTAAATAAAAATAAAATGTAATGAATTGTTTATACAATGAAGAGGAACACAACATGAATATAACATGAATTTTCCAGGATTTACTGAGCAATGAAAATATTTATTTCAATGAAAAGAAGCATGCAAAATAGAGTATGTAAAACAGGGACCAGAAAGGAATTATTTGAAGTTTTTATAACAAAATTTAACGAGAAATAAAATAAGGGCAGAAATGGTATTTTTCCTAAAAAAGTACCAAGCACGTGCGTAAGGCTCTGAAGGGGATCTTTTTGCAATTCTTAGAATGTTGGGGGCATTCTTATAATTTACCCAAATAAAATATCTAGCGTTGAAAGGTGGGGCATGCGTGAGCCAAAGCGGGGCACAGGGGGCGCGCTACCCTTCTTGTCTTCTCGCCCAAGACCGCGAGCAGTGAGTGCTAGTGGATGGCGACGGAGATTGGCGGCAGGAGGTGGCGGCACGGCGATGAGAAGCTGATAGCCACAACATTTGGATGGGTGGTGGCACGATGAGGAGAAGGCTTGGCGGTTGCGGTTGCTCTAGACGGAGGTGAAAGATGGAGGGCGATGTCGATATGGTTGCACAATCAACCCGAGGTGCTGAAGTCGTTGGTGGCGTGGCAGATCCGCTATGTGGAGTACGTCGAAGGGAGATGGACGATCTGAACGTGGTCGGCAGTAGCGAACGTTGATGAACGATTGGCGGAAGAATAACACTCGCACGAAGGTGGTCTGGTGGCTACACAGGTGGACGTGTGCGATTCTCGAGGGCGTCTTCGACGGTAGGGTGGAGGATGAGCGGACGTCGGCGGTTGAGGCTCGAGTGCGGCGACTCTACAGTAGCTGGCGTGGCAGATAGAGGGGCGACATGCGCCCCTAGAGGTCGATGGTCAACCCACTCCTGGCAGAGGTTGTTGGGCTGCTCCTGCGGCGGGGGATGGTATTCCATCACGCGGAAGAGCTGGCAGCTTGGGCGGCCCGTGCAGGAGTAATGGCCGATTCTTGATGATCTCAAATGGGCATCAGCGATGGTAGCTCGCGCTTTATGTAAATGGAAGTGAAGTGCCTCCTACGGTGGAGTGTACGGTGATGGAAATAGTGCCACCCACTTTTTTTTACTTTATTTTTTTTAAAAACAACAGCTGCTTCTTTTTTGTAATCTTTTTTTACCTGTAATAGATCATAAATCGAATTGAGCACGAAGGCTTGATCTACAAAAAAAATCAAATATGGATTAGTTGGCCAGGTAGTTCCAACGGAGGTGATGGATTGGAACCTAGTCTCCGGCTACCGTTCGTGGTCGAAGATGAGAGATCGCGGGAGATAGAATGTGAATGTGCGTAAGGATTAGGAGGATGATTACGAAATCAAAATCGGGGTGAATCGAATAGTGAAGTTGAATAAAGACAATCAACTACTAGTAAAAACTATGACAGATAATGTCGTGATGGCCACGATGAGGACCGACTCGCTGTTACTAGATGGCTCGGAAGCTGGGCACCTCTCTAAGACAAGATAGCTCTTGGAGAATAGGCTCCTCTCACCAATTAAATAGAAACTAAATATTTGAAATTCAAAATTTGAATGGAGAGGAAATTAATGAAACGGAGTTAGTGGTGGAATTAAATAAATAAAATAATTTAATTTAATAAATTAAAAATGAAATTTGAAATTAAATAAATTAATAAAATATTTAATTGGTAGAAATTAATTTGCCACCTTAATTATGGTTATTTAAGGTATACAATCAAATCTTACATACATGATAGGTTTTCAAATCAAATCAAATAAATAAATCAATCAAATTTTCATGATTTTATTAATTTAATTAATTAATATTGGATACTAACTTTTTGTTGGTTTTTATATGAGGAGGTTTATTTTATAAATATCATATCTACATAATGTAAATTATACATATGTACAAATACGTAAATCTTTTTAATTTTTTAAAATTTTTATTTACTTTAAATTACAGTGAACAATTAATACAATTATTAAAAATATAATATCTATAGAAATAAAATAATAAATATAATAAATAAATGGTTAAATTGCAAAAACTACCCCAGAAAATCATCTTTTCAACTGTAACTCTAAAAATTATGAAACCATGGTCATTTTAAAGACAACTTAATTTAAAATACCATGGAAGTGAGTTTGATTCAATTTCAGTTTATATAGAGCGGGAATTAGTCTTTCAATTATTGCTTTACGGCTTTTTCCGAATGTGGTTACTTTTATTTTGTATATGATTTTATTTTGCAAATATTTTTATTATTTATAAAACATTTTCATATATAACTTTTGTTATGAAAATTATTTATTTTGAAGTCAAATTATTTTTTATATACAAATAAAATAGTGTAAGTTTTGTACAAGTATACAAAGAATAAATTCAAAATATTTACAAGATGTATTTTTTTCCTTATTAAGGACCTTATCTCCCCTACGTTTTTCCTCGTCGATCAAGTCAAGTCTTTACCTTCTCTCGGGGTTCTGGTCAATCTGTATCTATTGCATATATACAGTCTTTTATTTCTTTATTTCTCCTTTAATTCTTTATTTATTTATTTTAGGTTAAAATAAAAATAGATTTACAATATTTACACAAAAATAAAAATAGATTTACAATATTTACATACAATATTTAGTGAGAATAAGGATTTAGTATTATATACAGGTTTTTATACAGGATTATAAGCTAAAACAAATGAATAAAGATGATGAAATGCAAATTCATAACCAGCCATAATGGGTTCTATTAGCGCCATATGCAACCTCTCTTGGCATGCGGTCTAAAGTCCAAATAGCCAACAATTACGATTTGACTAAGTTTAAAAGTGAATATATAGGTACATACAAATATATTACATCTTTGGATCTTAATATATCAAGCAAAAAATTCCTAAGCTAGGGCTCAATCACACAAAGCAACTAAAAATGAAATAAAAAAACTAAGAAAATAGAAGCGATGAAAACATGACGACAATGATGAGTCCCCCAAGCAAACAATCACTCATGTACTAGACCTCGTGAAGTGTGAAGCGTCCTGGAGTGTCCATGTTATTACAATCAAAGTGTCTCTCTCTCACACTTAAATTACAAATCAAATAGAAAATAACATAAAATATGTGAAGAGACTATCTTCAAAAATTCCTCCAAATCTTCATTTGATGCTCTCTCCTGCCAACTAGTCCAGAATGATAGCTCTGTCTTGCTGGGTACACAAGTCCTCATAAAACGTCCTCCCTCGCATAGCAGTCCCTCGCAATAAAGTCAAACACAGAGGTTGATTAAACAAGTCACAAATAATATCAAATAAAATAAAAATGAATAAATGTAAACAATAGATAAGAGTTAAGAGACATAAATAATTACAATCTACGCGACGTTGCTCTCCAGCAACAATACAATTTCTTGACATGGATTTTACGCGGGTCAGAAAATATCCTTACAAGATGCGAAGATAAATTATCGCTGAGGCGACCCACAAAAAGTCACTAATCAACTAACAATTAAACCACATATATAAATAGAGCAATTAGAAGGAAAATTGCGTAATTAAAATTTATTATAACTCTACAACAAAGGTCTGTAGTATAAAAGCATGTGTAGAGATCGAACTCAGAGAGCAAATAATAGAATGTGCTAATAAATGCAAATTTTATTGTTTTCTCTTATCCATTTATTACCTTTTTGTGCGGGTTTTTAATTCTTTTTAATTTTTCTGGAGTTCATATTTTTAAGATGAAAAATATGCCAACTCTGGGATTAAATAAATGGTTGAGTTGAATTGATAATAAAAAATAGCAAATAGAGTTTAAATTCTTCAAATAAATTTTTAAAAATAGATATTAATATCAAGAAAATTCAGAGAGAAAAGGAAATATTTTTGGGATTTTTGGGATTTTTTTACTGTATTTTGGAGTTTTTTCATTTTCATGATTTTCTTTTTCTATTTGTATGACTTTTACGTCTAGCGATACAATATATTAAAATGAACAAAATATATTTTTTTGGATTTTTTCAAAAAGATTTTATATTTTTTTGTAATTTTTAAGTCAAACAGAGGCAAAATGTGCCTTTTTTATTATTGATACATATGTAAAATGTCTAAATTGCAAATCCAAAAATATGGCGTGAATGTACTTGCTACTTGACATCAAACCCTATTCTTGCATAATTTTTGAAGCATAGATGTATTTTTAATAAATGAAATGCAAACACAAAAATACATGTACTGGCGGGGGCATATTTGAAATTAAAAAAATAGGCTATATGTGCAAATTCTAAAAATATACAACTTATATTTAAATTTAATGGACTATTTTACAATTATCAAAAGTATCAGGACATCTATGCAATTTACCAAGCTCACATGGGATGACACCTTAGTTGAGCTGGATTGGACCAAAATGCAATATAAAATAAATAAAAGGGCCTCTATGCAAAATTTCAAAATTTATATATGCTACAAAAATTATTTGCAAGACTAATGAATAAAGATAAAAAGATGAGGGGGCTAAGTACGCAAATTATCCCCAAAAGTGCTTCATTGCACGACACAGATTATTTCATTTATACACGTGGTAGGCCGTGGAAGCTTGATAACGCTTTGTCAATCTACGGTCGTGATGGCATCTGTATTTCCATCAGACAAACGAAGGTGGCGATGATTGAACCATCACGATCAAAACTAGAGATCCACTGCGATCCAACAGTTGTTGCTTTGCTCTAAGAACATGGAAGAAGATCCCTTCCTCCGATCTTCGATCCTTCGATTCTCCCTCCTCCGGGCTCCTCAAATGCTGGCAAGTTGCTCAAATGAGTCCTGGAGGTGCTCCACTCTTAGGGATGTCCTCAAAATAGTTTGGGACTCATCTATGGAGCCCAGGAGCGTGATGCGTCTGGTGGTGCCCCTTGGATATCTTCTACCCTCATATGGGCTCCTCAAGTCCTACAAAAACGTGCAAAAGCACGCCATGACAAAGTCGATGGATCTTGGTTGCTATTGGGATGGATTCGAGGTGAAATGGAGAGGAGATGAGTGTGTTCCGATGACGGTGGTAGATAGAGCACTAATCCTTCGATCCAGAAGGACTCAAAGAGGGTTGATGGTCGATGATGTTGAGAAACGCAGAGGCTAGAAAATGAGATGGTCGTGGGGGTTGGAGACAGAGAGTAATAATGTCGAAAAGTGGCCGGAGCTCTAGATATCCAACGAGATCTCTAACCTAATCTATCTTAACACAATAACTAAAACATGAAATAAATGGTATAAAGTGAATGACAAGAACTAATTATACCTAGAAAACATAAAGGCACAACTCTAACCTGCCGGAGAAACCAAGGAGAAGGATGGTGCCAGAGCTCCGCTTGGACCTCCTGGTCTACACCTTTCACCGCCTAGAACTACGGGGATGGACCAACTGTAATCAGGAACATGCACAAACTAATGGGAGGTGGCTTTAGGGCTCGAAGAGGGATCAAACGAGGAAGGAGGAGAGGAGGTGTTATTTATAAACAGGAAGAAGATCCTTATTGACCAGCAATTATAGGTGAAACAATGTTATGTACAAGAGATCCTAGATTTAGGCAAGCATCATGATTGATTGTAGTAGAGGATGGCATAGAGAATCGAAGAAAACTGATGATGGATCATGCGGAAAAATAGAGGAAATCGGGGATGAGACTCCTCTGACAAGTCAGAGACATCGTGGAGGCAGTTGACTTGGGTCAATGTTCCTCACAATGTGATTCGTCCATGTAGGACACTACAGGAAAAAATAGTCCGTTTTATTCAAAAATAATTAATTAAAATAAAAAATGATTTTAAGAATTTTTTGTTTAAAATAGAAAATGTTTATTTTTTATGATGTATTTTAATATGGTTTTTTGTTTTTTATGGTATTATTTATTACAAGTTAATTTTTAAGGGTATATTTATAGATATATTCATCTATATTTTGTATATTTTATTTTTATTTCATATTTTAATTTTATTATTTTATTTTATCAACTTATATATTTATAACTTATTTTTATATACAGAAATATATTTTTGTTATAATTTTCTGAGATAATATGTCCACTTAAATAAATATAGGTATATTCTATAGGTATTAGTATAGATATTTCGTCTATGTATTTCTATAAGCTATTTTATTTTAGTGTTTTCTTTATGGTTGTATTCTATTTTAATATATACATATATTACAAATAATATTTACAAAATTATAAAAATGATAAATAATAAATAAAATGAACATTATTTAGGTATATTGTATAATAGGGGGGGCAAAACCAAACTTTCACATCTTAACTCAAAATTAAGTGAAATCACCATCATTAAGCAACTAATTAAAAGTTATATACAATTGATGAGTTGTGGTTAGGGGTGAAATGACACTGGAACCCAGAGCTAGTTGGTTGTCCCCGAAATGTGTTGAGGCACATCAGTTGATGTTGAGGCGTGCAACTGAAGTCAAGCATTGTTTTGGTGTGGGACGCGAGACCAGTACAGAATCGAGGCAAAGCCTCCATACTAGATATGACCCCGTGTCAAAGTCGGCTAATAAGAGGCGGGTCGACTTAATCTAGGGTACCAGATCACCAGCTAAGGCCCCACCCTAAATGACCGCTCAATGATAAAGGAGGTAGGGGTGCAGAGACAGCCAGGAGGTTTGCCTAGAAGCATCCAACCAAAGAGTATGTAAAGCTCACTGATCGAGCGCTCTTGCATCGTATAAGTCAAAAAGAAAAAAAAGGGCTAAGCACTCCCCAATCATTTTGAGGCATTTTGAGTTTTTATTGATGAGATATGGGTCTCACAAATTTTGGTTTTGCCTTTTTATTCTGAGTATAAAAATGTAAACTGTATATTATTTTTTATTTGAAATTGATTTTGTATTTTTATATATATTATTATCTACAAATTTCATGTACACAATTTCTTTATTTGACATATAAATAATAAAGAGATAAATTAAGTCCCAAAAATGCTTTATTGATGAATGAATAATGGGCTTTTAATTGTGTTTTTGGCATCGACTTCTCCCTACTTTATTCCTTGTTAACCAATCAATTCCTGACTTGGTCTCGTGTTTTAGGGTCATAAAAAAGCTTTGGTATTTTATTCCTTTTCTTTTGATCCCGTTATTCTATAATTTTGCATTAAGAACTATAATTTATACATAATAAATGGAATAAATAATGAATGTTAATTTGTAGAAAATAATTCTATTTACATGCATTAGCTATGATTTTTAAGGCTAAAATGATAGAGTAAAGGTGATTAAGTGGAGCTTCATCAGGGAGCCAGATCATCAACAAGGAGGCCAAAAAGTTGACAAAGATCATGACATCGAACATCGTGTTGATGCATTGTACCACACTCATTAAAATGGCTTGGATGAGTGCTTTAACAAGGAGATTAGGACAATACTGCAGAATCTTGTATGTATGTATCGCAAGAATTGGTCTTAATTGCTGGACTCAGTTCCTTGGGCTTATTGCACATCATGCAAGTCTCTACTCAGCATGCCTCCCTACTATATTATCTATGGCAAGCCTTGCCACCAACCCGTGGAATTAATTAACAACTCCTTGTGGGAATTAAACTTGTGCAACCTCGATTTCTAGAAAGAAGAAAGAACAAAAAAGTTGATCTTAACACATTGCTTGAGTTCCAAGACTACACATATGAGAGCAGCCTTGTGTACAAAGATAAACCACGAGATGGCATGATAAACACATCTGTAAGAAGACTTTCAAACATTGACAAAAGGTGTGGTTATTTGATGCGAAGTTAAATATTTTTCCAGGCAAGCTGAAAAGCAAATGGATAGGACCATTTAGTGTGAAAACTATGCGTGACAATGGAAGTCTATGCATATCATAATTGTCACCTGATGCACAACCCTTTGTAGTCAATGGACAATAGCTGAATCCATATCTCGAGCTTGACACATTCTTATTTGTTTTTAATTCGATCGAAGTTGTATTTCAAGATGATTTCTCAGAGATTAAAGGATCATACACAAAAATCAAAAAATCACAAAAAGATTTTGTTTTCTTCTTTTCATTTCTATTTTTTATTTCTTCCAAAAAGATTTTCACCGCTTTCATCATTGCTATACTTAAGGCGTACTTTTTCCTAAGTATGGGGGAGTGATCACCTCAAGTTGCTCATTTCTTGATCCCTCAATTGTCCCCTTAACTCTTGATATTCTATCTATACTTAGGGATATTTTACCCTAAGTATAGGGGGCAGGTCGAACCGATGACTTCGTATATTCCCACCCTTGAACCTCCATTCCTTGTGTACAACATGTTATACTTAGGATTATTTCATCCTAATTATATGGGGGGAGGTCAACTTCTAATTTGTTCATTCATTATTCGTTGTAGTATAGATTGCTCTATACTTAGTACGAGTTATGTATTCCTTTTCTCTCTTTGATCAATGAGGACATAGATTGAGCTAAGTATGGGGGGTCATATATAAGCTTTATATATTTTAGCCATAACTTGTACTTTCATATTTTTAATATTATGGCTGATTAATAAACATAAACAATTCCTTGAAAACACATAAAATAAATTGGTTAAAAATGTTTTGTAAAATATTTTAAAATTTGTTGGAAAATCTCTAAAAAACTTTTGACAACTATTTGGAAAATGTTTTGTAAAATAATTTCAAAACTTTGTATAAATGGTTTGTTTGTAAAAATTTATTACATTTGTTTGAAAAAAATATTTCGAAAATCTATTTGCAAATTATTTGAAAAATGGTTGAGAAATTGTTTGAAAATCTATATATGTTGTTTGTAAAATATTTGCAAAATGATTTTCAAATCTTGTAAATGTTTGTAAAAATGTTTGTCAAATTATTTACAAAAATATGTTTTTAAAATATCTGCAAAAATGTTTTCGAAAATATTGTGAAAATCTCGTTTACATAACAACTTAAATAAGAACCTTACAACAAATCTTTGTAATCTCTAAGTACTAGCTAACACTCAACTTGTAAAAACCCCTTGCACTTCCAGTGTATATAGTACTATATTTACCTTTTTTCAAAAATCCCTAAAAATTTACAAAATTCAAAACATCAAAAACATTTGAAAAATATTTTCCCAAATGTACAAAAAAATTGCGTACTATTTCAAAAATTCATAAACATACAAAAATCAGAAAATTACATCACAAAAATATTTTCCTTGAATTTAACATAGAATTTTCATTTTTTGGATTGATGATGATTATTGAACTAGTCTAGACAAATTCTGAAGATTGGAGCTTGTTTGGATCTTAATCCACTTAATCATAGTAACCTTATAGGAACTGGAATTGAGTGTTACATGTATGCTGGCTCAAGAGGAAAAAGTCCTTATGTAAATGTTGTTGTATATAGTAATAAAAAATTCTTATCCAAAGACTGCAAAAAGATTAGATGGGAAAATTCCAACAAAAAAATCAATTCCCATCGGAGTATGTACGTATATATTCAATATGCAAGCTTGAGCTTTAATGTCAAATGTATGTGGGCCTTCAACCTGATGACTTGGCTACACTGGTCAAGCATCTTAGGATAGGTAGCTACACTATCTACTGTCCATTCTCTTCTCCATCTCCTCTTCTTGAACAAGTTAGACTCGAAATTAGATGGGAATACCTCGCTTCTATAGGAAAGAGTTTCTATATTGGGGAATTAGGATCACCATGTTGGAGAAGACTGACTATATACTACACACAACGTACAAGGTAGACTCATAGTCATAAGGGATTCTGTGCGGAATCGAAGTGTTCTAACCTGGGTTTTGAGTAGCCTTGGGCAGAGTCTCGTGGGACTAAGAGGCTTTGGTGTTTCAAATATGTTTCCCAATAAGGTTCTGACCAAACTTAGTCTTCCAAAGGTCTAACTGAGCTCCAAACATTGATTTTATTAAGACAATTTTGAAAGTTAAAATCAATCCAAGTTCTCTTTTTCTTTTATTTATTTTCTTTTTAAGCACTTATAGGCACAAGTGGTCGTTAGCAATGTCAGCCCGAGGGGAACCATTCTTGCAATAAATGTTATTGTCATAAATGATTTATCAATTAAAGTTATTGATTGTTTTTCACTCCCTTTCTGAGATTGAATGAATGCATGCACTATAAGGTCCCTCTGTACAATAAGGACTATGTACCATGGCCAACTTGATAATCATAAAGTTGTTGATTCATTGATTGAATCATAGAGGCTGATGCTTGGATGAATATCTAAGGAGTTAGATAGATGACCCATCAAGTATCATCAAATGATTATTAAGTGATGATCTCCATCCTGAGTAGGAGATGGCAATCCTTTCTCATTTAGTTGATATCTGACCGACCTCTTGATGCAGGTCCTTTGCATGGGAATAATGATTCGGTGGGGTCAGATTAGTTGAGTTAATGGGTTGACTTAACAAGATCGAGATAATCAAAGACCTATGTTGAATACTGTCACAGCATAGGCATGCATTCTCTGACCAGAGACAGATGTGTTACTATATGTCTGAGTATGTACATTTGGCAGACCAATAGGTTGATGACCTAACCACGGTCTATACACTAACGAGCTAGTGTGCATGTAAGGACATATGAGTAATACGATCTCTCAAAGGGATCATACAGGTTCACATGTGAACCGGAAGACATGAGCTTACTCATGAGGTATCTGATAAAATTCCATGCATGGTCATAATGCTTTGGAAGCATGCCATGAATTTGAAGGTAATATATATGCTTTGGGAAAGCATATGATCTATACCAATTCCCAATGTCCAAGATTGAGAAACTTGGTGATCAAACCCTGAAGATGATAGTGTAAAATTTATCTATATCTTCACGATGATCATAGATCTTCCAGTATGCAGGATGTACAGGTGTTGGGAATACTTGAGGTTGTTGTGATCATAAACGATTGTATAACCATGACGCTTCCATTCCGAGGGAGTGATGAAATAGGTTTGGATTTTAGTGACTCCTCTTAGTTGAGAAGTGACCTAATCTTAGTCCATGTATTGGATATTGATCTGAATGAGATTCAGATGCAATGAGAAGATTAGGCCTACAGCCTTGATTTAATCAAGCATCTGTGGGAGGTCCATCAGATCTGGATTTGAGATGTGATCTCAATATCCAAGTCACTATATGTGGAAGAATACAATCGCCCTATCCTTATCTCCAAGTATCTGCGGAGAAATCACATTATTCTTCAAAGGATTCAAGAATAGTTCCGTAGTTGAATTATATCCAAGCATTGAGAAATTTATAATTAAAATGTTATTTAATTATCTCGATGCATGTGGAAATTATCCAATATAATTAAATGTGATTTAATTATTGTGGATAAGAATAATGTGGATAGCAATATCAAATTATTCATAATATATTGTAAATGTGATTCATAATGTATTAGAGAGAGCTAATTATGATTTATATTTGTAATTAATTATTAATGTGTATTGGAAACACATTATGTAATTAATTGAAAATGTAAATTATATTATGTTTTGGGTTTTGATTGTGATTCACAAATTTCCAATGGCAATATTGGAATATTCTAAAAATTAATTATGAAGTATTTTTGTAGATTAAATCACAACAAAAGTTGTTGGAAAATATGGGAGATTTTCATGGAGATATGAAATCTCATGAGATTGCATGAGATTGCCTCCACCATGGGATCATGGTGGACGGCCACCAATTCCCGCAAGGAAATTGGTAGCCGTCCTACCTATTCCATGTGGAGAGCAATCTCCATGCCAATCTATCCATATTTGTATGATTTAATTTAGGATTGAATTGTATTTGATTTATCAAATATATTTGATATAAATTAAATTATTAATTGTTGGTTTTTACCAACAACAATCTTGACCATTGGATTAAAGATCAATCAATCTCATCCATTGATTTTATGTGTCCCATGGATTGTGATCCATGGATCCCAAAAGCCTATAAATAGCGAGGCATACCATGCTCTCTAGGGTTATGCAATAGAGACACATCTCTCTCTCCCTCTTCCACACATCAAGCCTCTTCTCTCCTCCTCTTGGTGGCCGTCCACCAAAACCTAGAGGAGAGCCTTCGTCGTCGCTTCGCCACCGCGCCGCCGCCTCGACATTTTTCGGTTCTCCATCTTCTTTGGAGTGTTACATTCGCGAAGATGGTGTTCAATCTCGTACGACCAGATCAAGAGTTTATCGTTCTTGGGTCAACTTGTTGGATTGCGAGGATCACACACTCATCCCCGCACTCACAAGCATCTTCTCTGACGATCAGACTTAAGACAGGAGGTCTCTTTTCGTAAAGACTCGATCAACCACGCTACAAGAGGTATTCCTTTATAGTTGATGTGGTTCTAGATGAAACATCCGAGAATTATTCTTGGATCATTTGGTTTCATCGTATGGAAATTTTTTATATTCCGCTGCATAGAACAACTAGTCTGACTAGTCGTTCTTCGTCGTATTCGATACGATGCTCATGCTTAAGTGATGCGCTTGAGGATTATCCCATATCCTTCAAGTGGTATCAAAGCCAGGTTGAAGTTTTTGGATACGATCCATAAACCTAGGACGACTTGGGTTAGTTAAGGTTGCGAAAGCTTTTGTCACATCTGATTTTCACCAATGCAAGAAGCCGTGGCACTGGAGGCGTAACTGCCCGGAATACCTGAAGTCGGTCGACAAAGGTAAAGCCCCAGCAGGTATGAAATCTACTTTCATCATTGAAACTAGTTTTCTCGTTGGACAAGAAGGAAGTTGGGTTGTAGATTCTGGTGCTTCTGTTCATGTATGCAATTTGTTGCATTTTATTAATGAAACTAGAAATCTGGAAGAAGGGGAGATAGTCATCCAGATGGGATCTGATGCAAGTGTTGCAGCAGTCGCCGTCAGATCTGTCGACTATCGTTATCTAGTGTTAGAGTCCTAGTACTTAAAGAGTGTCTTTATGTACCTGAAGTCAGAAGGAATTTGATATCTGTATCTAAACTAATTAGAAGTGGATATTCATTCCTTTTCTGTAATAAATTAGTCATAAATCGTTATTATAAATATATTGCGTATGGTATTTTGACTTTTGCTGGACTCTATGAATTGTTCATTGATAAATGTATAATGAATATTACAACCACTGATAAAAACCCTAAAAGATCTAGGGAGGATGATAATCTTTCGAATGAGATTTGGCATCAAAGGCTTGGTCATTTATCTGTTTATAAGATCAATAGATTGATAAAAGGATGGACCTTTGGATTTTCTACAGGTTCAACCTTTGCCAGCCTGCAAACATTTTGTATTCAAGGTACAATGACTAGGATGCCTTTCTGTAACATGGTTATAAGATGCGAAAGTATTATTGACCTAATACATACCCATGTATGCGGTCCCTTAAGTACCGTGACTCGAAATGGATATTGATATTATTTGTCATTTATTGATGACCATTCGCGATACGGGTTTGTCTTCCTATTACTTCATAAATATGAAACCTTTGAAAAGTTCAAAGAATTCAAGGATTTGGTTGAGAACCAAACCAATAGGAAGATTAAACGAATTCTATCTGATCGAGGTGGCGAGTACCTCTCAGATGAATTCAAGGAATATCTCAAAGAGAATGGAATTGTCTCCAATTTCACTCCTCCTGGAACTCCCCAACTTAACTGTGTTGCTGAAAGACGCAACAGGACTATCATGGATATGGTCCGTTCAATGATGAGCAAAGCACAATTACCACTTAGTTTCTGGGGATATGCAGTAGAGACTACAATATATATCTTGAATAAGATTCCTAGCGAATTTGTACCTAAGACTCCTCATGAGCTCTAGTATGGAATCAAACCTAGTGTTAATCACTTGAAGGTTTGGGGTTGCTTGGTCCATGTGAAGAACGTGGACGTAAGTAAGCTAGAATCTCACTCTCGTGAGTATTAATTCAATGGGTATGTTAAAGATGGTATAGGAGACCAGCTCTATGACCCTACGACCCAAAAGGTTTTTGTCTCTAGAGATGTGAAATTTCTGGAGAATAATTTCCTTAAAAGTCAAGATAAAAATGAAGTAAAGGAACTCAATGAATCTCCTGAGGATTCTGAGCTTCTTGAGCCAGAAACTGAAGAGATAAATAAAGATGAAACATCCATACCTCTTCGAAAGAGTTCGAGGGTGGTTGCACCACCTGAAAGGTATGGATTCCATGTGTCAAGTGAAATTGATAATGATCCTTCTTCATTTGATGAAGCACTCGCAGATCATGACATGGATAGATGAATCCTAGCAATGAAGTCAGAAATTGACTCCACGCATAAGAATGGTGTATGGACCCTAGAGGATCCACTTAATGGGGTAAAACCCATTGGGTGTAAATGGATCTTCAAGAGAAAGAGGGGACATGATGGGAAAGTAGAGACTTTTAAGGCACGGCTCGTAGCCAAGGGCTACACATAGAGAAGGCATCGATTACGATGAGACATTCTCTCTTGTGGCTATGCTTAAATCCATCAGGACACTGCTAGCTATAGCTACATATCTTGACTACGATATCTGGAAGATGAACGTCAAGACGGTTTTCCTCAATGGATACCTTGAGGAGGATAACTATATGGAGCAGCCCCAGGGCTTCATAATTGATGATGGCAAAGTATGCAAGCTGAAGAAATCCCTCTATGGGCTCAAGCAAGCTTCTCGTAGCTGGAACATCAGATTTGACAAAACCATAAAGAGTTATGATTTTGTGCAGAATCCTGATGAACCTTGTGCGTACAAGAAGCTTAGTGGGAGCGCCATTGTGTTCATCGTGCTTTACGTAGATGACATCCTTATCATTGGGAATGATACATGGATGATGACCAGTATGAAAATTTGGCTATCCCATACCTTTGAGATGAAAGATCTTGGAGAAGCCTCTTACATCTTAGGCCTGAAGTTGTTCAGAAATCAAGAAAAGAGGATATTGGGATTGTCACAACATGGGTACATAAAGAAGATTCTTGAACGATTCCGTATGGATAGTTCTAAGAAAGGTTTCCTTCCCTTAAGGCATGGTATCCACCTATCTAAAGGGATGGCTCCTCAAACTGTTGAGGAAAAGAAAGCCATGGCTGGATGCCCTTATGCATTAGCTGTAGGAAGATTAATGTATGCCATGATGTGTACTAGACTAGATGTCTGCCGTGCAATGGGAGTGGTAAGTCATTACCAATCCTGCTATGGAGAGCAACACTAGAATGCAGTAAAGAACATATTCAAATATCTATGACGGATGCAAGATTACATCTTGATCTATGGAGATGGTGATCTCCATGTCTTGGGATATACAGATTCTGACTTCCAATCGGATATTGATGATCGAAAATCGACATAATGGTTTGTATTCCTGTTGAACGGTGGTTCTGTGAGCTGGAGAAGCAAGAAGCAGGACATACAACAAATTCAACAACAGAAGTCGAGTACATTGCCACATCAGATGCTTCAAAGGAGGTAGTGTGGTTGCACAAGTTCATCCTAGAACTTGGCGTAGTTTCCTCTGATACTCCCATTCCGTTACTCTACGATAACACATGAGATATTGCCTAGGAGAACGAACCTAGATGGCATCAAAAGAGCAAGCACATGGAAAGGAAATACCACATCATTCAGGAGATTCAAAAGTGTGGTGATATCATCATCACCAAGGTGGCCTCCGTTGACAACGTTGATGATCCTCTTACCAAACCTCCGACACAGAAGATTTTTGACTAGCATGTAATGAGTATGGGTTTAAGGATTGTTCCTGAATGGTTCTGAGGGCTAGTGGGAGATAGTTAGCAATGTGAGCCCTAGGTGAACAATTCTTGTAATAAATGTTTTTGTAATAAATGATTTATCAATAAAAGTTATTGATTGTTTTTCACTCCCTTTCTGAGATTGAATGAATGAATGCACTATAAGATCCCTCTGTACAATAAGGGTTATGTACCATGGCCAACTTGATAATCATATAGTTGTTGATTCATTCATTGAATCATAGAGGCTGATGCTTGGACGAATATCTAAGGAGTTAGATAGAGGACTCATCAAGTATCATGAAATGATTGTTATGTGATGATCTCAGGCCTGAGTAGGAGATGGCAATCCTTTCTCATTTGGATGATATCTGACCGACCTCTTGATGTAGGTCCTCTACATGGGAATAGTGATTCAGAGGTGTCAAACTAGTTGAGTCAATGGGTTGACTTAACGAGATCGAGATAACCAATGACTAATGTTGAATACTGTCACATCATAGGCATGCATCCTCTGACCAAAGACAGATGTGTTACTATATGTCTGAGTATGTACATTTGGCAAACCAATAGGTTGATGACCTAACCAAGGTCTATACACCGATGAACTGGTGTGCATGTAAGGACATATGAGTAATACGATATCTCTAAGGGATCATATAGGTTCACATGTGAACCGGAACACATGAGCTCACTCATGAGGTATTGGGACTGATCGAATTCCATGTATGGTTGTTATGCTTTGGAAGCATGCCATGAATTTGAAGGTAAGATATATGCTTTGGGAAAGCATATGACCTATACCAATTCCCAATGACCATGATTGAGAAATTGTTGATCAAACCCTAAAGATGATAGTGTAAAACTGATCTATTTCTTCACGATGATCATAAGTCTTTCAGTATGCAGGATGTACAGGTGTTGGGAATACCTTAGGGTGTTGTGATCATAAATGATTGTATAACCATGATGCTTCCATTCCGAGGGATTGATGACACAGGTTTGGATTTTATTGACTCAAAGCACGTGGAGAGATCGAGATATGAGATGAAAAATCGAGATCGGTGGTGAAAATTCAAGTTGTGATGGATTCTAGATCTAGATCAAAAAAAATTGACGAAATAAAGATGCGAAAAAATTAAACTAAGTTAATCTAAGATAAAAAATAAGAAAGAGAATGATGGATCTCACCTTTGGATCGGAAAAGACCTTGATCACCTCGATGAAGGCCGACACGCTGTCACCGAACGGCTCGGATGCTAGACAACCTTCTACGATAAGAAGACTCTCGAAGATCGAGCTCCTCTCACCAAAGATTGATCAAGTTGGAATGATGGAGAAGGATCCATATAAATAGAAAAGATAGAGAAAGAAATTTGAATTTTTGAATTTTTTGTTGAAGAGATAAGAGAGATGAAAATTGAAATGAGATAAAGTAAAATTTAACTATTTTTTTTTAATTTTTGTCAGTTTGTTTATTTGAATAAAAATGTATTTTTTTATCTCTTTATGGTGGTTAATTAAGAATAGCAAGTATATACATATACTATATATATATATGGTACATTATATACATAGTTAAATAAGGAAATTAGCTTTATTCCGTTTTAAAATTTTTATTTTTTTATTTTTATTTTAAATAATTAGTAAAAATTTTCCAAATATTTACAAAATACAATATGTAGAAATACATGGAAAAATTGCATAAACCACCAGAGAAAACAAATTTTCACCTGTAACTTCAAAAATTATGAAATCACAACCATTTTTAAGATAATTTAATTTAGAATACAATGGAAAGAGTTTGGTTCAATTTGAGTTCATATGGTCAATTTGAGTCAAATCACAACCATTTTTAAGTTGCTTTTATTCTGTACATGATATAATTCGGAAATTATTTTTATTATTTAGAACACATTTTTATTTACAACTTTTGTTTTGAAAATTAATTTATTTGAGGTCAATTTATGTACAAATAAAATAGTGTAGTCTAGAAATATACTCAGCACACAATTTTTTTTGGATTTTCTGAATAAAGGACCCTATCTCCCCCTACTTTATTCTTGGCCGATCAAGTCAAGTCTTGACCTTCTCGCGGGGTACGGGTCAGCCTTTATCTATTACATTTATACAGTCTTCCTCTTTTTTTATTTTCTTTTCTTTACTTTTCCTTTATTTATTTATTTATTTA
Organism: Ottelia alismoides; assembly: GCA_037367405.1. NCBI lineage: Eukaryota > Viridiplantae > Streptophyta > Magnoliopsida > Alismatales > Hydrocharitaceae > Ottelia > Ottelia alismoides. The sequence goes on from JAZKJV010005374.1 coordinate 1,268,105, forward strand.
TTTTAGGAAAAAATGATAAGAAGTGTACAATATTCACACACAAATGCAAGTTACTAAGAATATGGAGTTAGTGTTATATACAAGTATTTTATAAGGGATTTTGAGCTAAAAATAAATTAATAAAGATGACGAATCACAGATTCATTACCCTATGATTTACCTCTGCTAGTCCCTTAGCAAACACTTATTTGAAAGAAGAAGTGAACAAAAAGAAAACGAAAAAGAAAGGAAAAATAATGAAATCAGGACAATATTCAGTATTAAACATTTCATCATAAATTTGTAGTTTGGAGCTCTGTCAGACCTTTGGATTATTAGTGTATCTGAACCTTAATGGGAGATAGATTTAAAACCTAATAGCCTCTAAGTTCCACAGGACTCCTATTCAGGTCACCTCAACAGTCATGTCAGAACAAGTCTGCATACACCAATTCTTATGACTATGAATCTTTACTTGTACGGTGTAAGTGAGATATAGCTCCCCATCTCAAAAGCAGCAAAGAAACAACCTCCCACAACAAGGTAACTCTAGTTCCCCGGTCTAGCAACTCTTTCCTCGAGGAGCAGAGATATTCCCTTTTAAGTTCAAGTACAACCATCTCAAGAAGAGGGAATGTAGAAAAGAATGAGCGGTAACCAGTGTTGCTATCTATCCTTGGATGCATGACCAGTGTAGCCATGTCATCCGCTACAAGCTTACAAAAATTTGTCTTTGAAGCTCTTATTGAAATTTTTTATCCTTGTATATACACTCCGACAGACATTTTACTTTTCAATCAGGCCTATCCACTTTTGGCGATTCTGCATTTTTCCGTACTTTTTTTTCGAAAGCATATACAAGGTGCAACAAATACATAAGGAGTTTTTCCTCTTGAACCAGTAGACTATCGCTCTTTTGAAGCATTATTGCAACCCCTCACCATCCTGTCTTTAGACCTCAACATCGCTAGACCAGGTTGAGATGCACTTCCTTCCCTAGAGGAAGACGAGAGGTTCTGCCTAGATGTACTACCCTCGTATGCTTCCCCAAGCCAAAAGATTCTGCCTACTCACTACCTCATCCATGAAGAGCTACGTGTAGAGTGCTTGTCTAAGATAAGCCACGGTCTGAAAGAATCATGCGTGTGTTGTTAAATGTTCTACTTATACCAATCAAGATGACATGTGAACATAGTCTTATGGACTCAAAGAATTAAGTCACTAGGACCTGAAAAGTCTTAACTCCATTTCTTATACGGTTCCTATGAAATTAAGTGGATTAAGGCCCAACTAAGCTCCATTCTTCAATTTTATTCCATACTTAGTTTAAATGGCAATACTATCTTGAAAATGCACATGCAAATGTAAGAAAATATGAACAATGCAAGAAAGATTCTTCTTCTTTTTTTTGAAAAAACGATGCACACTTGAAAAGAACAATTTTTAAAACAATTTTCTAATTTTGAACTTTTTATGGATTTTTGGAGAAAAATGTAGATGTAAAAAAAGGATTTTTTTAATTATGCAAGTTTTTATAGATTTTTGGTTTTGTAGTTTTTTTTTCAAAAAGGAAAAAGGGTTAGTAAAAATATACAAGTATATACAAGATTTTTTTGTTTTTGTTTTTTGTTTTTTCCTTTTTTTGTTGTTTTTTTTTGTTTTGTTTTTTTTGTTTTTTTTGTTGTTGTTTTTTTGTTTGTTTTTGTTGTTTTTTTGGTTTTTTTACACACGTGGATTTTACAAAATTATATACGTATCCCCCAAATAAACATATTTAATTGTACGAGTTAGGTCTAAAGTATATATACAATATATAAAAAACCCCCTATACTTAGCTCGAACTATGTCCTCATAGTGATAAGAGAGCGGCAATGGAAGACATAACTCGTGCTAAGTATAGAAAAGTGAAAAGACTCCTATGCTACAACGACTCAAAGAAAGATAAAAAGAAGAGTAGTTGGTGATCCCCCTTATACTTAGGATTAAGTATAGTAGACTGTACTAACTAGGAAAAACAATGGAGAGAATGAACATACTAAAAAAAAGACAGAACAACATCACCCCCTATACTTACGGTAGAGTATCCCTTAGTATAGGCAACAACAAAAATCATGAACAGGATGAATATGAACAACACAACTCATTCACCCCCTATACTTAGGATAAAGCATATCCTAATTATAGCATATATACACAAACTGAAAAGGGGTGAATGATAAAACGGAAGAAGAAAGAGTGAAACGAAAGGATATACAAAAGGAGTGGATGTACAAATGGTCAAGAAGGTTGAAAACAAACCTTCTTACGGGACCACTGAGGTATGGATTTGACAAGGTGTAGGTCGATATTGGGATTATCATTAGATATAAACTGAATAGGATTGACCAAGAATGTATCCTCAGCGGTTTCAGTGTAGGACTAAACCGATCAGTGGAAGTAGTATGGTCATGTCCCGCCTGGGAAGTCTCGCAAACATTAAAGTAAAATGGCTCGAAATCGTTATCAGAAAAAGTAGGATCAATTTTAGCCTGGTAAGCCTCTACTAGATCATCATCTTTATCAAAATACCTAAATTCCTTTATTAAAGCAATAAATCAAATATGGCCTTATCAATCTCATCTGAATCAGAGTGATAAGAATGGACTCGTCAGCAAAAGTAGTCAAATCATATCCATCTTGTCTAGTCTCAGAGTCTGCCTTCCGCTCCAGGGTGTCTATCGTGTAAATCACGCGGATGTCATCAATGCATCACCACGTACCAGAAAGGGGAACTCCAATGTCTATACTTTCGAGTCTTCCTCCTTGAAGAGTAATGCTTGGGTTTTCATTATCATCGAACATATAATAAGAATATTTGATATTATCATCGAGGTAGAATTCGTTGGGGTTGGTTAACATGGGCACACTCTCATGAGATGCAGGTTTCCGGTCTGCAGTGGGTGTAGTGATCAACAGATCGCTCCCTGCATAAGAACATAAGCGAATCTCTCCTGAACCATATTCAATAACTGCTTCCGCAGAGGAGAGGAAAGGTTGTCCCAAGATGATTGGAGGGTTCTCCACAGGATTTGAGGTCTTCATGGGCATTAGAACAAAATGAGAAGTGAATTTCATGCATTGAATAAAAATGAAAGCGTTTTCTAAAATACCCTTCAGCATCTTAATAGATCCATCAGCAAATTGAACTATCATCCTGGTTTTCTTAAGAGGCCCAAGATGAAGAGATTGTACTATAGAGAATGGTATTATAATGATTGAAGAACCGCTGTAAAGGAGAGTGTTATCACAAGAATGGTCAGAGATAGTGCAACTCACAAGAGGTATGGTAGTGTTCCCTTTCTTAAAATGTGGATGGTGAGAGATGGCGTAGGCAGTGGCCATGGTCAAGATGTGACGTTCAGATCTTCTCCTTCGCTTTCTCTTCTTGTGTCGAGGAGTAGATAAATCAGACATAGCCTGTTGAAGTGGGGATTTAATGATCTCATGAATAGTGTACACCACTTTCAGGTTCAATCAACATTTTTTGAATTGTTTGACCTCCTCCATACAAGGGACGAGATCAGAATCAGCATATACATGAGGATTGCCGAGAGCAGTCTGTATAATGGAATCCTCAGGGTCAATGTCAGTACATGTGGTGAATGACTGTGTGGGAAATTGGTTTGGCATGGGTGCCCTCTCCTCACAAAATAAATCAATAATGTGTCTCCCAGAATCTTTTTGGATTTTTAAAATTTTCTCAATTTTTTGGGGCGATTGTAAGCTCTCATGATTATCATCAAGTAAATCCATATCCTCAAATAGTGGAGCAGCGTTCTGGTTCTTATTTATGATAAATATATTGCTAATCCTCGAATTCATATGCTCCATCATTTGGTTCAGTGTCTCAAGTGTGGAAATCATGAAAGGTGACTCCAAAATCCCTGGATCGGGTGGGTTGAATGAGGGTGGGTGAGAATCAGAGTCGTCTCCTAAAATAATGGGTTAGGTGGATATGCACAAAAACCAGGAGATATGTCCTCTTGGAAAAAGATGGTGGATCGTCTAGAGAGTGCGAGAAGTCCGCGAAGATCGGATTAAAATAACTCCAGTAGGCCATCTCTGAAATAAAAGATGGGATCGGGAGAGCACGAGGGTCAAGTCAAAAGACATGGAGAAAATTGCATAAATGCATAGATGGATCGAGTATGCACACAAGCAATCAAACACAATACAAACCCCATTTCACCAACTCAACTCAATGTGAAGACCGTGAAGGTTCAATCAATTATCATGTCAATTTTAGAGTTTGATTAGAATAGAAAATATCAGAGCGATTAGAGCGAGCTGTTAGGTACCCAATGCTCCAAGAGAGTGGCCTAATCCTAAAGTTAGACGTTTCCCAGCCCGTATGAATTGCAGACCGTTTACCGGCTACCCGCTCAATTCAACCTGTTAAGGACATCGCATCCGCTTTACCAGCTACCGAAGAGATCCTCACTAGAGAACGACTAACTTAAGATAGTAGTTTGAAAAGAGTTCGGGCATGGTTCTATCCTAGTGTGTGGGTCACTCTCTTGCTACATACAAACCAAACAATGAGGGGGATACTCTCCCCAAACAATGATTTTTCCTTATGTTTATTTTAGGGTCCAGTTTTTTTAGCAGTCCAGTATTTTTGGCAGTTGTCACTTGCTTAAAATATTTTCAATGAATCGCCTACCAATTGTCCATTTTCCTTTTTAACTTATGTGAGTAAAAACAAGGAAGGATATCGAAAATACCAATGCGTGATTAAAAACAATGATGCATGCAGGGTTATTGATGCGTACTTTGTCGCCAGCACTCTACATGCAAGTGATCCGTGTGGAATTTAAATACAGAAAAGTAAACTATCATATATGATGCAAGTGAACTATCCTAGATGATAGCTTCTATTAACGGGCAAGAACAAGTTAATTTACTAAGTCCAAATTATGCTCTACTCTATAGGTACAGAATCTATTGTTTAGGGTGTTTGGACCTAATTAATTACCTCGCTCAAGAAAATTAATTAAAGCAATCAATAGGTAGCTCACAAAATCCGCGTGAAACAAAGAAATATAAAGGCAATGAAAATGAAACCGTTGAGGTCCCCCAAGTGCACCGGCACTTGGCGAAACATACCTCACAACAAACGAATGACCGTTTACAAAGGTTCAAATGCTAAAAATAAGTGAAAAAAAATCTTTTTTTGTCTCCTTCAATTCTTCTTCTCCTCCTCTCACGCTATCCTGCGGCTTGATGAAGAATCAAGCAGCATCCGCGTCGCTTAGGTGTTTCGGCTCTCTTAGGATCGCCTCCTTCGCTCCGTGGGCCCTTGCAAGAAAAGAAAAGAGAGAATGTGTAAGAAACACAATTATCAACTATAAGCAGTGAATAAGAACAATGAAATAATGCGACAAAATATAAACATATATGTACAACCAAGAATAGAATGTCAAAAGAGAAACCTAACTACCCTCGCCATGCGTCTCCGGTAATGACGCCATTTTGTTCACAAAGTTTCTTCGAGTATCGATAATTATTAATGGATACGGAGGTGTCTTTGTTATCCCAAAAATCTCGTGACAAATAAATATATTTTTTCTCTCTTGCTGCAAAATAATTACAGAAAATAATGTGGAGCAAAAGATTTTTTCTGTTTCTTATTTACCTGTATAACGGATAGGATCGAACTCTGGGAGGCTACAATTCCGGAGGGTTATTCAATTAATAAAAAAAACTATTAAAAGAAAAAGCAGGAATCTCAAAGGCAAACTATCCTTGGTTTTTATGGAATATTTCTCTTTTTAATTTTTAAATTTTTCTTATTTCTATTTTTTTTCTAAATTTTAAAAATTTAGTGATTTTCATTTTGCATTTTTTTATTTTCAAATAAAGAACAATATGCACAAATTAAGAACTATGCACACCAAACTCTTTTTGTATTTTTTTAATTGTATAAAAACTGCTCAAAAAATGCAGAGAAAATATTTTTTTGTTTTAAAGATTTTGGAATATTTTTGAGATTTTTTAGAATTTTCAGATGTTTTTGTATTTTCATAAAAATCAAACAGTGGCAAAAATGAGAAACAGTGCGCAACCTGGAGTAATTTGCAACTTAAAAATGTTTTAATCCCCGAAACTCCTGATAATTATTGTTAATAAAATAGGGACAAATATCTATAAATAAGAAGTGAAATGATAATTTTTGGATTTTAGTGGAATTGTTTTTTATTTTTATGATATTTTTGATGTTTTTCATTTTTTTCGGGTTTTGCAAAGACCACTATGTCGGCAAAAATAACCAACATACACCTTTTGAAATGTAGCGGGGGTGTTACACTATCCAAAGTGCATTCATCTAAAGGCGGAGGTGCTAAACGGACAAGTGAAAGTAGTTTCTTCTGATCTTTAGGAGAGATAGCAACTTGGTTGTATCTCGAGTACCTATTTAAGAAGCAAATGAACTCTTTCACTACCAACCTCTCAATAATCTGATCAATAAATGGCAGTGGAAAGTTATCCTTCTTGGTAGTTGAGTTCAGGCATCGGTAATCTACACAGACACAACATGAAATAGGTACCCAGGTCAGAATGTCCTCACCATGGTCATTCTTTACGAACGTAATCCTGGATTTCTTCGAGACCACATGTAAAGGACTGACCCACTTAGAATCCAAAATGGGATATATAAAGCCACCATCACACCATTTTCTAATCGCCTTCATGACAACCTCCCTTAGATTTGGATTTAGACGGTGCTGACATTCACGGGAGGGTTTAAAACCGTCCTCTAGATAGATATGATGCGAGCACAACGTTGGATTAATCCCATGGAGATGTAAGATATTCCATCCTATGGCCTTATGGTTTCTCTCAAGGATATCTAGTACGCGAGATTCTTGTTCAGCGGTCAACTGCGAGCTGAGGATGACCGGAAACATTTGGGGGCAGGACCCGCAAGAAAGGCATATTTCAACATTGATGGTAAAACCTTGAGCTCCAGTGGGGTCTGTATCGGCTCTGCGATAACCTCTGCTAATGTACTGGTAGACGGTATGTGATCTGCACTCTGCGGACTGTCCACCTTGGCTACTGACGGCTCAGTAAATAGAATATCTGACAGATCTGCAATGAATGATCTCTGCTCAGAACAGAAGGGCTCATCAAGATGTTCAATATTCTTATCAATTAACGGCTCAGATATCTCAACAATATTCTCAGAAAGGTGTCTCTCATTTGTGCATAAATCATGAAATTCAACGAATGGCTCAGATATCTGGACCTCAGAATTTAGCTCAAACTGCTCATCAGCAACCATCTCAATTGGACTACCAAGGGAATTCATGTTCACTGTGCTTTCCATAGAGTCCTTTTGGGAAAGGAACTCCTGGGTTTCTATAAAATCAGTGAAAAGATCCGTCTCTTTGAATTCAACGAGAAAATCACAGTCATCTGGCTCCAGTATAGATTTCTCTGTCTCATCTGCTGCAGGTGGCGGTGATGGTCTAGGATCAGAGATCATCTCAATTTTAACCTTCTTACTGCGAGAGTGAAAGATGATCTCTCCAGTACCACAATCAACTGTTACTTTGGCCGTTCGGAGGAACGGTCGACCTAGTATAATCGGGGTATGGAGTAACGGTGCCGGTATGTCCATATCCATGATAACAAAATCAATAGGGAATTTCATTCCCTCCATCATTAAAATAATGACCCCTAAAATACCGCTTGGCCTCTTAATCGATCTATCAGCAAACTGAAGGACCATCCTTGTTGTTTTAAGAGGTCCTATCTGATATTCAATTAGTAAAGAGGAAGGCATGAGATTATTGGAGGAACCGCTATCGAGAAGAGTACGATCAAATTCTTGATCAAAGATATGACAACGGATGTGAGGTTCTCCCTTGTGTTTCTTTTTAGGAGGGAGGCTACATGGACAAGATGTGTTTCTCTGTTTCATTTCATCTGTTCTTCCTTGGTAGACGATTTTGGGTACATGCCTCTTTCATTCCCTATTGTATTGTAGGAATGTATTTCATGGCCTTAAGGAGTGGCATCTTTAAAAAGATGTTATGTATGTTCTCAACCACTCCAGGATCATATAGTACTGTATTTAATTTTTGATTTTGTTAGCTTTGAGAGCAGAAGGAAATGGCACGGAATCAGAATGGACATGCAAACATTCATTTCCATTATTCAAAGTAGAATCCTCATGTAAAAGAGGACAACCAGAATCGGTTTGTACAGTGTTGTCCAATCTAGGTGAAGGAAAAACAGAATCTAAAATAGAATGGGATGTTTCTTTTGGTGAAGAGGAAGAATCTGCGACTGGTATATTCTCCCTTGCTGATGGTGATCTACATCTACCTTGTGAAGGTGGTGGTGATGGAAGTGAAACTCCAGACATGAGTGCTGCTACACAAGGCCTCTCGACTGCTGGTGAAGGAGATGATGTAGAAGACGAAGCTCTCTTAGTGGATCGATCTCCCAACCCTAACCGTTGCGTAGGCGACTGCAATCTCCTACCGCTCCTGAGATGAATGGCGTCAGATAAACATGTAAAATCAAGGGACATACCTGTCTCGGGGGTGGGCGAGATATTGGCTACCTGCTCCTTACGTCTGAAGTTGTTGGGGTTGGCTTAGACCTGTGCTGGAATCAGTGTCTTTGTGGTTGTCAGGTCATCAATCCGCTGAATCAGTTCATTCATGTTCTTCATGAGTAATGCAAGTTGGTCCAGTGCTGGATTGACTGATGGGTCCTCAGGTTGCTCATTGACTGGTTGTCATTGAGGCTAATAGTACGGAGGTTGTTGGTACCCATACAGATTCTGATAATGAGGAGGAGGAGGATGAGGATATTGTCCATGATATGCAGTATGTTGTTGGGTATGCTGTTGTGGCTGGCCTTGTCTCCAGTTTTGGAACTGTGGTGGAGACTAATAGTGAGGCTGGAACTGCTGGTACTAGTACTGTTGTTGTCTGCCTCCCTAAAAATGGTGGGGGGTCTTTGACACTGCTGTGAACCCAACTGACCTTGCCCTAACGGACAGAGCTGGTTTCGCTCACGGTCGAACCAGATACCGTTCACCTCATGAATACCAGGTGGAGGTGGAGAATAATGCTCAGGATTGTTGGCTACTTCCTGTTGGTACAGAATTATCTAATGTGATTCTGCTGAACATGATCAGGTGTCTGCACGTAGTAAACATTCTGAACTGTGGATGGTTCTCCGCTACTCTGATGGGTGGAAGAAGTCTGCTCCCTAGAAGAGGTATAGGCTGTTGCTCTCGTACTGTGGTTTGCACTGATTGTACTCAGAAGAAGCACCAGGTGCTTTGTTATCTCATCCAGTTTATCCAAGTTCTTTGTACTTTGCTCGATCACATAAAGCTTCTCAAGCTTCTTGGATCATTTCTCAATAATGTACACTTTGGGTAGGTGATTTCCAATAATGGTCATATCAGAACTGTCCACCCTATCCACTTCATGTGATGCCGTCATGTTGAAATACTTGTGGAGTACTGCAGGGGTGGTGACGGGGTGCTTCTGAAAAGCACGTGAAGAAGAAAGAGCTCTGAACTCTCCACAATCTCCTAAACAATTTGATAAAGGACATCGTCATCGCTGTTGAAGTGTCTCCCCCCACAAGCGGCATCTAGCAGCTTCTGATTCTCAATGCTTAAACCCTTAAAGAAATTTTGTACAAGGCTGGTCTTGGGAATATCATGATGGGGGCATTTTTCCGTCAGATCTTTGAATCTTTCCCACGCCTCCTGAATAGGCTCTTGGGGCATCTAGGAGAAATTAGCTATCTAGGATCACATTTGGTTGAGTCATCCAAGTAGAAAATACTTATTCAGAAATGCGGACCTCAACTCTTCCCAAGTAGTGACAATTTAGGCTATTAATTTTCCTGTATTCCTCACATTTAGATCTATCTAGGATAATTTTGATATCTGAAAATAGTGTGATTTGGTATTTATTAAAATTAAATTAGTCAAAATCACCTTGCATTCATTTTTTATTCATAGTTAATTCATTTAGTGTCAGAAAATTCCAAAAACATTAGTGTAGCTTAATTTCATCATATTTCATCATTTGGCTTAATTTCACAATTTTTAGAATTAATTTCACTATATTTTTTATTTAACTTGTCAATTGGCCTGATTTTTGCACGTGTCATGCATAAAATATACGAAAAAGACCAAAAATATCTGCTCTGGAAATCAAACCTTGGAAATTTGCTTCAAATCAACCTAAGGAGACAGCTGCCTCCCTGAGTTCGACCTTAGACTTCCAACCAAGTAAAAAAAATTGCCGCTAGAGATTAACTTGTTTAATTAAAAGTTGTTTTTGATTCGCTCTCATTATCCGACTACAATAACCATTATAATTAATTTGAGCATTAACTTGATCGAATTAACAAGGGTAGTGGGAAGCATTATCAATGAGCAATTCAGCAAATAAATTCAAAGATCAAATATTTAATAATGTGATTTATGGGATGATGATCACGAGCATATGCACAAAACATAAAACAAAGTGATTTCGAAAACATTTTTTATGAAAGTTTTATTTAATGAATACAAAGATGCACAAGTGAACAATTTTTACAAACAAAATAAATAAATGCATAACGGAAAACTTGTAAAAAGTTATATAAATTCCTTGAACAAATTTAGTGGATTTCAAAACATAATTCAAGCACAAATGATTTGAATCTCAGATGCTTATATAGATGAATGAGTCTTTAATCTTACCTTGACACTTTATTGATTAACAAGCAATTCAATCAATTAATGAATTGATGATATTAAAAAAATTAAGCCGGACAATGTCACTAAGATTCAAAATGAATATCGAGACCAATGCATCAAAAAAAGTCAATTTTCAATTTCATTTGAAGGTCACTTAAAGTACATAGAAAAAAGACAACTTAAACATGATATTTAAATAAGAAGTTCAAAAAATCACACCAACCACCAAAATAGCTTTCCAACGAGACCAAAATCACTTCATTTGGATTTATAAATAAAACATTATTCAAGGTTTAAGCTAGGGGCATTTATATCAATTTTTATTACAAACAATTGCAAATTGGACTGATCTGCAATTAATATAAGCTACTGAGAATGCGGCTTTTACTAGCGGTTAGAGATATCGGTTGTAGAAAACCGCTAAAGCAAGAGCCGTGTTGATGAAACAAAAATCAATGTAACAGGAGAGAGAGAGAGAGAAAAATAGAATATGCATCTTCTCTCTCCTATTTCATCTACACTATATTATTTAGCCAGTTAAGTGTGACTGGGTCGAACTCGAGGAGGCATAATATTAATACCTCTATTTTCGTTAAAAGAAATAAAATTTGAAAATATTTGTGTTATTCTTGATTTTACAAAAGACTTAAAACTGACTCTAAACTACTCTATCTTACGAAAATCAAATTGATAAAACTAAGCGATAGAAATCCACATAAAATAGCTGGAAAGGTTGATGGGGTAGTTGTGCAACTACCTTAGAAAATTCAAAGAAAAATATAACAAAATGATGTCCAAAACACCCCTACAGCCCAGGGGTACAAATGTAAGGAAAAGTTAAGTTTCTGTTACAAACTAGTCCCTGACAGGGACTGAAATGCAATGAAAATAAATTTTATTGTATTTAGGTCCCCACGGGGGGACTTAGATGCAATATCTGGAAATGTTTGGAGCAGAATGAGCTTCTGGATCTTCTCTGCGTTTAAGATGCAAATGTTCTACCACTTCAAGATCAACGGCTGGCATTAGATGCGTATAGCTAATCTTGTCTGTCTGTGGATGACACGTGGTGCGAGCGCGTACGATCTGGCATGTTCTTGAGGATCTTTAACTTCTGCGCGGCTGGCGATGATGGGCTCTTCTGTGGTTTCTTCTCATCGATTGATGATGTTCTGGGGCCTTCAGCAAGGCCAGGAGCGAGACACCTTCTCCCTTCGATCTCTCCTGTGGGTGAAGAGCTCCGGAGATGGCTGAAGATGATGTTTAGCCATCGATGAAGTTGGGGTTCCGGCTAGCCTGGAAGCAATTGCAGAGGATTTGCAATTTGATCGTTCTTCGAATTGTGAATATTCAGGATTTGTATTGAACTCCACACGAAAGGGTAACCTTCAAGCGAACAACTTCTTGCTCGGTTCTCAAAGAATCGGTCACAATTATAAGGGTTTTACTTATGAAATATAGTTTTTCAAGAAAATGTTAAATGAGTTGAATTCAAGAATGGAAGTTCGATTTGGAATCGAATTGGGCTAATTTGAAGTAGTTAAATGGATATGCATCTAAATATGGTTATTAGGGTTCCTAATCACGACATTAGCTACCTAATATGAGCACGGAGATCTAGAAATAAAATGGGAAAAAGTTCGATGAGGTGACATGGGATATGGAAGGTGTATGACCTTCTCTTAGCAGCTCAACGAGCGGTCTTCTTGGAGCTTGACGTGGCGGGATGGCGGTGATGCAAGGTGGCAGAGCCTTGGAATGTCTCCTATGACGTCCCCTTGTCCACGCTAGAGCCTTGGTCGGAGTCAAAACCTCTAGAGCAAGGCGGAGCACGACGTTGAAGGTGGGGTGACGGCCAGTTGTGTTATGGAAGCTTAGCTCAGGAAAAGTTAGTTGGGAATGGTGAACTTGAAGAGAATTTTATAGGTGATCAATGGAGGGTTGTCAGTAGATCAACGATGGGCGTGGATCTAGGTTGTTAGAAGAAGAGGATTGACGGATTAGATATGAGAAAGAGGTTAAGAAGTTGCATGGAGAAGAAGGCAAAGATGGGTGGTTGGAACCGGTTCCGGCTGACCTTCTCGAAGAAGAAGGTCCCAGGTGCTGACAAGTGTCAACACCTGGTTGGCCAGATTCAAGAAATAACTCATTAATTACAGAATATATAGTAAATAACTTTATTTTAATTAGTTATAAAAAATGTAGGTAATTAAATTATCTAAATTATGATATAATTAGTTTTAATAAATAATAGTTAGTTTACGAAATATAAATATTACATAAATAAATAAATATAATTAATACTTTTAAACGAGGTTTTGGATTTTTAAATTACTAAATTAATATAAAGTATATTAATTTTATTTTTTAAATTATTATCTTAATAAATAAAGTATATACGAAATTTTGTGGATTTTAATCGATTAATTTAGATATATTAATACATACAAGTATAAGTTATATAGTTCATTTATACCTATAAATTAGGGTAATTGATTTATTTAAAATAATAAATAATTTCCAAAAATTATGAAATAAATTAGGGTTAAAGTACAAGATCAACAAAATAATAAATATTTTAAAAATCTTTAACATAATAAGTAATTGGTTTTAAATAAAATAGATAGCCCAGAAACCCAGTTGTGGTTTGGTCCCAATGCCAACTTTTCGCAAACGAACTCCGATTTTAGTTAAATCACCTTCATTAATTAGAGAATATTATTTTATGTACTTTAAAGATGAGTAGAGTGAAAATGGTTTTCGTATGAGCAAGTTATGATGTTTGGAAGTTTGGATTTTATGAATTTACAAGTTGGACTTCTTAGCATATATAAGGTAATATTTAGTTTATTTTTATATTTTTCTATGCATTTTTAGAAATAATTAGGAAAAGAGTTTGGTAAAAAAATTATATTTATATGAATTAATTAAAAAACTTTGAAGTTTTGATATTTATTGGATAATTAATGGAGAATTTATGAAATGTGAAATTAATCATTTTTATTTGTTATCTTCTTTATTTGCCCCTACTTATTTATTTGTTGACCAATCCATGTTGACTTGTCGTGGGGATTAGATTATAAATATATCTTTTAGCTATATTTATTTTACTAGTCATATTGTACATATATACATATCTATAATTTCCCCTTTATTTTTATTATCTTTATTTTTTCTTTTATTTATTTACATAATTTAAATGCTTAAAAGTGCATTTTTATTCATGAATGACATTATGTTAAAAAGTGAAATTTAATGGACATGCATATGTAATTTTTATGGGTTTTATGACAAAATGCAAACAGAAAGTTAATGAATCGTGGATTCATCTACCCCTTATACTTAAACTTTGCTAGTCCCTTAGCAAAATCTTATTTGTAAAATAAGGAAAAATAAATAAACTTAGAATGAATTTGATTTCCTAAACCAATTCATGATAATAGAAAAATGACAGAGCTTGATCAAGCTTGAAACAAGCATTTTGTTGGAGCCTTAAATAGGATTAGGATGTTATTCTCAATAGTCCTCAAGTTCCACTAATCCTTGTTTAAGTTCTCCTCAACAGTCACTTCAGATCCATTTATATCGTAAACTCTATCAACCTCGAAATCAACTATTATGGTGTGTGAATTGTTTTATCTCTTCTCTCTTTGGAAGAAACGAAGAAATTGCCCATCCCAGCCATACACTCCTATGGGTTCCTCGTCCAGCTACTCTTTCCTTGGGGAGGGAGGTATTTCCTTCTGAGGTCAGTTCATGCTATGTCCACAATCGAATATAGAGAGGAGGTAGAAGAATGAGAAAAGAACTGGAGTGCGACCAATGTAGATGCATCCCCTTATGAAGCCCAACTGGTGCAGCTAAGTCTTCGCTAAGATGAGCAGGCTTTTTAGTGGAAGCTTGGACCATTGTAGGTATATTTGTATTTGGTGGCTTCTTCTTCGAATTGGCTTTGTAGTGTTGCTTGCATTGCATTCATCTCATTGTGCCTCGAAGGATATATCATCTTTTAATTCCATCCATTTTTTGAGGTCTTGGAAAAATTGTGTCAGCAGATCCTTCCCTCATCCGAAGCGACTATCGCAACCCCAATCTCTCTCGATTTTAGACATCAATGCCGCAAAGACAAGGATAGAAACGCACTACCAAGATGGATTGCCCTTCGTAGCCCCATGCAAGTTTAGCTAAGTGCAAAGTGCATGTGTCCAAAATTGGTTCATTGATGAAGAGTTGTACAGATGACACCAAGTATTCTACTTAGGCACTTTTCGAGTTGACTTCCCAAATGTGGTCTCATGGAACCCAAAGATTTAAGTCAAAGACTTGAAGTGTCCAAATTCCAGCTCCTACCAGGCTCCTTACAATGAATGTTTAAGAGCCATAATCAAGCTCCATCCTTCTACTTTTCCCAATCTTTAGTTCTTAGAAATCAAACTTATTCTGAAAAATGCTAATGCAAAAGCAACGTTATTTTTTTTAAGTATATTTTCTGGATTTTACTCATTTTTAAGGATTTTAAGAATTTTGTAATTTTTATGGATTTTAGACTTTACATTTTTTTATGAATTTTGTGATTTTTATAAACAAATTTATGTACAAGAATTTTACAGGATAATTTACCCATATTTTGTTTTTTATTAAATATTTAATGGATTATACATATTTTATATACAAAAGAATTTACAAGAATTAAATGAATTTTTCACATATTTAATATATATGATTTTAAATAGGGGTTGATGGGGCTACCCCTTGGGGGCAGCCAACATGGCTGCCCTGCCCCATTTTTGAGAAAATTATTTTATTTTTTTAAAATAGCACCATGTATATTCATCCCTATATCCCTCCTATATTCCATTTGAGTTTCGTCAGAAACAGAGACTCCTACGACCTCCACCCAGACGTGGTCAATTTAAAAAATCCTACGACCGTTAAAAAAATAATGTCTGGATGGAGGCCGTAGGAGTCTCTGTTTCTGACGAAATTTGAATGACATATAGGAGGGATATAGGGATGAATATACATGGTGATATTTTTCCAAAAATTAGAAAAATTTCACAAAAAATGGTGTGGGGGAAGCCATGTTGGCTGCCCCTAGCGGGCAGCCCCATTTTTCCCTTTTAAATAAGTGTTATACATATTTTAAATTAAGGATTTTTAATTAAGAATTTTGAATAAGGATTTTAAACATAGTTAACTTATTTACAAGGATTCTATAAATAATTCAATTTAATCAGTGGATTTTAAATTACCCTCACCCACTTTTCATGCATTATATATATATAGAAAATACATAAAAGTATGAGTTTTGGACAAAAGTATATATAAAATATATACACACCCCCCCATACTTAGCTTGTGCTATGTCCTCATAACATCAAAAGAGAAAACTGAAGACATAACTAGTGCTAAGTAAAAGTGGGTGAAAAAGAATAAGTGATGTGAAGTCGATCCCCCCCCCATAATTACGATAAGATTATCGTATGTTTAGTAGAATAAAAACGAGGTGACTGAGGGAAAAGAATATACAATCGAAAGAACAAAAGGAGAAAGAAAACTGAAATCATCGAAATCACTCAGCCCCCCTATACTTAGGATAAGGCATCCTAAGTATAGAAAAGTGTATGGCCAAAATTAGGGACTAGTGATTAGAGTAAATGAAAGGATATACAAAAGAAATGTAAAAAGAACAAACATCGAAAACGAGAATCAGTGGGCAATCGGTCCCCTTATACTTAGGATATGGTATCCTGAGCATAGAAGACGAACAAAAATGGGTACAATTGTGATCTATTGAGGATATAAAGGTATATAGTATAGAAAATTGAATGGATTCACAAGTCTTTGTACATGATGAAATGAAGTGGAAGAGTAGTCATGCATCCTGTACAAAGTAAATCACTTCAACTCGGGCTAGATGATCAATAGTCTCCACGAAGTGCTTCAGCATCTGCCCATTCACTGTAAACGGTTCTGCACCAGGTGACATATCTGATATAACAATACTACCATTATCATGCACCATTTTGTCTATTTCCCACTTGCTCTTCAATGTGCCAGGAAAAATTCGCAACCGTGCATTGAACAACCAAACTTTCTACCCAGGAACAAAGATCTTGAGTCGGATATGTCTGTTATGCCATCGCTTAACTTTGACCTTGTAAATGAGGGTGTTCTGGTATGCCTTATTTCGAATCTCTACCAGCTCATTCATATCTAACTTTCTCTTGGCTCCAGCTTTATGTAACTCTAATGAAATTTTTCAGATAGCCCATTCAGATTTGTGCATGATCTCTATGGGCAAATGGCATGGCTTCCCGTAAACTAATATGAATGATGAAGTACTCAAGGGAGTCTTATATATAGTATGATAAGCCCAAGGAACTTGGTATAAAAGCTGTGATGAATTCTTCCTATCCGGTCATACTAATTTCTGGAGAATAGATTTCACCTCCCTATTCGAAACTTTAGCCATGCTGTTCGTTTGTGGGTGGTAAGGAAAAGCTACTCTATGATCGATAGCATAACTCTTTACTAGTTTTTTCACCTCCTTATCAATGAAATTGCTACCCCTGTCTGAAATGAGAATATGTGGAATACCGAACCGCGCAATTATGTGTTCCCTTAGGAACCTGCATACTGTCTTGCTGTCAGTGATTCTTGTGGGTGTAGCCTCCACCCATCTGCTAACATAATCTACAACGAGAAGTATGTCCTCAAATCTGTTACTAGAGGGAAACGATTCCATGAAATCTATACCTTATGCATCAAAGATCTCGCAAATGATAATGGGTCGCATAAGCATGGCATCTCCAGCACAAATTGTCCCCACGGCTTTCTGACATTCTGGACCACTCTTCACGAATGTGCAGACATCTTTAGTAAGAGTTGGCCACCAAAATCTGATTTGAAGTATCTTCTGCGCTGTCCTCTTCCTCGAATCATGCCCTCCTGCCTCTAAGGAATGGCACAGAGTGAGGATATTGTTGTATTCCTGATGAGGAATACATCATCTGTAAATACAATCTGGTCCTTCACAAAAAAGAATCGGATCCTCCCTGTGGTAATATCGTGCCTTTGACACTAGCCTGTCGACTCGGTCTTTCAGCCAACCTTGTGGACTCTTATGTGTATCCAGAAAGTTCACTATGTCTGCGTTCCAGGGAAGTTTTGTTACTGTAAATATACTCTCATATGTAAACCTCTCTGCAATCTCTAGCATGTAATCATCTGAAGGTTGCTCTAAATGTAGATGGGAGTGGTGATCAGCTACCATGTTCTTTAACCCAGGCTTGTCACTAACATCCAAATCAAACTCTCGGAGTAAGAGAATCCATATAAGAAGGCGTGCCTTAACATCCTTCTTTTCTATTAAAAATGGACAGCTGAGTGATCAGTATACATTGTGATTATAGAGCCAAGAAGATAAGATCTGAATTTTTCTAAAGCAAACATTATTTCCAACATCTCTTTCTATGTTACTGTGTAATTTCGTTGTGCATTCGTCTAGAGTGCGGCTGACATAGTGGATGGAAACTGAAAATCCGTTCCTCCGCTGTCCTAATAAAGCCACGACCGCAAAATCTGAAGCATCTATCATGATCTCAATGGGTAGAGACCAATCGCTCGGCTGTAGGACATGAGCAGTGACAATCATCTCTTTTAGAGTGAGGAAGGCATGAAGACATTTAGCATCTAATAAGAACTCAATGTCTTTGCCTAAAAGATCAGCTAACAGTCGGACAATCTTAGAGAAATCCTTAATAAACCATCGGTAAAAGCCGACAAGTCCCAGAAAAGACCGTAACTGCTTTACATTGGATAGTGGATCGAGTCGTTTGATGACATCCACCTTGGCAGGGTCAACCTCTATCCCTAGCTTGGAGATGACGTGCCCCAACACAATCCCATTTGTAACCATAAAATGACTCATTTTCCACGAGAGAACGAGATCGACCTCACAACATTTCTGAAGTACCTGGTCTTGGTGCGTTAAACAATCGTCAAAGGACTCACAATTGATAGAAAAATCATCCATAAAGACCTTAAGAAAATCACTGACCATGTCTGCAAAAATGGCAAGCATGCACCTCTTGATTGTAGCGGGGGCATTGCACAATCCAAAGGGCATCTATCTAAAAGCATACGTGCCGAAAGGACATGTGAAGGTGGTCTTCTCCTGATCTTTAGGGGCAATAGTAACCTGATTGTATCCGGAGTAACCGTCTAAGAAGCAGAAGTACTCCTTCCCTGCCAACAGTTCTATCACTTGGTCTATAAGAGGAAACGGGAAGTGGTCCTTCTTTATCGCGGCGTTTAGCTTTCTGTAATCCACACATACCAACCTGCCACAGTGTGGTTACTCTCTTTGGAATCTCCTCTCCACTCTCGTTCTTAGCCATCTGAATACCCAACTTTTTCGGGACAATGTGAAATGGGCTAACCCATTCAGAGTTGGAGATAGGATAAATAAAGCCGATGTCACACCATTTCGTAATCTCTTTCTTGACAACATCGCATAAAATGGGATTCAGCCTACGCTGAAACTCTCAGGAAGTTCTGTTGTCATGATCAAGATAGATATGATGAGAACACAAGGCAGGATTTAACCCGCGGAGATAGGATACAGTCCACCCAATGGCCTTGCGGTTTCTCTCAAGAACCTCCCTCAGAAGGGATTCTAGTTCATTGGTCAAATATAAGCCGATAATGACCGGAAACTGTTGGTGTAGACCCGCAAGGAAAGCATATTTAATGTTTGGTGGAAGGGTCTTCATCTCAAGTAAGGTCAGTTCTGGCTCTGCGATATCAACTTATGATTGATTTATGAGATCTGTGCTGCTCATGGATGTTTCTGTCTTAATATTTTTTATCATATCAACATGTTCTGCTGTCGTACTACAGAAGATGTCTAGAACATCATCCGACTCGCTAGTGTTCTCATCCTTAGAATGATTAGACGAAAATTTTTCGTCTAAGTAAAAATCAGTCTGTGAATCATCTGAGGTGGAGGGACTCTATGAATGCTCTGAATCTAAAATATCTGCAATAGAGTCCTCAGATTTCTGCTCCATGTGATCTTTACCCTCTATGCTGAAATAAATAGTTTCGTTAGAAGAGCTGCCAATTGTAGTCTCGTACCCATCCTCTTCTAGGATATCTTGGGTCTCTACTTGATACCTCTCGAGATCGTCAAGGCGAACCTCATCCATGTAATCATCGGTGGCTAAGGAACTCAAAGCATCAAAACTAGTGGTAGACGTGGTACTGGATGATTCTCTCACCATCTCTATATGTACCTTCTTGCCCTCGGCGCAAAAAGATACCTTCCCTGTGTCATAATCGAATAGGGTCTTTGTGGTCTCCAAGAAAGGCCTTCCAAGAATGATCGGGGTAAGGTGTAACTGTGTAGGGCATTCCATGTCTAGAACAGTAATGTACACTGGGAATTGCAGACCCTGCACTGTTACGATAATGTTCCTCAAAATGCCCCTAGGTCTCTTTACAGATCTATCAGCAAACTGAGGGATCTAACTGGATTTGTAAAGAGGATCTAACTCAAGCTTGTCGAGTAAACAATATGGTAAAATATTGATATAGGAACCATTATCAAGAAGAGTACGATCAAGTGCTGCTTTTGAAATCTCGCATCTGTCATAGTGTGCTCCTGAGTCCATATTCTTTGGATGTTTGTTCTGAATCATGCAGGAGGTAGCCTTGGTCAACATAGGCTTCTCTATTTGAGACTTCGTCTTCCTACGCATTGTACATCTATTTTTCATCTGTTGCTTAAGCATAGGGAAGTGATCTACAACACATTGGCGCGGGATTTTCAAAAAGATGTGATCTTTTAGTAATTTCTTAACTTCTGGAGTAGCATCATTCTTTTTGGATTTTTTCGTGCCTTTTCCATACAAAGCCTCGGGAAAAGGGACAACTTTGGGTACAAAATTCTCCTTTTTATTGCAATTAGGATCAACTTATACATCAAGATTATCAGATTTATCTACAAAACTCTCTAAAATAGGAAAGGACACATCAGCTTCAAGCATGTCTTCATGGCTTGGCGTGGTGTTGTCACCTAATTTGCCGAAGTCCATATCGACCGTCTCAACGTCGCTTCCTTCTCCCTGATCATCGAGTGGTTGATCCCTATAATTGTGGTTTTCCTCCTCAGCTCGTGTATCATGGTATGGCTTTCGCTCCTCTTCCTATGCCATCTCCTCCTCCCAATCAGGTGCTTGTGGTGATCTACCGCTCCTGAGATGAATGAAGTTCGATAAAAATTCAAGAAAAGAGATTGCACATGTTGTGTCGTCTACCTGATCTGGATGCCTCCTTTTGATGTTTAGGTTCATCTGAGGCTATGTGGGAAGAGTGGTCTTGGGTGCGGATAACTCATCCAGACGATGGTTAATCGCTCCATCTCAGTTTTGTGCATGATCTGGAGCATGATTAGCATGTCCATGATCAGGTTAAGTTCTAGGGATTGCGAAGATGTTTCTGGTTCCGCATGATAACCCTGATGCTCGACTCTTTCTTGTCGTTGCATCTGCTGCTGCGGAGCATACAATTGATGAGATTGTTGTGGCGTATATGGAGAATGTTGCTACTGCTGGTGATAATTGGGTTGTGATTTCAGAGCAGGATGATGTACACAATGTGGTCTCTGATCAATGTTCTAGTGAGATTGCTGCTGTGTGTAGTATTGTCGGTGCTGATAGGGCTGACGTCCATGCTGCGTATAGTGATGCGGCTATTGTTGGTGATGTACGCTCAAAGAAGGAAACTGCGAAGCTTGATGAATCAGAGCATACCATATTCCGTTGATCTCAAGAGTGGCTTGAGACTCAACATTAATGTCTCCCAGGTTGTGATCTGGTTAGGATTGGAATGAGACTATTCGTCAGGCCAATCAATCTACGGAGTCTCCAGCTCACTCTAGATGAAATGGATCTGTCTGGTGGGCAGAGCGGGTAAAGATCTCCGAGTAGGTTTTGCAGTCGAAGAAGCTTGAGCTTGCTGATACTGATGCTGCAATTCCGTCAGCTTCTTCGTACGATCACTCAACTGCTGAGGAAGAGATGATAGTTTCTCCAACGTTATCAGCAGCTGCAAGTCTTAAACTTGCTTATGAATCACATCTACCAATGTTAACTTCTCGCTGATATAACCCATATTGATATTGGATTCAGAGTCTGAAATGTTTACCACCTTATGATGCTCTTGGTGATGCTGTGGTTGTGAGGCCTTCTAGAATGACCGAATAGAGTCGAAGACTCTTGAGTTCTCTGCCATCCCCTTAAAGATGGACCAGACAAACTCAACATCCTGATAAGAATAGCTACTACCACTTGCAGCACTGACAAGCCCTTAAATATCCGGCTGGAGTCCTCCAAAATAGTTCTGCACTAGCACCTTCATTGGTATCTCATGATGATGATATCTCTCGGTAAGATCCTTGAATCAATCCCACGCCTCGTGGAATGATTTGTTCAGTAATTGAGTAAAATTAGAGATCTGACTCCTCATCATGTTTATCCGTCCAAGAAGAAAAAATTTACACAGGAACGTGGACTTCAGGTCAGTCTACCTAGAAATATCTCTCCTCAAATGACTGAGCCAGTAAAGTGCCTTATCTTCTAAGGCAAAGGGGAAGGCTTTGAGGTGAACAACCTTTTGCGTAACTCCCGGGTAAATAGACATACCATAAAACATCTCAAATTGTTGCAAAAAGGTAAACGGCTCCTCTACGGCATTCCCATAGAACTTGGGAAGAAATGATATGAATGACAGACGTAACTCGTATGGCCTTGATTTAGTCGCAACCAAATTCAATGATGTAAAGTTCTAGCACCTAGGTGATACTCATCTCTAAGTATTGCAGAAACCACGGCATGTGGCAATGGGTTCCCGGCTCCTTCTTTGAGCGCAGCGATCTCAGCTCGCAACTCATTCTGTGTTCTTAATTGGTCTCAAATCTGAATATTCATCTGCTTCAATGTATCGAGAATCCCGATTGTAATATCTGCAGCTGGATCCAATTTTCCATCAGAATGTTGTTCCTTAGCTGGTCGCTCCTCTATTGGTCCCTTTCCGCGAGCCATAATGCAAAGGAAAACTTCTCGTAAGAACTCAAAGAAAAATCAGCTGGAGAAAGGGATGATAAATTGAGGCAGGGGTTTGC
Organism: Ottelia alismoides; assembly: GCA_037367405.1. Classification (NCBI taxonomy): domain Eukaryota; kingdom Viridiplantae; phylum Streptophyta; class Magnoliopsida; order Alismatales; family Hydrocharitaceae; genus Ottelia; species Ottelia alismoides. Next base: position 1,291,036 of record JAZKJV010005374.1, read on the forward strand.
CTCAAAAGATGGGATGGGAGGCAAGGGAGTCTGGGTCTTACTCTCCGTGAGATCAGATGGGACTGACTCAAGAAGAGGGTCATCCTGAGTCTATGAAGATGTACGACATACGATGAAAGATCGAGAGCTCACGGAGTCTGAGCCGTCGAGTCATCATTTTCGATGTCAAGCAGAAAATCAGGAGAACACGACATCAAATAAAGAGTGATGGAATAATGTGTATAAGATGTGGTAACACGTGCCTCAAAAGCAAACATAAAGCAAACTCCGTATTCACCAACACAAAGCAATTATGACCGTGAGAGTTCGGTCGTTTATGTTGTCAGCTTTAGTGTTATTTTGGCATACAAGTATATTCACAAATTAATGTGAGTTGATAGGTTCCCGAAATATCCCTGCAACACTGTCCTTAGCCCTTACAGAAAACCACTTGTTCTTAGCCAGTATGGGAGTAAGTATGGACCGTTTCTGGCTACCCATGTTAGTTGATAACGGAGCCATACACAATGTCCTCTAAACCCCCATTCTGCAAAGTAAACTCAGATAGTTTCCATCTACCCGAGCGTACCCACTGAAGAATAATGATCAGGTATATGGACTAAGTAGTACCTTGAAGGAAACACAGACTTTGGTTCTACCCTGAAGTGTTGTCCCTCACTCACAATATCAGGATGTGTACCGGCAACTGAAGTGCAGGAATTACTCTCCCAAAGCAAATGATCCTTACATTTTTTAGAGTCAGATTATTAAGCAGTCCCAGTTTTATTTTAGGTTTTCTCTTTTTTTTAGGATTTTTTTCAGAAAAATATCTAATTATTATTATGTTTTTTATTTATCCTAACCTAGGTCACGAGTCCTAGAACTAACTACGAAGGAACAAGAAGATAGAAAAATAAATCCCAAAAAAACTAAGCATGCACCTAGCCTCGTGAAAAACTGCGGAAAACCGGCGATGTGAGAAAAAGTACGATGGGTGCCCTGCACCTCGAATGCACGACACTAGGTAAAGCAAGCCCTGAGAAAAAGGGAGGTGAGGTACAAGTCAGGATGCCCTTAAGGGGCCCCTTTCTACAAAATAGAAAAACAGGGGCAAGTTCTCTTGATTAATTTTTTATTATAAAATTACTACAAGAAAAACCCTAGCTAATCTGCCCTCAACAACCGACTCGTAAGAGAAGAGGTCGGTCTCTGCACTTTCAATTACTTCGGCTTCCGAGGAAGATGGCTGAACCTACAGGCCCTACAAAAATTAGTTGGATAAAGAAAAAAAGAAAAACATGAAAAGTCGTAAAAAATGAAGAAATTCCAAGAATCATGAAAAACTGTGAAAACCGAAGAAAACGCCCTAAATTGATAACCAATCGAGAATTGAGAAAGAAATAAAATTTGTAAAACTCAGAATATCAGAAATTTCCAAAATTAAAGTCAAAAACCGATGTAGAAATAATGCCTCCCCGACAATGACTCCATTTTGATAACGTCGCTTTTGCTAGCTATTAGAGTTGTCAGTTGTAGAAAACTGCTAAAGCAAGAGCTGCATTGATGAAACAAAAATCAACGAAATAGGAGAGAGAGAGATAAAATGAGAATATGTATTTTCTCTCCTATTTCGTCCACACTATATTATTATCCAGGCAAGTGTGCCTAGGTCGAATTCGAGGAGTTAGAATATTAATACCTCGATTTTCTATAAAAGAAAAAATCTCGAAAATATTTGCTTTATTCTTGACTTTACAAAAAACTCAAAAACTTACTCGAAACTACTCTATCTTATGAAAATCAAATCGATAAAACTATGCGATAGAAATCCATGAAAATAAATAGAAAGATTAAGGGTAGTTATGCTACTACCCAAGAAAATTCAAAGAAAAAAACAACAAAAATGATGTCCAAAACACCCCTACAGCCCACGGGTACAAATTCAAAAAAAAGTTAAGGTTTTATTACAAACTGGTCCCTAACGGGGATTAAACTGCAAAGAAAACAAATTTTATTGCAGTTAGGTCCCTACATGGGGACCTAAATGCAATATCTGGAAATGTCTGGAGCAGAATGAGATTTTGGATCTTCTCTGGGTTTAATATGCAAATGTTCTACCCCTTCAAGATCAATAGTTGAACTTAGATGCGTCTGGTTGATCTCGACCGTCCGTGGAATAGACATGGCGCAAGCCTGTACGATCTGGCATGTTCTCGAGGATCTTCAACTTCTGCGTGGCTGGTGATGATGGGCTCTTCTCCGATTTCTTCTCATCTATTGATGATGTTCTGGGGACTCTAGCAAGGCCAGGAGGGACACACCTTCTCCCTCCAGTCTCGCCTACGGGTGAAGAGCTCCAGAGATGGCTGAAAATGGCGTTTAGCCGCCGGTGATGTTGGAGTTCCGGCTACCCTGGAAGCAATTGCAGTGGATTTGTAATTTGATCGTTCATCGAACTTTCAATCTCCAGGATTTGCTATTGAACTCCATATGAAAGTGTAACCAGAAAATGAATAACATCTTGCCCGATTCTCAAAGAATCGGACACAATTTTAAGGGTTTTGTAGATCAAATATAGTTTTTCGAGAAAATGTTAAACGAGTGAAATTCGAGAATGGAAGTTATTTGTAATCGAATTGGGATGATTTTAAAGAGTGAAATGGATGTGCGTCTAACTATGGTTATTCGAGTTCCTAGTCATGTCATTAGCTAGCCTAATATGAGCACGAAGATAAAGAAATAAAATGGGAAAAAGATGGATGAGGTGCCCTGGGATGTGGAAGGTGTATGACCTTCTCATAGCAGCTCGACGAGTGGTCTTCTCGGAGCTTGACACGACGTGATGGCGACGATGCAGGGCGACGGAGCCCTGTAACGTCTCCTCCGACGTACCCTTGTCCACGCTAGAGCCTTAGTCGAAGCTGTCACCTCCAGAGCAAGGAGTTGAAGGTGGGATGACGACCAGTTGTATTTTAGAAGCTTAGCTTAGGAAAAGTTAGTTGGCAATGGTGAACTTGGAGAAGATTTTATAGGCGATCAATGGAGGGTTGTTAGTAGACCAACGATGGTCGTTGATCTGGGTTGTTAGAAGAAGAGGATCGATAGATTAGAGAGGAGGATGAGGTTAAGAAGTTGCATGGAGAAGAAGGCAAAGATGGGTGGTTGGAACAGATTCCGGCCGACCATCTTGAAGAAGAAGATCCCAGGCGCTGACACGTGTCAGCACCTAGTTGTCCAGAGTCCAGAAATAACTAAATAATTAAGGAATAAATAGTAAATAGCTTTATTTTAACTAGGTATAAAAACAAAAAATCTAGGTAATGAAAATATATAATTATCATATAATTAGTTTTAATAAATAATAGTTAATTTACTAAATATAAATATTGCATTAATTAATAAATAGAATTAATACTTTTAAAAGACGTTTTGGATTTTTCAATTAATAAATTAATAAATAGTATATTAATTTTATATATTTTTTAATTATTAGGTTAATAAATTAAGTATATACGAATTTTTGAGGATTCTAATAGATTTATTTACATATATTAATAAATACAAGTATAAGTTTGATGAATCTCATATTCATCATGCTAAAATTGGTCATTTAAGTTCGGTTCCCCATCATTCACCTGTAATTAATCATTAATATAGCATTATTAGCCATCATGCATGTGTGAATAATATCTGCATTTCATCATGCATAATTGCATTTAAAATCCCCAGTGTAAATTAGCCCAAAAAGCCGATAACTTCTCATATTTTTAATTAATTCATCCTAACTCCGATTAACCCAAAACCACCTCCATTGCGTAGATATTACTAACCTTATTAAATAAAAAATACAAAAAAATACTATCCCCAATAAGTGTCAAATAATCCCAAAGTCAAATTTCACATCTGACAGACTAAAATGAGCATATCTCCCACACACAGTGTCCGATTTTGGTCTACTCACTTTTAAAGTACTCCATTTTCAAATACCTTTAAAACAAGACCAATTTCGTAAAATTCGGAGCTCACTTGTGAAAGTTGGGTTTTGGGCCTCTTTTGCGCATTTTAACTTTTTGCTATATTTTACCTGAGATTTTATGTGCATATTTAACTCTTTTAATTTTATTTCTTTTTCATTATTGTTATTTGATGGAAGTTTTATTAAGAGACTCAAAAATCCAAATCCAGATCTAAACTGAGATCAAAGAAACTGACTAAGTCCAAGTGTCCGTTGTCGGTCTGTACAAAAGTTGTGCGTTTCTAACTTCTAATTTATTTTCCTATTTTCTTATTCATTAAAAATCCAAAAAAAATTGATTAGTGTGTAATTAATTTTCTTGTATTTTATCGTATTTTTTCTATGATTTTTATCCTCTCTAAAACCACCAAAAAATTACAAAACCCCCAAAACTCGGTTTTCTATACACATGGAGAACCGCCAAAAATACCACTTCACACAGATGACCTCTTTTGCTCCCGGGCCCTTCATGAGAGTTGTAGATCTCGTTGAGACGAACAACTTTTGTAAAGAAAAATTTTCGATCCGAGGTCATCTTCTATCACTTTTTCAAAATCTGAAGTTTTTTGGTGCCACGTGGCAGCTCCAGGGCGTGCCACGTGGCAACCCACTCTTTCCTCTCTCTCCAGCCACACCTGAGTCACGTTTCCAGCACGTGACCCCACCCTCTTCCCCTTCCTCTAGACATTCACGCCCGCTCCTGCCATTTCTCCTCCGCCAGCCGTTCTCCCACTCGCCTTTAAACCCCCGCCATGCACAGCCCCGGCCGTTACGCGCCGCCGCCCTCCTCCTATAAAGCCCCATCCCTCCGGCCTTATCTCGCATCCGCCATCACACCGAGCTCGAAGACAGGGCTGGTGACAGCAGCCCTCCTCGTCACCTTCGAACCTGCCAGGCGCGATCCAAGGCCGGTCCTCGACCTTGTAGCTGCTAACCTCGAGTTGCTGTTCAGCTCGCTCCTCTGCCAAAGAGCTTGAGCGACAACCTGGAGAAGGTCTCCACCGCTCCTCCACTTCTGGCGCACCTCCGTCCTCTGCTCCACAGCCGCGCCCGTGACCGCGCGACCATGCGGCAACATCCACGCCGACCTCCTGCTCCAGGCCGACCCCCTCTCCGCTCCAGATCCCAGTGGCGACGCCGCGACGACCGTGCGGCCCCTACCCTGCCTGCTTCCAGCCGCAGAGCCGCCCGCCTCCCACGTGCCACCTCCTGCTAGGCGCCGCCCCCGCGCGCGGCCTCCGCCGAGTCGCCCCTCCGCGGTAGGCCCGCGCCGCCCTCCTGCCACCCTCCGCCAGCGGAGCCGACGCCAAGCCCTTCCTCCGCCACACGGGGGTGCGCCTGACCAGGAACCTCCCCTCACGTGAGAAGCACGTGAGGCGGGGGAAATTTTCATCCAAGCCCTCCCGTTTTCTGCAAATTACAAAGTGACCAAGTGCTGACGTCAGCGTCACGTGCTGAGCACGTGACGAACTAGAGAATTTGCGCAAAGAACCCTGCGACTTCCCGTTATCACAGATAAGTCCCTCCAGGGACTCCTTTGATATAAAAACTCCTATTTTTCTTGCATTTCAGTCCCTATAACTTGTTTATTGCATAACTTTCTCATTCGAACTCCAATTGTAGCGCATAATATATCATTTTGAAGCTATTTCTGTGCTCTATCTCTTAGTATAATTTGTGGACTGATTCGAGGCTGATTATTGATAATTATTCATTGAGGATCATCTGTCAACTTTTTGCAGGCCACATATTCATGTTTGGAAAATTAACATTATCTTTTGCAGGGATTCAATTATTGATTTAAATTGAATACTTCTCTAAAGATTATTGCTTGTATTATTTGAAAGATTTAATCAGAGCAGGGAGCTCAAATGAGGAAAGAGAATTATTGGACATATTTTTGAGGAATCAATTTATGTAGGAATATGATCTGATCTCATGATCTTCTGGCTTGCATTTTGGAATTAATTGGAAATATCTCATTAGAAATAATCTTTTTTGATCTGTGATTATCTTTCGAGGGTTACTTGATAAATTTCATTGAGGTTTGAATATTATACTTCACAGATCCTGAGCATTATTGTCTATGTTTAATTTTCTTTGCATCGTATCTCCATCATCACATTGTATATATTTTTTAGCAACACATAAATTAATCGAGCATTAATTGATTATTTAATTTGATTTAAGACCAAGCAACTAAGAATCACCGTTCCCTGTGTTCGACCTTGGTAAACTTACCAAGTAAAAATATTCCACAACATTCAAAGATTGTGGTATTTTGACGACCGAAATCCGCATCCTATAGTACAATTCATCCTTATTAAAGAGGTGGATTTCGTGATCATCAAAGTTATATGGTCATTTATACATATAAATTAGGGTCTTTGATTATTTTAAAATAATAAATAATTTCAAAAAATTATGAAATAAATTAGGGTTAAACTATAAGGTCAACAAAATAATTAAAAATTATAAAAAAAATTTGAAATAATAAATAATGTGTTTTAAATAAAATAGATAGCCCAGAAACCCAATTGTTGTTTGGTCCCAAAACCAACTTTTTGCAAACGGACTCCGATTTTAGTGATATCACCTTCATTAATTAGAGAAAATTATTTTATGAACATTAAAGGTGAGTAGAGTGAAATTGGAGTTTGTATAAGCAAGTTATGATGTTCGAAAGTTTGGATTTTAACAATTTACAAGTAGAATTTCTTTCCATATATAGAAGGTAATATTTTTAACTTATTTTTATAATTTTCTATGCATCTTTAGAAATAATTTGGAAAAGAGTTTGGTAAAAAATATGTTTATATGAATTAATTAAAAAACTTTAATGTTTAGATATTTATTGGATAATAATGGAGAATGTATAAAGTGTGAAATTAATTATTTTTATTTGTTTTCTTCCTTATCTCCTCCTACTTATTTATTTGTCGACCAATCCATGGAATGCACCTTCATTAATTAGGTATCTGATATTTATCAGAGGGCTCTAATGTGGTGAGGGAACACATCCTAAGATGGATCGAGATGGGAACATTCATAGAGAAACAAAATAAGTACGAAGAAGTAGATGCATGAAAGACGAATATTATAGGAAGATGTTTGATGTTTCAGAATAAAGATTAATCAAGCAATCAAATTTAGGAAAGTAGACAAACATTGAACAAAAGAATTAAATCAGATGGAAACTTACCTTAATGATGAAATATAGAAGATAAAATTGAAGAAAAATGCGCAAGTTTGAGTTAAGGTCGGTTGCTCCAGGTCTTCGCTCGAATGTTTCCAGCCAAGAAGCTAGGCTCGATCAGCCGCATAAGTGACTGAAACACGGTCGATTTGGCCGAGGATGTCGACGGACTTGTACATCCATTGTTGCACTTTAACTTTTCCTCTCACTATCACAGGATGAGGGTGAGGCTAGGGCACATATCTTGGAGTGGAAGATGCGGTTGACGTTGGCCAGGGGCAGGGTTTTGAGATGGTGGTAGTTTGGTGGTTGTCGATCAAAGGAGATAGTTTCAACCACCACCTAAGGGGAGAGGAGAGAGAATGATGGGGAGTTAATGAGCTGGCATTGATAAGGGATGAACAATGAAGCATTTGGTGGTAGAAGTTGGTTTGGAGGTTGTCGGAGGTAGGTGTAATAATTGGGAGAAGTTGCTGAGGTGTGAAAGGATGCGTCGTTTAGAGAAGAGAGTTGGGAGGTTGGCGACACACTATAGGTCGTTTGATCAAGATCCAAAGGTACATGTGGAATGCGATCGGTGTAAGGATATACAGCCACATGGGCAACCGTAGAGGCACCACCTGATCCCATAGGAATTAAGAGAAATAGAGAAAACACTAAAAAATCAAGAATAAATAGTTATAATCGAAATAAGAAAAAGTGATAAACATGAAAGTTGTAGATCTCAATGAGATCTACAACTTTTGTGTACTGAAAGAGATTAGAGGTCATCTATACATATAGAAAAATTAAGTATTTATTAAAATAATATAAAGCATTTTTCTTTCATTTTTCTGTTGCTTGTTTTTTGGCCTTTTATTTTATTTTATGTTAATTTATGTATTTACAAGATTATTCTATTTTTTATATTATATATAATGATAAATAAACACATAAAATAATAGAACTATAGTAGGTTATATAATTTAATATAATATAATATAATTAAAGTTAATTATTACAACACATAAAAGCACAATTAATGTTAATTGTCAGTGAATCTTAGTTATAATCTTAAGTAAGAGAGGTAAATATGTTAATTATGTTGATAAATCTGGGATTTATCACATCACACCTACTCGAACACAAGACTACTTCAACTAAGGGCAGAGAGGGCAGAGGCAAGTGCTTGCAGCAACATAAGGAAACAAAAGTCAGTCCCAGAGATTACGGTATAGTTCCAAGGCTTCAGACTCCCTTCTTTACATGTGCATGCCTCATTCGGTCAAGAGGATACCTACAATAATGCAAGGGTTACTATGCCTAAAACAATGAGGTTTATCCTTACATTTCTTTTTCAGGGTCAAGTTTAATTAGCAATCCAAATTTTATTGATTACCACTTTTTTGGTCTTTTCGAAGAAAGAAAGCAGCTAACGAACTTTCCAATTCCTCTTTATTGCCTAAGTCCAAGAAATCAAGGGGTAAGGAGATCGAAAAAGACAATAAGGTTGAGTCGATGAATGCTAATGCTAGATACATGGATGCTTACCTTACTTTAGTAGTCTACATGCAAGATGATCCACACATAAAAATAAATCTACCACGTATGTGTGAGAGCAAAAACTATCCTAGCAGGAACTTCTATTAAAGAAGCACATATTTATTAATTTGACTAAGTCAAATCGATCTAGAGGTACGAAATCTACTAAGTGTTTGCACCTAGCTCTACCTGGCTCAACCAAATAGAAGTTAATTAAACATGCATTTCATAAGAAAAGTTATAGCGCCCCACATGGTGCTTCATGTTAGGTGAAAGGACCAATTAAATATTTATAGGTCTACTTATAAATACAAAAAGGAAGATGGGGGATTTATGCAATATACCCTAACTCCACGTGTGGGGTGCGTCCTGCACAATCAGGTTGTTGAGCTAGTTCCGCGTGGGTACCATTTAAGATATGATGGCATGTTTAGCGTACCGCTTCGTCTTTATTTGGATGGCCCAGATTTAGATCTGGTCGTGTTCTTCATGCAAAAGTTGGGAAGTTTCCTCCATGAACAGTGAAGAGGCTCTTCCCTATTAAGCTTCGATCCATCATCCCTCAGTTGTCCGATGGTCTTCGATCAAGATAACCAACCCAATAGCTATTTGACGTCTGTCTGCACCAACGGGTATAATCTAGAATATCCAGGCCTTGTCGGAGGAGGCATGGAAGGGTGGTTGAGTTAAGGTGGCCTAGGAATAACCTTTTCCTTCTATTTGAGCTCTAGTTAGGCTCAAGGTGATCTTTCCAGCATAAAAACACTAAGGGGCTCGAGGGATATCTCCTAGACTCGACAATGAAGCTATTCACACAAAGTATGAGGTGAGGCAGCGTGATCCAGATGGCGGTATAGTAGGAACTTGAATTTGTTGATTAAAGAGAAATCAAGTTGATATGGGTGAGGGTTATTGGTGTAGAAGCGAAGAAAAAGATGATCGAGTACTCAAATGGGTCAGAAAGAGGGTGCGGCACAACGGATTAGTATGTAGGAGCCCAGTGCTCCAACGAACTACGACTTGAAATTTAAGCTAATTTAACTAAAACCAAATAAAACTAGACCTTGATCTCCACTAAGGAATTAAAATGCGATTAAAAACCTAATGAAAACAACTCGACGGTGGTTACCTTGAGCAGATAGAATCCATACACATGATTGATAGGGAAGAGACCCATAAAAGAAGCGCCCATGCATAAAAAACATCACAGAAAATCACTAGCTCATAGGCATAACAACCCTTGAACTAATTGTCCCTCCAATCTCTAACAAATTGGACGTGACTTGACAAAATCATAAGCATCAGAAAATAAGGTCAGACAATAAAATCCACATTGGCGTACTGTATGAATTGTTTGCCTTCCTAATTGGTGTCCTCATATATCCAGAGTTAGGCAATGAGTGAGGATACTCTGGTATCCCCCCAGAGGAATACACCTTTTCCAGACAAAATCTACTCCCTCAATGAAAAGGAATAGATCCTCCCAATAGTAATTTCTCGAATCTGACTTCACTCGGTAGTTGTTGTTTCGAGTCCAACCTTGGAGAACCTGTGTAGAGACAAGAAAGTTCACCATGTTGGCATACTATTGGAGAGAGTCAATTGCACAAATTAACTCATCAGGGAATGTTTCTCGAATAGGTTCACAATCAGAGGAATCTTTTAGTTCAAGTTGGGATAAATGATCATCCACAATATTCATGACTCCAAGTTAATACTTTATGTAAAAATAAAATTCCTAGAGTAACAAAATCAACCTAAGAAGACTTGCCTTATGAGAAGCATGGATTTTGCAATGGTCTAATGGAGTACACACAAGTCATGAACTACACTATCGTAGAGGTGACCACTCACGAAACACGAACTAATTCAATAATTAACCCACAAAATAAATCAAGCAAGCTGAAGGAAATATGTGGAGTTAATATTTATTATAACTCTACAAAAGATGTGTATAGGTGCAAGTATTAAAGAGGTTGAATACAGGGAGCACATAAGATAGTTTTTGGGAAAAATAATTCCAAAAATGATCTCCAAATATCTTTTTTGTATTTTTATGTCAGTATTTAATTATATATTTTTCTCTGGATTTTTGCATTTATGATTTTTTATATATTTAAATTTTATAATTTTTATTTTTTTAGATTTTATGATTTTGTTTCTTTTTAATTAATTATGACATAAGTATATATAGTATATAAGATTGACATAGAAAATACAAATAATAAAACTATAAAATAAAAACAAAATAAGGAAAATACAATAATGTACAATCCTTTTCATATTTTTTAATGGTTATAAAAATATTTTCGGTATTTTAATTAATAATAATAATTATAATTATTAAATTAAGTAGTTATATCTATATTTAAAGATGTAAGCTTGTATATTTATGGATATAACTATAAATACTCAAAAATCACAAAATAATTTTTTAAGTTTTTCTCTATTTTTGATATTTTTCTTACAATATTTGATATTTCTTGGATTTTTAAATAATTAAAATTATCAAAATAGTGGCATGTTAATAAGCCAGATTGTTTTGGAATTTTAAAATAGCCAAAGTCCTAAAATTTTGCAAAAAAAATTAATATAAAACATAATATATAAATAAAATTCCGAAATAGAAATAACCATTTTTGTATTTTTAAAGATTTTTAAGAACTTTTGTAAGGATTATGGAGATTTTTAACTGTTAGCCTTTTTTGTTATTTTTTAGTGATTTTTCGTCTTCAGCCACAAAATAGGGTAAAATGTATTTTTGTGGAATTTTTGAAAACAATTTTATTTGTTTTATGTATCTTTAAATGCTAAAAAGAATAAAATGCAGACTTTTGTATTTTAAATATAATAAAAATCAAATTAAATACCTCGTGAAAATTACATGTGATCTATAATACCATTAGGCACTTAAAATAAGTATTCTATAATTTTTAGATGCTACTAGTATTTTAAAATGTAAATAAAGGAAAAAAATAAATTGCCTCTAGGGACCTAAATGTAAGTTTCTATATGTTTTCTCTATTTCTCAAACCCTTGAAAGAACAATAACGCTAAACATGCAAAAAGCCTAAAAAAACAAATCATTCCACATTGGTAGGGGCATAAATGCAATATCCAGAAGTCAACAGGTCCTTTTAGAAATTTAACCATGAAATAATACACTGGAATTTAAATAATCTAGACTAAATAGAAATACATGAAAATGCAAGCCCCCCTACAAAACTACCATACCTCATGCGCACAAGCACTTGAGGCGAGGGACCAATGTGTTATTAGTGAAAGATTAGGAGTCTTTTTACAAATTTTACAAAAAAAGTGAATAACTGCAGATGAATGATTATATGCTAAAATTATAATACAAAAAATGTAGCATTTAATGTGCAAAATAACCCCACTAGCGTACGAGCCGACGACCTGTTCTGCTTCATTAATGCACATGTCGTCATGCGAACGACGGGCAATGCTTCTCTAATAGACATATGATATTTTATCTACGACCAATATCTGATAGATGTAGGCTATGTGATCCATTGGTAACCATGAACTTGGGGCACTCCTCTTGATTGGATGGTGGATAGATGTCCTCGACGAATTGGATTGAATCTCCGCATAAGAGAGATTCAATCTAGAAGAACTCGGGTCTGCAGCCACCTGGAAAGGTCCAATCAAGTGCAAAATGGATCCATATCTCCTCCTCGAGTATTGGTGCCCTCGAATGGGTCTGGGCCTCATATATGGGGGCCTAGTGCTCAATGAAGCAGGAGGGCTTTCTTGACATCAATACCCTGCGGAAGGGGTCTTCGGGTCCCACAAAGGCATGCAAAAGCATGTCAATAGAGGGGAGAAGGGTCCTGGCCTTTATTTGGGTGGATTCAGTGTGGGGTATAGAAGGAACCTCGATCCTCTGATCCAAAGGGAATCAGAGTTGGTTAAGTGGTCAAGAGAGTGTAGAAATGTAAGGGGAAGCTGATGGAGGTGGTCTTGGGTCGGAACAGAGTGCGTAGATGATTAAAAGAGTGTCCGGATTTAAGCTCCGATGAACTATGAGAATGAACATCTAAGCTACAACAATGATTGAACATGCAAAATAATACAAGAAAAACAAGCATGAATGAAAAGCTACCCAGATTACCTCTAACATATCGCTCAACTTGTCTGAGAAAGGAGTCGATGGACAAAACAATGTGGCTTTGCCGATGATAGGGATGAACCAGTAAGACTTACTCCACAACAAACTGACCAGCATGAGAGTCTCTATCACAAGCAACCTCACACAAGCAAAAGAATGGGATTTCAAGGATACAAACATGATCAAAAAGGGAAGGAACTCCATATAGGGATTTTGTACAAGGGAGATTTGGTTAGGGAAGGATGCTTGATGTAGAGGACCTCAGATCGAAAAATCAAGGGTGCGTGAAAGAACATTGATCAAGATATAAAAGTCAAAGAGGAATCTCTCCCAAAAAATAAAAGAATCGATGGCCAAAAGTCGATGAAGTAGGTTGTCTAGGTCTGTCTGACGTAGAACAAGGGAGAAGCGGGGAGTTGACCGGGGTCAACTCTGATCGTGCCCCCATTGGTCAACAAGTGACAGAAAAAGACAATATCGAATGAAAATTATTTATTAATTTAAATAAAATAATAAATAATTTTATTAATTTTAGGTTAATACATAAATTTTTTTATTATTTTATGTAAAAGTTTATTATGATTTTATTTTTTATTTGTTAATTTATTAGCTTTTTATTTTTACAAGTGTATTTATAGGTATATTTACCAATATAATATGTTTTTTTTATTTCTTATTTTAGATATTATTATTTTAAAAACATAGATTGTATAATTATAACTAATTTAAATGTACATAAGTATATTTTTATTTTATTTTTCCTGGTATTATATGTATACTTAATTACCTATAGCTATTCATTATATTAGTATACATATGTACAATTCATTTATGTAATTTGTATATTTATTTATTTTTATGGTTTTATCTTATTATAATTATATACAAAAGTTATAAATGATATTTATAAAATTATAAAAATATAAAAGTATGAAAAAATAAAGAATAAATAAAATGATTATTTTATTTAGGTATATTATACAATAGGGGTCCAAAACCTTACTTTTGCATCTTAAAACCAATTTAATGAAACCGCCTTCATTAAATATGTTATTAAAAGTTGTATGCAATTAAAGGTGATTTTTATTAATTTTGAGTTCATATAGAGAAGATATGGGTCTGTGAAGTTTGGATTTGGCATTTTATTTTAAGTGCAGAAGGCCCATTGTGTATTATTTTTATGTGAAATGAATTTCGTATTTTTCTTTACAATTTTATCAGCAAGTTTCTTGTACAAAGATTATTGATTTTACGTATAAATAATGAATAATAAAACATGCCCAAAAACTCAATTATTTGTCAAAATAAATTAAGGTTTTTATTGTATTTTTGGCCCTTATCTTCCCCTACTTTAATCCTCGTCGATGCAATCATGATGATGCCTAGGTCTCGGGGTTTGGGGTCATTCAATACCTTTGATATTTCATTCTTTATTTTTTATTTTGGCTTTAAATACAATTTTTTATACAATATTAACAAAATAAATAGTAGGTGTTATTTCATGCAAATAGTGATATTTACATGCATTTAGCAGGGGCTTAAAGGACAAAATGAAAGAATAAAGGTGATGAAATGGAGATTCATCACCCCTTATACTTGCCATTTCTTGTACCTAGCTAACTCTTTTGTCAATAAGTGCTGAAAGAAAAAGAATGAAGTAGGAATGATTTTAATTTTGAAACTTGTCCTCATAAAATAAAATTTTGGAGCTCAGTCGGAGCCTTGGAAGTTATGTGTGGTCAAAACCTTATCAGGAAACAGAGTTGAAACACAACAACCTTTAAGACCTGCATGACTCTGCCCAAGTTTGCTCAAATGCCAAGTCAGAACAGATCGACGTCATATGCAGTCCCTTATGACTTACCTTGTAAAGTTTGAGTGATATGTAGCTCTTCTCGGATGAAGTGGTAAAAGTCAGTCTTTTCCAACATGGTGACCCTAATTCCCCAATCAAGCAACTCATTCCTCGAGAAGCGGGGTATTCCCTTCTTTGATGAAGAACAATCAGTTCAAGAAGAGGAGGTGAAGAAGAGAATTGACAGTAGACAGTGTAGCCACCTATCCTTGGATGCTTGACCAGTGTAGCCATGTCATTCGGCTGCAGGCTCACATGGTTTTCTGTTTGAAGCTCAAGATTGCTTATGGACCATATACATACTCTTATGGGAATTGATTTTTCTTTGATTTTTGCCCATCTAATCTTTTTGGAGTTATTGAATATGCATTTTTTAAATAGTGTATATAACATCATATAGATAAGGACTTTTTTTTCTCTTGAGCCTGTAGACTATCAATTTTTTGAAGGATAATTGCAACCCACGACTTCTGTCATTAGACCACATGGATACTGGATCAGGATGGGGTACAATGGCCACAAATATGTGACTTCTGATGTTTCCATTGGCTTGTGTCAAATGCCACAAATCCAACCCTCTTCCAATTCAACTGAGGTAAGCCAAGTGAAAGGTGCAGGTATGTAAGTTAGGTTACAATCTACAAGAGTCTTGTGTGTGTTCCGAAATATTCTACTTTGGCAGTCAAGATGACACTAAACCATGTCTCATGGGCTCAAAGAATTAAGTCTAGCTGACCGAAAGCATCTAAATTCTAGTTCCTATAAGGTGCATGCGATCAAGTGGATTAAGTTCCAACATACCTCCAATCTTAAGTCTTTACATAGATTAGTTCAATTATCAACATCAATCCGAAAAATTCAAATGCTATGTACAATGCAAGGAAACCATTTTTGTTATGTAATTTTCTAGTTTTGATTTTTTATGGATTTTTTCAAGCATTATTCATAGATTATTAATATTTTTACAACATTTTTCCAAACCATTTGCAAACTAATTTTCAAAAGATTTTATTCACACATATAAAAGTATTTTTGCAACAATAAATATTTTACAAAAGTTTGAATATATTTTACAAAAAGTTTTCCAAATAGATTCAAAACCATTTTTCAAATCATTTATAAAATCCAATTTTATACCGGTTTATTAGTTAATAAAAACAAAGAATTGTGAATAAATTTATACATATTTTTACAGATTTATTCTTTTAATTGTATTTTACCCATATTATTTGAGAATATGAAAGTATGAGTTATGTCTAAAGTATATAGAACATATATACAACCCCCTTATACATAGCTTGGACTATGTTCTCATATTTCAGAATAAAAAAGGAAGACATATCTCAGACTGGGTGTAGGAAAAGTTGGACGAATAAGTGAATGAATAAATGAATGAGAATTCGGTCGTCCCCACGTACTTAGGATCAAGTAATACTAAATATAACAAAGTATACACTGTTAGCCATGTGAGCCTGAGGCAAACCATTCCTACAATAAATATCATTGGAATGTTTGATATATCAATAAATGTTATTGATTTATTTCACACCCCTTCTAAAAATTAAGTAAATGAAGGTACTGTAAGGTCCCTTAGTACAGTTAGGGTTATGTACCATGTCCATCTTAATGATCATACAACTATTGATTTAATTTTTGAATTAAAGAGGCTGGTGCTTGGATGAATATCTAAAGAGTTAGATAGAGGACACATCCTGTCACATGATTACTAAGATATGATCTCTAACATGAGTAGGAGATGGAAATCCTTTCTTGATTGGTTAATTTTTGAGCGACCTCTTGATACAGGTTCTCTGCATTGCAATAGAGATTCTTAGGTGTCAGATTAGTTATTTCAAAAAGTTGACTTCATGATATCAAGATAACCGAGTCCTATGTCGTATATTATCATGATATAGGCATGCGTCCTCTAATTGGAGACAGATGTATTATTATATTTCTTAGTATATATATTTGGCTGACCAATAGGTTGATGGATTAATCAAGGTCCATATACTGACGAGATGGTGTGCATACAAGGCCATATGAGTAATACGATCTCTTAAAGGGATCATACATGTTCAGTTGTGAATTAGAAGACATGAGTTCACTTAAGAGGTATTAGGACCAATCGAATTCCATGCATTGTTGTCTTGCTTTAGAAGCATGACAAGAAATTGTAAGTATGGGTATGGTTTTGGAAAGCATATGATCAATACAAACTCTCAATAATCGAATGATAAACTTAGTTATAAAACTTGAAGAAGACTAGTGTAAAATTGATCTTTATCTTCAAGTTTAGTCTACATCTTCTAGTATTTAGTATGTACATGTATTAGGAATACTTGAGGGTGATATGATCATAAACAATTGCATAACCAAGATGCTTCATTTTGATGGAGTGATGGATCTGGATTTTAGTGGCTCCTCCCAAAAGAGAAGTAATCTAATCTTGGTCCAAATATTAAACAATGATCTGAATGTGATTCAAATGCAATGAGAGGATTAGGTCTATTGCCTTTTTTAATCAAGCATCTATGAGAGGTCCCTGAGATCTGAATTTGAGATGTAATCTACATTTTATTTTGGGTTGTGAATGTGATTCACAAATTTCCAATGGCATGATTGATATTTCACAAGGAATATTGGATTTATTTTTGTGAAATAATTTACGTCAAATGTTGGTGTAAAATTATGGAGAATTTCATGGTATATGTACATGTAATAGGAGAAGTAAGCAACCTTCCTAATAAAGGAGGGTGGACGGCAACCAAGTCCTAATTGGATTAGTAGCCGTCTACCCCTCCTTATGGAATGAGGATTGCCTCCTTCATGTTTCTCCTAGAACGATTTATCTAATTTAAATTAATTTATATTCATTATTATCAATATATTTTGAATTTATTTGAATTACTTGTTGTTTTTACAACAAAATCATGGCCATTGAGAAAAAACAAATCAATCTCAACCATTGGATATGTATGATCCATGGACTCCCAAAATATTATAAAAGAAGAGGCAATCCTAGATCTTCATTTTACACAACAATTGAAAAGCATCTATGTCTTTCTCATCATACACGTCCCCTTCTATCTCCTTAAGAGTGGTCGTCCGCCGTCATTGCCATGCCATTGTGACATCGCTTTGACCTCTCATGGATCTCTGTCTCCTTTGGTGCACATTGCCCGTGAAGAGGACATCGGATCTCATGTGACGAGATCAAGAGATTTGTTGCTTGGATCATCAACTAGGATTGCAAGGAGCACATGTTTCATCAACACGCTCGCAGGTGTCTCCTCTATCGGAACAGAAATGAGACAGGAGATCTCTTACATTAGAGACATGATCGCAACCATGCTTCTAGAGGTATTCCTACATCAACTTTATGGTTTGGATGAAATGATCCAAGAAGTGTTCTCAGATCATGTGGTTTCATCACTTAAAAAAAATAAATTCCACTACACCGAACACCTAGTGCGACTACTCTCTCAGGATCGCATATGATGCGATCTTCATGCTTAAATATATTTTAATAACCAAAAAACACATCTAAACCATGCATGAAAACAATTCAAAGAGTTCCAGTCACAAATGTTGTTTGGCATGTATTCACATCTCTATAATTAAAATAATTTTACTTACTGATTTCTCATCACAAAATATTAATTAAGTAGAGAATCAAATTAGCAAACTGCTCAAATTTATTTCTCACGATTCCGACTCTATTGGCCCTAGATATTCTATATTTAGTGGAGATGGGTCGTAAGATGATTAGATCATCAAACCTCTTTGTTTAATGTGTTTATGAGTCAATGGAAATCGTGGAAATCCTGAATTTGCCTTGATTAATTGTGATGAATAATTGACTAATCAACATAGGCCATCGAATGTATTTTTCATGAAAATCCTAGTTTATCCTACAATCGTTGTAGGGCAATCTCTACATGCAAAACATTGTTACTTGAATATGATTGGGGATTTATTTAGAAATCTAATTATATTATTGATAAAAATGTTTTTAATAAATATTATATGGTATAACTTCGATTGTAATGTCGAATTGCATCACAAATACCAAAGGATCAAATCACATTATCCTGACCAGAGGCAGATATGTTGTCGAGTTAGGGATTGTTGGGGAAGCGGGCTACTCCGTGAACAGTCTGTCCCACATCCTGTGTTTACTTGCCATAACAACGGGTAAGAAAAGGATAATGCTTTAAATGATAATGTGGTATTAGTATAATTATTAAAATTACAATAATACATATTTTGAGAATATACCATCCTTCAATAAACAATTAGGATTGTTTGTTGGTTGATTAAACTAATTAATAATAGATTTAATATGATTAAATTAATTATATCCAATTAAAACACTATATTTGAATGGAGTAGTATTTCCCTTAGAAGAATTATTTATGTGAATGCGATTAATAATAATTAATTAAAATTTGAACATTATATGAAGGATCACATAAGTGACATCCATGGTCTCCCGTCAAGGCGAAGGGTTCCATCGTCATGGATTGTATATAGGAGATGCATGTCCGAAATGACATCTCCTGCATAAATGCGCACAAGGATCATGCTCTTTGCTTCTCTAAAGAGTAAGGTCATATGCATAGTGACCCCAATATTGGTTCCTCATTTTATTGGGTCGATATTGGATTGCACATATCGGGTTCTATTCTTGTTTATGGTTGGTTCAATTGAAGACGGGTCAACATCACCTTAGGGGTGTGGGCCCGGGTGTTGAAGAACCGCATTGGGAATGCATGTTGGACTTGCAAGGTGGAATGTGTTCCTACTTCTTTTTACCTGAGTTACTGTTTCACATATTATTGGGGAGCAATAAAAGTTGAAAAGGAGATACCAGTTCTTGCTAGAAATATAGCAGTAGATATATCTATTGCATTGAAAGTGGCCAAGGGAATGAACTTTCAAAGTTGAAAAGGCACGAATAATTTGATTAAAATTTCTTTATAAAAGTATTTAACATTGAATATATATATATATATATAGTTATATGTTCTCATATAGTGCATTCTTATTTCAGACAATGAAATCCATGAACCCACTCACCATGCTTCTGGAGGTCAACCAATTGACCTTACCAAATTACTCGGATTAGATTCGTAATTTGGATCTTGCCCTTTCTGTAGACAATAAATCCTATGTGCTATCCAAGGACAAGCATGCTGACCCTAAGACACTTAAAGAACTCAAATACAATGAAAAATATGATGAATAACATACATTGGCCAGGTGTTATATTCTCGGATCTCCTTCCAATGTGCTTTAGAAGCAACATATGGAGATGGACAACTATCAGGATATAATGATGAATATCAAGGAGATGTTTGGTGATGTCAACTGCACTTAGTGTTATAACGTTATGAAAGAGCTTATTCGCTGCATAATATAGGAAGGGACTTCAGTTAGAGAACACATACTCAAAAAGTTAGCATACCTCTTGGAATTGGAAACTCTCGGGGCTGATATGGATGCATATAAGCATTCCGACTTCATTCGTTTCTCTCCACAAGCCTTTCAATAACTTTATGGTATCATTCCATGTGAATAAGATGAACTTGTCTAACATTGAGTTGATGGCTTCATTAAAGTATGCAGAAGATGTAATGAAGATGGATAATCCCTCTAGTAGTGCACCGGTTGCACAAGTCAAAGGGAAGCATGGTTGGAAGATAGGATCTCTGAAGGGCCCATCCCAGAAGTGAAATATGAAGAGTCAATGAGTTTACTCATCTTCTAATACTTACGCTCTTGTGGCATCAAAGAAGACTGATGTGTGTCATCAATGCAAGAATCCAGGACACTGGAAGCATAACTACCTACAGTAACTAAAATCTACAAATAAGGTAAAGCCATAGAAGATATAAAATATACTTTCATTATTGAAACCAATTTTCTCGTACGACGAGAAGGTAGTTGGATTATTGATTTTGGTGCTTCTGTTCATATATGCAATTTGTTGCATCTAATTGAGGAAACTAGGAATTGTGAAGAAGGGGAGATAATCATCTAGAAGGGATCTGACACAACCATTGTAGTAATCATCATCAGGACCTGTAGACTATCATTATCTAGTGGAAGAGTCTTAGTACTTAAAGAATGTCTTTATGTTCGAGATGTCAGAAGAAACCTTGTATCTGTATCTAAGTTAGTTAGAAATGGATATCCATTTTTATCTTGTAATAAACTTGTTATACGACATTGCTATAAATATATTGCGGATGGTGTTATGACTTCTTGTGAACTCCATGAAATTTGCATTACTGAGAATGTCATGAATGTTACTACCACTAATAAAAACCCTAAAAGAACCAAGGAGGATGGAAATCATTCTAATATGATTTGGTATCAAAGGCTTGATCATTTATCAGTTGATAGGATTGATAGATTGATAAAGGATAGAGCCTTAGATTTCCTACAGGTTCAATTTCTGCCTACATATGAACATTCTATTCAAGGTAAAATGGATAGGATGCCTTTCCATAACAAGGATACAAGATGGGAAGGTATTCTTGACCTAATACCTACTAATTTATGTCGTTCATTCAGTATCGTGATCGGAAATGGATATCGATATTATTTGTTGTTTATTGTTTACCATTCATGATATGGGTTTATCTTCACATTACGTCATAAATCTGAAAACTTTGAAAAGTTCAAAGAGTTCATGGCTTTGGTTGAGAACCACACTGATTGGAAGATTAAATGGATTCAACTTGACCAAGGAGGCGAGTACCTCTTTGATAAATTCATGGAATAACTTAAAGAGAAAGAAATTATCTCCAATCTCACTCATCCTGGAACTCCCAAACTTAATGGTTCTGCTGAAACACACAACAAGACCATCATGGACATCGTCCGTTCAATAATCAATAAAGCTCATTTACCACATTGTTTCCTAGGATATGCAGTGGAGTCTACAATATATATCCCGAATAAGATTCCTAACAAGTCTGTACCTAAAGCTACTCATGAGCTTTTGTACAAAAAAACCTAGTGTTAGACACTTATGTATTTATGGTTGCTTGGTCCATGCGAAGAACGTAGATGCAAGTAAGCTAGAATCTCACACTCGTGA
The DNA here is from genome assembly GCA_037367405.1 of Ottelia alismoides. Taxonomy (NCBI): domain Eukaryota; kingdom Viridiplantae; phylum Streptophyta; class Magnoliopsida; order Alismatales; family Hydrocharitaceae; genus Ottelia; species Ottelia alismoides. Next base: position 1,312,845 of record JAZKJV010005374.1, read on the forward strand.
GTGGTACTTTATTGGGTTTGTTAAGGATGGTATTGGAAACAATAATTATGACCCTGAGACTCAAAAGTATTCATCTCTGGAGATTTAAAATTTCCGGAGGATGACTTCCTTATGTGTCAAGATAAAACAAAATTAAAGGAACTCATTGAATCCCCTGAGGATACTGAGTTTCCTGAACTAGAAACTGAAAAAGTAAATGAAGATGTAACACTCGTACCACTTCGAATGAGTTCAAGGGTGAATGCACAACATGAAAGGTATGGATTCCAAGTGTGATGTGAAACTAACAATGATCTAGCTTCATTTGAGGAAGCCCTCGTGGATCATGATGTGGATAGATGGATGCTAGCAATAATGTTTGAAATAGACTTCATGCATAAGAATGGTGTATGGACCCTAGAGGATCCACCTAGAGGTGTAAAATCCATTGGGTGTAAATGGATCTTTACGAGAAAGAGGGGACCTGATGAGAAAGTAGAAACATTCAAATCATAGCTCCTAGCCAACGGATACACACAGAGAGAAGGCATCGACTATGATGAGACATTCTCTCTTGTGTCTATGCTTAAGTCCATCAGAACAATGCTTGCAATAATTGCATATTTTGTCTACGACATCTGGCGGATGGATGTCAAGACGGCTTTCCTCAATAGATACATCAAATAGGATATCAATATGGAAGAGCCCCACGGCTTCATGACCGAGGAAGGCAAAGTATGCAAGCTGAAGAAATCCATCTATGGGATCAAACAAGCTTCTCGTAAGTGGAACATTAGATTCAGTGAAATCATAAAGAGTTATGATTTTGTGCAAAATCATGATGAAACGTGCGTGTACAAGAAGGTTGGAGGGAGAGCTATTGTGTTCATCGTGCTTTATGTAGATGACATCATTATCATTGGGAATGATAGAAGGATGAGGACTAGTCCTAAGATTTGGTTATCCCATACCTTCATGATGAAAGATCTTGGAGAAGCTTCTTACATCTTGGGTTTGAAGTTTTTTAGAAATCGAGAAAAGAGGATCCTGGGATTGTCACAACATGGGCACATTAAGAAGATCTTGGAGCATTTACATATAGAGAATTCCAAGAAATGCCTCCTTCCGTTAAGACATAGTATCCACCTGTCTAAAGGGATGGCTCCTCAAAGTGTTGAGGAAAAGAAAGCCATGGTTGGATGCCCCTACGCATTAGCTGTAGGAATCTTAATATATGCCATGATATGCACAAGGCCAGATATATGCCATGTAGCGGGAGTAGTAAGTTGTTACCGATCCTTCTAAGGAGAGCAGCACTAGAATGCAACGAAGAAAATCTTCAAGTATCTGAGATAGATACAAGATTACATCTTGGTCTATTGAGATGGTGATCTCTAAGTCTTAGGATACACAGATTCTGACTTCCAGTCTAATATTGATGATCGAAAGTTGACATCAGGAGTTATGTTCCAATTGAAAGGCGATGCTATGAGCTGGAGAAGCAAGAAGCAATACACTACGTCTGATTCAACAAGAGAACTGGTGTAGTTGTGTAAGTTCATCTTGGAACTTGGTGTAATTTCCTCTTATACTCCAATCCTTATACTTTGCGATAACACGAGAGTCATAAATCAGGTGAAAGAACCGAGTTGCCATTAGAAGAGCAAGCACATGGAAAAAAAATACCGCATCATTTGGGAGATACAAAAGCATGGTGACATCATCATCACCTAGGTGACCAATGCCTACAAAGTTTTAGATGCGCTTATCAAACATTTTACACAGTAAGTTTTCGACCAGCATGTAATGAGTATGGGTTTTAAGGATTGTACATGAATGGTTATGTGGGTTGGCGGGAGATTGCAAGCCACGTGAGCATGAGGCAAACCTTTCCTACAATAAACATTATTGTAAAGTTTGATATATAAATAAAAGTTATTGATTTATTTCACTCCATGTCTAAGAATTAAATAAATGAATTTACTACAAGATCCCGTATAGGGTTATGTTCGACGATTATCTTAATGATCATACAGTTGTTGATTCAATTATTGAATCATAGAGCGGCTGGTGATCGGATGAATAAATAAAGAATTAGATTGAGGACTCATCAAGCACCATCAAATGATTATTTAGAGATGATCTCCAGCTGGAAAAGGAGACGGAAATCCTTTCTCTGATGTACCTCTTGATGAAGGTCTTTTGCATATGAATAGAGATTTAGAGGTGTCAGGTTAGTTAGGTCTACGAGTTAACTTAACAAGATTGAGATAATCAAGTCCTATATCATATACTATCACGATATAGGCATGCATTTCTATATATCTATGTATGTATATTTGGCAGACCAATAGGTCGATGGCCTAATCAAGGTCTATACACCAGCAAGCTGGTGTGCATACAAGGCCATATGAGTAATACGATCTATCAAATGGATCATACATGTTCTCTTGTTAATCAGAAGACAAGAACTCACTAACGAGGTATTGGGACCGATCAAATTCCATGCACTGTCGTTTTCATTTGAAAGCATGACAAGTATTTGTAGGTATGATATATGCTTTTTGAAAGCATATTACGATACCAACTTCCAATGACTGAATGAGAAACCTAGCGATAAAAATGTGAAGATGACAGTGGAATTTTGATCAATTCCAAGTTACTATATGTGGAATGTACAATCGCTTTATCCTCATCTCCAAGTATCCACAGAGAAAGCGCATTATTCTTGAAAGAGTTCAAGAATAATTCCATTGATAAATGTCTATCCAAGCATTGAGAAATAGATAGTTTTATGTGACATAATTATCATAAATAATTGAATGTAATTCATATTATTTAGATGCATGAGAATGATGATCCGATATAATTAAATGTGATTTAACTATTATGGATATGAAAAATGTGGATAGCACTATCCATATTAATCACATATGTAATATATGAAATTTATAATATAATAGAGAGAGCGATTTGTAAATAACATTTATAATTTAAATGTTGATGCGAATTGGATTCACATTAGACATTTAATTTGAAAATGTAATTTACATTCTATTTTCGGTTGTGAATGAGATTCACAAATTTCCAATGGCACGACTTATATTTAACAAAATAATTTGGAATTATTTTTGTGAAATAATTTACAACAAATATTGTTGTAAAATTATGGATATTTTCATGGGATGTGTAATATAAGGTAATAGGAGAAGGAAGCCATCTTCCTAATAGAGGAGGGTATATGGCTACCATGTCTTGATTGGATTAGTAGACATCCACCCCCTTCTGGAAGGAGGCTTTCCTTCTTCCTATTTCTCTAAGTTGACTGATTTAATTAAGATTATGTTATATTGATTATTATTCAATATATATTAAATTAATTATTGTTGTATTTTACAATAAATCATGTCCATTGACAGAAACACAAATTAATCTCAACAATTGGACTTGTGATGTCAATGGATTGAGATCCATGAACTCCCAAAATTTTATAAAAGAAGAGGCAACCCTAGCTCTTCATTTTACATAGTAATGAATATCATCTCTCTCTCTCTCTTGATAAACATGTCCTGCTCTCTCCTTAAGAGTGATTGTCCACTCTAACCCTTGAGAGGAACATCGTTGTCACCACATCTTATGCTGCCAATTCGGATGCTCGTGGATTTACATCTCCTTCAGTGCATATTTCTTGTGAAGAACGTGTCGGATCTCATGTGTTGATATTAGTAGATTCTCGGCTTGGATCATCAACTTCAAATGCAAGGAGCACATGTTTCATCAATGCGCTCGCAAGTGTCTCCCTCATTGGATCAGTCTTGAGGCAGGAAATCTCTTACTTTTGGGACACGATCGCAACCATGCTTCAAGAGCTATTCCTACATATCCTTTGTGGTATGGATGAAACGATATGAGAAGTGTTCTCAAATCATGTGGTTTCATCATTTAAAAAATTTTAAGTTCCACTACACTTAGCAACTAGTGTGACTACTCGCTCATGATCTCATATGATGCGATCTTCACACTTCTATGATGCGCTTACGGTTCCTTCCATAACCTTCATACACAAGGTAGGGAGGGTCAAGGTTGGGAATGGACATATCAACTCAGGCTCTCTCACCCCATACTTAGGGTAAGATATCACTAAATATAGACAAAAATATCACAATGAGAGGAGATAGTTGAGGGGACCAAGCAATCATTAAAAAGAAAAATACATTGGGTGAATGTACACATCACTCCCCCTATAATTATTGTAAGATATCCTTCATAAGTACAGGCAATAATATAAGTAATGAAATGGAACAAGGGAATAACATCATAGTGGGTACACCACCCATACTTAGGGCAAGGTATGTTTTATGTATCGATACACAGATATGACGAATAATCTGGGGTGTACATGACAAATGGAAGATAAAAGGAAAAAAAGACGAAACATGTATATACAAGAAGTGACTAATTGTTGAGGCTCCTTCCAATGAGCGCTAGGTTCTATACTTCTAGTTTGGTGCAATTGTCAGGACAAAGCGGTGTCAAGGTGATAAATCTCGAAATAAGTATGATAAAAAGATCTCATTATAATATAAGCACTTAGCAAATCATGCAGAACAAAGAAGAACCTCCGTGACGAGGTTCTCATATTGGTTTTATAAACTAGGAAGTTTAGGATCAAATACAGAGACACGAGTAATTAAGTTAATAAATTTATGTATCAAATATTTAATATAGCAATTTATAGGATGATTATAGTGAGTGGATGCACAAAACACAAAAGAGATAAATTTTCAATACATTTCTATGCAATTAATTTAAATGGAGACAATAATGCACAAACAACAATTAGCACATTCACAATAGGTAAATATATGCCTGGAAACATGTATTAACTACAACAATTCCCAGAATTGATTTAATGATTAATGAAGCAAAAATTAAGAAAGTGATGGTCTGAATATCGAAAACATTCACTAATGATTAATCATATGTTGTCAATATGATGCTGAATTAAATGTCATGCAACTAAATTTATTAATGACTTAATGATTTTTATGAAAATAATCAGAATAGAGTCATTAGATTAAGTGTGAATGTCAACATAAATTCTTCATACAGAATCTATTTTTAATTTCATTTATAGGTCAATTTAAGCACTAAAGAAATAGATCAAATCAAGAGTGATTTAGACCAAACTTCACAAAAAGTTATGCCAAAATAAAGAGCATCAAATCAACTTTCAAACGAGACTAGAATCACTTCATTTGGATTTATAAATAAAAATTTATTCTGGGTTTAATCAAGGGACAGTTTTTGCAATAAAAATAACATGTTTTATAAAAAAAGGACAAAATGGATTGAAATACAAATAAAATATATGGCAAGGTTAAGTGTAAATATCACAATGCGGGAGGACTTATATACAAATACGATAAACTAGAGGATCGACACTACAAATTTCCACGTCACGTGCACGATGCACGTGACTCGTTTAGGATCAGAAGAAAAGTCTCAGTCCATGTGGCCACTTCTGGTAATTCACACAAGGTTCGGATGTAGGCTTGTGAACATGCTTGACACACAAGCCTTTGGTCTGAACTATTGCTTCGGATCCACTATGTGGCCTTTTTGTGATCGTTGGATCTCGCTCAATATAGAAAATCCAATGGTATATGTTCCCTCCGTGGGTGGCTAAGCAAGGGAGGATCTCTAACAATGTTCGAGTTCCTCTTCCCTGCTCCTTGTGTGTTACGCGATGCAGCGATGATCCATAGAAGACTCGTGAAAATGGTACAACGTCCGTGAAGACGTGCTACCATCTAAATGTCATTGACGATGAGCATCAAGGATTAAGTTACAAATGGGAGCTCCTTCTAAAATTCCAACCATTGAAGTTTGTGCGTCCTGCATGTGTTAGTAACCAAAGTCAAAATCTAATGCGACCAAATCGAAGAGATTGTGAGGCAATATGGAGGGCTATATGATAGTGATGGATCGAGCCCTAAATGGGTTCCAAGTTCATGCAAGACCTGTAATGGATCGTAGTGGGAACATAGATGGAGAAGTGGATTTAGAACGGGGACCAAGACACATGCATGACGGAGGAATTGTGAAGAAATCCAAGTGCCCAAATGAGTAAATAAAGGAGCTGACGATGTTAGAAAAATAAGCAAACGTTGAAGGAAAATAAGATCAAAAAAAGGTTTTCCTGGAATGAAGTTTTGATCAATAAAGAATTTGAATAAGATGTGTAGCATAAGAGTTGGAGCGGGGTTGCTCTGGTTGTCGCTTGACATCTTTCGCTATGAGCAAAGCTCAATCGACCAAGGAGATGGATGAAACACAATTGTTGTCGCCGAGGATCTCGCTGGTGAATATCCTCCTTTTTCGCACTCTAACACAAGCACTAACTTTCACCTAGAGGAAGACTAGGCTGGGAGGAATCATTTGCAAATGGCAGCTAGACATTAATGATGGCCGGAGGTAGGGTTTTGAGATGGAGGGAGTTGGTTACAAGTACTTGAGGCTAGAGGTTTCAATTGGTTGGCAATGCATGGAGGTTAGAGGGATCTGGAAGTTAGGATTAGGACAAAGAAGGTAGTTTCTTAGTGAATGGTTTGGTGGTGGTTTCAAGGGAAAAGGATGGAGATGAAGGTTTTCGTACTTAGGAGAAGTTGACGATCGATGAAGGGATGTGTCGCTTTGAAGAGGGAGTTGGGAGGTTTACAATGCAATGTGGATAGTTGGATCAAGATCAAACGGTCCTGATGGAAGATGATCGTGGAGATGAGAGGCAGTCACGTGGTTGGACGTGGCCTAATAGGAATTAAGAATAATAGAGAAAAAGGTAAAAAAGCAATAATAAATAATCAAAATCAGAATTAGAAAAAATGATGAACATGAAAGTTGTAGATCTCGATGAGAAATACAACTTTCATGTAGAAGTCAAAGACATCCAATGTCATTTGTACATAGATAAAAATTAAATACTTGTTAGAGTAAGATAAGACATTTTTCTTTAATTTTTATTTTATAATTTTTTTCTATTTTTATTTTTTATATTATGTTATTTTATGTACAATATTATACTAATTTTCATTTGATTTTTAATGAGAAATAAATACATAAAATGATAGCACAATAAAAGGGTTAAATAATATGGTGTAATTAAGGTCAATTATGTAAAATGCACAAATTATTAATTAATGTTAATTTTCAAAGAATTTTGTTGATTTGCTTAAGCAAGAGAGATACTAATCGTAATTAATGATGATAACTATGGGATTTATCACCCCCTATACTTAAGCTAATCTCGTCCTCGATCTAATAAATAAAGAATTTGTTAGAAAGTTAGATTAATCAATTAGTTCCCTGACATGTGCATGTGAGTATACAAGGCTCAATCAGACTTAGAACACTAAGTTTTAGGAATCCTAAGACTCTGAGTTCATCCGAATATTAATCAAAATGAATTCAACTTCTCCAATTGTCAGACTCTCAATATATATATATATATATATAAGAAGTATGTCTTAGTGTTGACTACATCCACAAGAGTAAAATCAAGATTTCACTAAAAGATTCATTCTCAAAAGATCTCCTAAGGACGCAACCCTCAACTCTAGAAAATAAATCTAGTCTTGCCTCAATCCACCGTCTCTTTAGTTCATCAGACTTTAAAGGTATAGATGGAAGGCTAGATTATGGAGGACATATGATTGTGTACTTATTTTCTCTTCCTCTCATTGGAACAAGATTCTCTCAATTGCCAATACTCAATACAAGTTTCTCCAATCGGTGTGTCCGTCAAAGAGAAATTGAGTCATATGTATTTGTTTTCCTAGGAGTACACTGGGGTGTGTCTTTTAAAAGTATCTAATATACTTGCACCTAGACTTGTAGTGCTAAAGATGTAGATCCCTTTTTGATATACTAGACCGTCTCAAAAAATCCTAATGATTTGGTCCAGGTGGACACTTAAAGGTTGAGAGTGCTCACCATGAATGTAAGATCATATGATTGTTGACACAATATATTCGAGGATTGATAATTCTTAATAAAAATGGTCGTTGTTATCCCTAAAAATCCCGTGACAAACAAACAAAATTTTCTTCTTCTCTCGCTGCAGAATAATTACAAAGAATAAGTAATGCGAGCAAAAGAATTATTTTTTTGCTACATATTTACCTGTATAGCGGACATGATCGAGCTCAGGGAGGATACAATTCCTGAGGGTTATTCAATTAATCGACAAAATATCAATTAAAAGAAAAAGGAAATCTCAAAGGCACACTATCCTTGGTATTTGGATAATTTTTTTCTTTTTAAATATTTTTATTTCTATTTTTTTATTTTCTGATTTTTAAATTTTCAGTTATTTTAATTTTGATTTTTTTTAAATATTCAAATAAAAATTAATATGTACAAAATAAGAACTACGCACACCAATCTCTTTTTGTATTTTTCAATTATATAAAAAATGATGATAAAAGTCCAAAGAAAATATTTTTGTGTTTTAAAGTTTTTGAAATGTTTTTGGGAATTTTTTGTGGAATTTTTAGATGTTTTTCCATTTTTCTAAAAATCAAACAATCACAAAAATGAGAAACGGTGCACGTCCTGGAGTAATTTGCAACATAAACATATTTTAGGTGTCCAAAACTCCTGGCAATTATTTTTATGATAAAATAGAAGTTAATATCTATAAAGGGAACCGAAAACATGATTTTTGGATTTCTGTTGAATTTTCTGTGATTTTTATAATATTTTTAATTTTTTTTTCAATTTTTTGGGTTTTATAAATTATTTATGCACAAAAAATGGACAGAAAATAAAAGATAATAAAATACAACTACTCTTTTTTTTGGATTTTTAGATAAATATTCAAATTTTCATGAATTTTAGAATTTAAGGAAGATAAAAAGACACTATTTTTTATTTTTAAATCGTATTAAATGATGACAAAATGCAATGAAAAATTTATGCCAAAAAGATAAGAACAATAGGAACATATCATGATTTTCGGGAGATTTATTGACCAAAGGAAAGAATTCTTTAAATATGAAAAGCAAGCAAAGTCAAGTCTGGAATTAAAGGACTAGTTTGCATATATTCAAAGTTATACAACCATCATTATCAAGAAATAAATAAGAGGGACGAAATTGTAATTTACCCAGTGAAAGTGTGCAGTGCACATGCTATTCCTGGTAGGGGTTTGTTTGCAGTTTCAGAGATGTCTCAAGGGCGTCTTTGCAATTTGCTCAATGCTTGAACTGGCAAGGCTATTTCTATGAATTTGTAAATTTCCAGGGAAGAAGCTGTACGTTTTCCAAAAATTTTTAACCCTAGGGTTTCTCTTTTTCATTCAACCTAAAATCAAAGGGGGGGGCAAGGTCATGTATGCACCGCCTCTTCTTGTTTCTTCAAAGATGGGACCAACGGATAGTCGGAGGTTGTCGAGGAAGGCAGCGGCGTGAGATGCACTGTGCGGAGGGGGGTCACGTGGGCAGTGAAGCTTTGGGCGATGCAGGTGCGTCGCTGGAGGCGGGCCATCTCACGCGGCGGAGCGCGGGTTTTAAGGGGAGAGGTCGTCGGGGCGGAGGGTGGCTGCTGGAGTGGCCTTGGTGGAGGCAATGCCTCCATGCGGATGAAGGCGGAGGGTCCAGATGGGTCTCGTGCTTGGAAGAGAATGCGGTGGCACGGAGGGGGGTCGCGTGTGCGGTGGGTGTCTGATCTAGCGTAGGCTAAACCAGGTGTTGGAGAGAGAGAGGCCTGCAACAGTTGCGCGATGAAGGGGAGGTTCCACCCCAGAGAGGGCAAAGGGGGATGCGGAGAATGGGTGCGGCTGAACAACGCACCGCGCTGGGCTGAGCGACGGCAACGCTAGCCGCAAGGGCCGCCTGCGATAGAATGTCTAGCAGCAATGGCTGGTGATGCAGGCGGAGGGAGACAACGATAGAGCTGCTTTTTTTATTATTTTTTTGTAACTTGTAAAAACAGAACAATAAAAAAACTATTTTCTATTCTTTATTAGAAAATAAACTGTAATTACTTTTTTTAATTATATTTTTTTATAATTTTTCTTATTTTTTTTAATTTTCCCTGCAAAATATATGTTAGAAAGCCGAAGAAAAATAAATTTTTTGTTTTTATTTTTTTATTTATGAACTAATCAGGACGTGAGCACAGCGACTTGGTCCCAAAAATCGAAATGGATGCATGAGCGGGGATCCGATGAAAAATGAATGAATGGATCCGGATCTCCTACCACATTACGCGGCCGGAGTTGAGAGATCATGGAAGGTCGAAAAGAACGCGATAGGATAAAGAAAATTGGTTGAAAAATCAGGATCAAAGACAAATCAAATCGTGAAGGTTTTTAAGAACTAGATAAAAAAATGACAACAAAGAACAAATGCGAGAAAATAAATCTACAATAAATCTAGGATAAAATAAAAGAAAATGGTTCTCTCCTTAGGTGCGGAAAAGACCTTGATCACCTTGATGAAGGCCGATGCGCTGTCACCGGACGGCTCGGAGGCTAGGCACCCTTCTGCGACAAGAAGATTCTCAGAGATCGGGCTCCTCTCACCAAAGATTGATCAACTTGGAATGAGGGAGAAGGAGCCATATAAATAGAAAAGATAATGGAGTTTGAATTTTTGGATGAAGATAAGAGATAAGAGAAAGAACAAATATGAAATGAGATAAAATAACAAGATATGTGTTTAAAAAAATATTTACAAAAATAAACTCTATTTTGTGAATTTTGGTCACTTTATTTATTTGAGTAAAAAATATTATTTTTTTATGGTGGTTAATTAAGAATAGCAACTATATACATATACTATATACATATGGTACATTATATACAAAGTTAAATAAAGAAATTAGCTATTTTTTGTTTTAAATTTTTTTTTTATTTTTATGTAAAATAATTAGTAAAAATATTTACAAATATTTATAAAATACAATATATACAAAATACATGGGAAAATTGCACAAACCACCTCAGAAAACCAACTTTTTACCCGTAACTCTAAAAATTGTGAAATTATAGCCATTTTAAAGTTAATTTAATTTAGAATACATTGGAAGTGAGTTTGGTTCAATTTGAGTTCATATGGAGCCGGAATTGGTCATTCAATTATCACTTAGTGGCTTTTTCCAAGTGTGGTTGCTTTTATTCTGTACATGATTTAATTGTGCAATTATTTTTATTATTGAGAACACATTTTTATTTACAACTTTGGTTTTGAAAGTTATTTTATTTAAGGTCAATTCAGGTACAAATAAAATAGTGTAGTATACAAATATACACATCACACAATTTTTTTGGATTTTCTGATTGAGGACCCTATCTCCCCATACTTTATTCCTGGTCGACCAGGTCAAATCTTGACCTTGTCTCGGAGTTCGGGTCAGCCTGTACCTATTACATATATACAATCTTCCTTTTTTCTTTTCTTTATTTTTCCTTTCTTTCTTTCTTTATTTATCTTAGGTTAAATGGTAAGAAGTGTACAATATTCACATACAAATGCAAGTTAGTAAGAATATGGAGTTAGTGTTATATACATGTGTGTTATAAGAGATTTTAAGCTAAAATAAATGAATAAAGATGACAAATTGCATATTCATCTTCCCCCTGTGCTTTACCTTTGCTAGTCCCTTAGCAAACACTTATTTGAAAGAATAAGTGAATAAAAAGAAAAAGAAAAAGAATGGGGAAATAAAGAAATTAGGACAATATTGAGTATTAAACTTTTCTTCATAAAATTGTAGTTTGGAGCTCTGTCAGACCTTTGGATTATTAGTGTGTCGGAACCTTAATGGGAGATCGATTTAAAACCTAACAACCTCTATGTTCCACAAGACTCCTATTTAGGTCTTCTCAACAGTAAGGTCAGAACATGTCTGCATACACCAATTGTTATGACTATGAATTTTTACCTGTACGGTGTAAGTGAAGTATAGCTCCCCATCTCAAAAGTAGCAATGAAACAACCTCCCTCAACAAGGTAACTCTAGTTCCCCGATCTAGTAACTCTGTCCTCGAGGAGCGGAGATATTCCCTACTAAGTTCAAGTACAACCAGCTCAAGAGGAGGGGATAGAGAAAAGAATGGACGGTAACAAGTGTAGCTACATATCCTTGGATGCATGACCAATGTAGCCAAGTCATCCGCTGCAAGCTTACAAAAATTTATCTTTGAAGCTCTTATTGAAATTTTTATTTATTTAATATTTTTATCCTTGTATATACACTCCGGCAGGTATTTTAATTTTCAATCAGACCGGTCCACTTTTGGAGATTCTGCATTTTTCCATACTTTTTTTGGAAAGCATATACAAGGTGCAATATGTACATTAAGAGTTTTTCCTGTTGAGTTAGTAGACTATCCCTCTTTTGAAGCATTATTGCAACCCCACAGCATCCTGTCTTTAGACCTCAACATTGCTAGACCAGGTTGAGACACACTTCCTTCCCTAGAGGAGGACGAGAGGTTCCGCCTAGATGTACTATGCTCGTATGCTACCCCAAGCCAAAAGACTCTGCCTCCTCACTACCTCATCCATGAAGAGCTACGTGTAGAGTGCTTGTCCAAGATAATCCATGGTTTGTCTTGACTAATCAAGATGACATGTGAACATAGTCTTATGGACTCAAAGAATTAAGTCACTAGGACCTGAAAAGTCTTAACTCCGTTTCTTATAAGGTTCCTATGAAATTAAGTGGATTAAGGCCAAACTAAGATCCATTCTTCAATTTTATTACAGACATATTTAAATGTCAATACTATCCTGAAAATGCACATGCAAATGTAAGCAAATATGTACAATGCAAAGAAAGCAATTTTTTTTAAAAAAATGATGCACATGTGAACAGAACATTTTTTTTAACAATTTCCTAATTTTAAACTTTTTATGGATTTTTGGAGAAAATTGCAGACGTAAAAGAAAGGGATTTTTGAATTATGCAGGTTTTTATAGATTTTTGGTTTTGTAGTTTTTTTAAAAGGAAAAAGGGTTAGTAAAATATATAAAAGTATATAAATGTTTTTTTGCTTTTGTTTTTCCTTTTTTTTAATTTTTTGTTTTGGATTTTTTATTTTTTGTTTTGTTTTTGTTGTTTTGTAGTTTTTATTGGTTTTTACACACGTGGATTTTACAAAATTATATACATATCCCCCAAAATAATTATCTTAAAAAGTTTGAGTTATGTCTAATGTATATATACAATATATACGACACCCTCTTATATTTAGCTTGAACTATGTCATCACAATGATTAGAGAGCGACAAAGGAAGACATAACTCATGCTAATTATAGAAAAGTGAAAAGACTCCTACGCTACAACGACTTAAAGAAAAGATAAAAAGAAGACAAGTTGGTGATCCCCCCATACTTAAGATCAAGAAATCCTAAGTATAGTAGAGTGTACAAAAGGGGAAAACCGATGAAGAGAATGTACAGACTCAAAAATAAAAAGACGATAAGAACAACATCACCCCCCTATACTTAGGGTTGAGTATCCCTAAGTATAGTAAACAACAACAAGAGTGACAAACAAGAAAAATATGAACAACACAAGTCATTCACCCCTATACTTAGGATAAAGCATATCCTAAGTATAGCATATATACACACATAGAAAAGTGGTGAATGATAAAACGACAGAAGAAAGAGTGAAACAAAAGGATATATAAAAGGAGTGGATGTACAACGATCAAGATGGCCGAAAATAAACCTTCTCGCGGGAATGCTGAGGTATGGATCTAACAAGGTGGAGGTCGATATTCAGTATATAATTAGATATGAACTGATCAGGATCGACCAAGAATGTATCCTCAGCGGTTTCAGATTGTGGAGGCCTAAACTGATTAGTTGAAGTAGTAAGGTCATGTCCTTCCTGGAAAGTCTCACAAATATCAAAGTAAAAAAGGCTCGACTTCATCATCCAAAAAAAGTAGGATCAATTTCAGCCCGACGAGCCTCTACTGGATCATCGTCATTATCAAAAGGCCCAAATTCATTTACAAAAGCAATCAAATCAAATTTGGCCTGATCGGTCTCATCTCAATCAGGGTGAATAGGAACGAACTCATCAGTGAAAGTAGTCAAATCATATCCGTCTTGTCCAGTATCGGAGTCTGCCTTCTGCTCTAGGGTGTCTATCATGTAAATTTCGCGGATGTCATCAATGCATCTCCACATACCAAAAGGGGGAACTCCAAGGTGTATGCTTTCTGAGTCTTCCTCCTTCAAGAGGAATTCTTGGGTTTCATTATCATCCAATATATAACATGAATCTCTAATATTATCATCGAGTTCAAATTCCTTGGGATTGGCTGACACGAGCACACTCTCATGGGATGCAAGTCTCTAGTCAATAACGGGTGTAGTGATCGACACATCGCTCCCAACATCAGAACGAAAGCGAATCTCTCTTGAACCATAATCAATGACAACTCCCACAGAGGCGAGGAAAGGTCATCCCAGGATGATTGGAGGGTGCTCCACAGGGGTGGAGGTCTCCATGGGCAATGCAACAAAATTTGAAGTAAAATTCATGGTCTGAATAAGAATGACAGTGTTTTCTAGAATATTGTTCGGCCTCTTGATAGATCCATCAATAAATTGAACTATCATCCAGGTTTTCTTAAGAGGCCCAAGATGAAGAGACTTTACGATAGAGAAGGGTATTATATTGATTGATGAACTGCCATCACGGACAGTGTTATCACAAGAATAGTCAGATATGGAGCAACTCACAAGAGGTGTGGCAATGTTCCATTTCTTAAAATATGGTCGGTGAGAGATGGCGTAGGAAGTGGACGTGGTAAATATGTGACGCTCAGATCCTCTCCTTCACTTTTTCTTCTTGTGTTGAGGCGTAGATAAATTTGTCATGGCTTGTTGAAGTGGGGTTTTAATGATCTCATTAAGTGTGGGTACCACTTCATGTTCAGTCAATATTTTTTTGAATTGTTAGACCTCTACCATACAAGGGAGGAGATTGGAATCAACACATATACGAGGATTACGAAGAGCAGTCTGTATAATGGAATCCTCAAGGTCAGGGTCGGAATATGTAGTGGATCAATGTGTGGGAAATTGGTTTGGCATGGGTGCGCTCTCCTCACAAAATAAATAAAAAATGTGTCTCCCGGAATCTTTTTGGATTTTTAAAATTATCTCATTTTTTGTATTTTGGGCGATTGTAAGCTCTCGTGATTATCCTCAAGTGAATCCATACCCTCAAACAGTGGAGCAGCTTTCTGGCTCTCATTTATGATAAATAGATTGCTAATCCCTGAATTCATATGCTCCATCATCTGCTTTAGTGTCTTAAGTGTGGAAATCATGAATGGTGACTCCAAAATCCCAGGATTGGGTGTGTTGAATGAGGGTGGGTAAAAATCATTGTCCGTCTCCTAAAATAATGGATTAGGAGGATATACACAAAAATCTGGCGGAAAGTCATCCTGGAAAAAGGAAGGTGGATCGTCTGGAGAGTGTGAAAAGTCCGCGAAGATCGAATTATAATAACTCCAGTCGGTCATCTCCGAAACAAAAGACGGGATCGGGAGAGCACGAGGGTCAAATCAAAAGATATGGAGAAAAAGGCGCAAATGCATAGAAGGATCGAGTATGCATACAATCTATCAAAGCGATTAAAGCGAGCTGTTAGGAACCCAATTTTCTCAGGAGACTAACCTAATCCCAAAGATAGATCTTTCTAAACCAGTATGAATTATGGACCGTTTACCGGCTACCCGATCAATTCAATCTGTTAAGGACGCCACAAGCCGCTTTACCGGATACCGGAGAGCTCCTCACTAGAGAACAACTAACCCAAGATAGTAGTCTGAAAAGAGTTCATGCGTGGTTCTATCCTAGTGTGCGGGTCACTCTCTTGCTAAATACAAAACAAACAATGAGGGGGTTACTCTCCCCAAAACAATGATTTTTCCTTGTATTTATTATAGGGTCGAGTTTTCTTTAGCAATCCTGTATTTTAGGCAGTTGTCACTTTTATAAAATATTTTCAAATAATTGCCTACTGAGTGTCCAATTTCCTTTTTAACTTTTGTTAGTGAAAATAAGAAAGGAGATTAGGAATACAAACAATGATGCATGCAGGGGTTAGAGATGCGTACCTTGTTGCCAGCACTCTACATGCAAGTGATCCGCGCAGAATTGAAATACAGAAAAATAAACTAACCTATATGATGCAAGTGAACCGTCCGAGATGATAACTTCTATTAACGGGAAAGAACAAGTTAATTTCACTAAGTCCAAATTACGCTCTACTCTATAGGTACAGAAATTCATGTTTAGGGTATTTGGACCTAAATAATTACTTGGCTCAAGCAAATTAATTAAAGCAATCAATAGGTAGTTCACGAAATATGCGGGAAACAAAGAAAAATAAGGCGATGAAAACAAAATCGGTGAGGTCCCCGAAGTGCACCGGCACTTGGCGAAACAAACCCCACAACAAATGAATGTCCTTTTTATAGAGTTCAAATGCTAGAAAAAAATAAATCTTTTTTTGGTCTCCTTCAATTCTTCTTCTCCTCCTCTCACGCTATCATGTAACTTGGTGAGGAATCAAGCCATCGCCGCTTCGCTTGGGTGCTTCTAGGATCGCCTCGTTCGCTCTGCGGGCCCTCGCAAGAAAAAGAAAAGAGAGAATGTGTAAGAAACACAATTAACAAATATAAGAGAAAAAATGATATGAAACAGTAAATATGAACAATGTAGTGATTGTGGAAAAATATACACAAATATATATAACAAACAATAACACGTCAAAAGAGAAACCTAACTACCCTCACCGTGCCTCCCCGGCAACGGCGCAATTTTGTTGACACGATATATTCGAGGATTGGTAATTATTAATAAAGATGGTCATTGTTATCCCCAAAAATCATATAACAAACAAACAATTTTTTTCTACTCTCGCTGCAGAATAATGACAAAGAATAAGTAATACGACCAAAAAATTATTTTTCGCTACTTATTTACTTGTATAGCAGACATGAAACTCAAGGATGCTACAATTCCTGAGGGTTATTCAATTAATCGATAAAAAATCAATTAAAAGAAAAAGGAAATCTCAAAGGCAAATTATCCTTGATTTTTGTGGATTTTTTTCCTTTTTAATTTTTTAGTCATTTTTTTATTTTCAAATTTTTAGTTATTTTAATTTTGCATTTTTTAAATTTTCAAATAAACAACAATATGCACAAAATAAAAACTACGCACACCAAACTCTGTTTGTATTTTTCAGTTATATAAAAAATGACCAAAAAAGTCCAAAGAAAACATTTTTGTGTTTTAAAGTTTTTGAAATATTTTTGGGAATTTTTCGTGGAATTTTCAGATGTTTTTGTATTTTCCTAAAAATCAAATAATCACAAAAATGAGAAACAATGCACAACCTAGAGTAATTTGCAACATAAAACTAATTTAAATTCCCAAAAAATTTTTGTGATTTTTAAATGATTTTTTTGATGTTTTTCATTTTGTTTGGTTTTTATAAATGATTTATGCACAGAAAATGGATAGAAATTAAAAGTCAATAAAATACAACTACTCTAATTTTTTTGGATTTTTTAGAAAAATATTCAAATTTTTATAAATTTTAGAATTTCAGGAAGAGAAAAATACAATGTTTTTTATTTGTAAATAATATTAAATGATG
Source organism: Ottelia alismoides (assembly GCA_037367405.1). Lineage (NCBI taxonomy): Eukaryota > Viridiplantae > Streptophyta > Magnoliopsida > Alismatales > Hydrocharitaceae > Ottelia > Ottelia alismoides. The sequence goes on from JAZKJV010005374.1 coordinate 1,330,531, forward strand.
ACAAAATGTAATGAAAACTTTATGCTAAAAAGATAAGAACATCAGGAACATAGCATGATTTTTGAGTGATTTATTTACCAAAGGAAACATTTATTTAAATATGAAAAGCAAATAAAGTCAAGTCTGGAATTGAAGGGCTAGTTTGCATATATTCAAAATTTTACAACCATCATTAACAAGAAATGATAAAGAGGGAAGAAATTGTAATTTACCTAATGAAAGTGTGCAGCGCACATGCTGTTCTTAGCAGGGGCTTGTTTGCAATTTCAGGTCTAGAGGGCGTCTTTGCAATTTGTTCAATGCTTGAACCGGCAAGGGCATTTCTGTATATTAAAAAATTTGCAAGGAAGAAGCATCAAGTTTTCCAAAAAGAATTAACCCTAGGATTTCTCTTTTTCGTTCAACCCAATATAAATGGGGGGCAAGGTCCTGCGCATGTCGCCTCTTCTCGTTTCTTCACAGATGGGATCGAGGGGCAACCGAAGGTTGTCGAGGAAGGCGGCGGTGCGGGCCGCACCACAGTGAGGGGGGTCGTGCGGGCAATGATGCTTTGGGCTGTACGAGTGTGTCGCTGGAGGCAGACCGGCTCACACGGCGGAGAGCGAGCATTCGGGGGAGAGGCTGTCGGGGCGGAGGGCGGCCACTGGAGTGGCTTTGGCGGAGGTACCGCCTCCACGCAGATGAAGGCCATTGGTCCAGACGGGGCTCACGCTCGGCGGAGAACGGGGGTGGCACGGAGGGGGGTCGCATGCACGGTGGGGGTCTGAAATGGCGCAGGCTGGTCCATGTGTTGGAGAGAGAGAGAGGCCTGCGACGGTGGCTCGATGAATGGGAGGTTCCACCCCAGGCGGAAGATGAAGATGGCGTCAGGTGGAGCAGCATGGCCCAGGAAGCTAGGTCGGTGTTTGGCCTAGGCAATGACCGGCGGTGCGTGGCTTTGGCGGTGGCGGCGGGGGACGTGCAGAATGGCAGCGGTTGAATGATGGCCGCATTGGCCTGAACGACGACAACGCTGGCCACAAGGGCCGCCCGCGGTGGAAGGTCTAGCGGCGATGGATGCTGTTGCGGGCGGAGGGAGGCAGCGACAAGGCCACTTTTTTATTTTTTTTTTATTTTTTGTAAATTGTAAAAACATAATAGTAAATAATATTTTTTTTAGAACAGAAACTGTTAATATTTTTTTTTAATTTTAATTTTTTATAATTTTTCTTATTTTTTATTTTCCTCAGCAAAATAAATGTTGGAAAGACAAAGAAAAATACATTTTTTGTTTTTTTATTTTTTTATTTATGAACAAATCAGGACACGAGCACTGCGACTTGGTCCCAAAAATCAAAACGGATGCATGTGCGGGGATCTAGCGAAAAATGAATGAATGGATCCGGATCTCCTGCCGCAATACGTAGTCGAAGTTGAGAGATCGTGGAAGGTAGAAAAGAACGCGATAGGATCAAGAAAATGGGATGCAAAATCGAGATCGAATATGAATCAAATCGTGATGGTTTATAAGAACTAGATAGAAAAATTACAAGGAAGAAAAAATGCAAGAAAATATATCTACGATTATTCTAGGATAAAATAAGAGAAAATGGATCTCACCATAGGAGCGAAAAAGACCTTGATCACCTCGACGAGGCTGACACGCTGTCACCGGACGGCTCGGAGGCTAGGCACCCTTCTGCGATAAGAAGACTCCTAGAGATCGAGCTCCTCTCACAAAAGATTGGTCAAGTCGGAATGAGGGAGAAGGAGCCATATAAATAGAAAAGATAATGGAGTTTGAATTTTTGGATGACGATAAGAGATAAGAGAGAGAATAAAATTGAAATGAGATAAAATAACAAGATAAGTGTTAAAAAATATTTACAAAAATTAACTATTTTTTCAATTTTCGTCACTTTATTTATTTGAATAAAAATTATATTTTTTTATTTTTTATGGTGTTTAATTAAGAATAGCACCTATATACATACGGTACGTTATATACATAGATAAATAGGGAAATTGGTTTTTTTTATTTTTATTTTTTAATTTTATTTAAAATAATTATAAAAATATTTACAAAATACAATATGTAAAAAATATATGGAAAAATTGCACAAACCACCTCTGGAAACCAACTTTCTACTCGTAACTTCAAAAATTATGAAATCTTAGCCATTTTAAATATAATTTGATTTAGAATATAATGGAAGTGAATTTGTTCAATTTGAGTTCATATGGAGCCGGAATCGGTCATTCTTCTATCACTTAGTGGCTTTTTCCAAGTGTGGTTGCTTTTATTTTGTACATGATTTAATTTGTTTTTATTATTTAGAGTACATTTACAACTTTGGTTTTGAAAGTTATTTGATTTGAGGTCAATTCAGGTACAAATAAAATAATGTAGTATACAAATATACACAAAACACAATTTTTTGATTGAGGACCCTTTCTCCCTCCCTACTTTATTCATGGTCGATCAGGTCAAGTCATGACCTTCTCAAGGTGTCGGGTTAGCTTGTATCTATTAGATATATATATATATATATAGTCTTCCTTTTTTCATTTTCTTTATTTTTACTTTATTTATTTATTTTAGGTTAAAAAGGTAAGAAGTGTACAATATTTAAATAAAAATGCAAGTTAGTAAGAATATGGAGTTAGTGTTATATACATGTGTTTTATAAGGGATTTTAAGCTAAAATAAATGAATAAAGATGACAAATCTTAGATTCATCAATGATGTAACTTTATAATGTGACGAGCTTTTCATTTCATTTCATTTTTTATTCATTTATATTTTTTTATGAGGTACTTCCATTCTTTTTGGCTAACTCCACTGCTTTGACCAAGGATTGGCACACACCTGATCAACTTTTTAATTATTATTTCATCACACCCTAGCACTTTAGGTCAAAGTCAATAGATAGAATACACACATGTCCAATATTGGTTAATTTGCTGAGACTCAAGTATAGTGAAGCCATCATTAACCTTTTCCCATCATCGAGCATTATTGAAATAAAGTCCAAATACGAGTTCAAAATCCCAGTTCTTCAAGTGATATCTCGACTCATCTCAATCATGAATGTAGTCGTGCATGTGATGTTATAGTAAAATTATTCTAAGGGAGATTAAACATAAAATTTAACACACATATCTTCTAATTAGGTAAGTGTGAATTTTTAAGTCCAAAGACCCTAATGATTATGATAGGATTACTCTAACTCCAAGAACTACTTAATCAAAGTGTTACAGATCATAAAAAGCCTTGAGTGCATAGCGAAAGTGACATAGATAAACACCAATTAATAAGTTAATGAGTTAGTTGTTCACAAAAGAAATAAGGAAATATCAATTTTATTAAGACAAGAATAACATAATAGGTACCCTTTGATAGAACAACATAGAGACAACATAAGAACAACATCGGGATACCCAACACAACAGTACAAACCTTAGCTCCTTAAAAATCAAGATTGAGTCTTTGAGGTTTGAAATCATAGGTTACCATATTGCTTTTTCTGTTTCTTCCTTATAGAGAACACTTAGGAATCTGAATAGGATAGATCTCATCGGCTTGAAATCTGAATCTCCTATAATGATGTCATTATTCCTCCAAAGTGATGTCCCTGTCTTCATAGGGAGTCTCAAAGATTTTCAAAATCAAGGGAAGACAAATCAAATTCTTTGATCTCGTAATAGACTTCTGCGTTTTCCATAAAAGAGTAAAACTACACACACAAGGATGACACAACATACAAGGATGATAATTCAAGAATTGAATATCCTCAATAAAAGTTTTTGGTACTTCCAATTCTAATTCCTTTATCATTAGATCATCTTCCTTGATCAGCATCTCTCTTTTTAGTGAACTCTTAATCAACTTGATCTTTCAAAATATTGAATTGAAATCAAGACTTTCCTCTATGTTGAACTCTGAAAAGACTTTAAATCAAGACAACCTCATATAGACTAAGGACAACATGGTTTAGCAAACCGTCACAACATCTCGAGAAGATAAAGCTCTAAAGGAGACTGAAGAGACGTAACAAATATAATTATTAATTAAAAATTATTTACAATAGCTAAGTTATGTCCGACATACCCCTCGCTTTTGAAAAGAATTTTGAAAACTTTAAAAAACATTGTCACATAAATATATGTTTTCAAAATATTTTACAAAGTATTTTTCAAAACACGTCAAGCTGTATTTCACAAACCACGTAAAAATTTTTAAAACCATGTCAAAAATGTATATAATTTACAAAATCATTTTTCAAAAACATTTATACAACAATTCTATTCTAAAATTGTAATATGATACCCGTAACCCCATAAACTTGAAATTTTTAAAATTATGAGCTATGATTAAAGTATATATGTAATATATACGGTAGACCCCCTATACGTCACTTTTGATACATCTGCATAGAAAAAATGATATGAAGGCATAACTCAACTATGTATAAAAGAATATGATAACTAATAAGCAGAATAATACAAGTATTTGAATGTGAAAGAATCATATAGAATGAATACAAAGGAATGGTCTCCCCTATACTTAGGTTTTGGAAAAAACTAAGTAAAGAAGAAGAGATAATCACAAAGACGACACCGAAGAATAAACACAAAAATAAATAATGATGATTGTATAAATGAATCCCACCTATACTTAGTATGAAAATATCCTAAGTGTAGGAAGGAAGAAGAATAAGAGTCATAGTAAATCTACAATAATGAAGTCATAAAAATAATAATATCTTTATGTTGAATCTTGTGATGTGAACCGATACTGATAATTCATGCCTTTTTTGAGAAATCTGAAATTGAATCACAAGGAAAAAAGGTCAATCACTACAATGGGAGTTAATCTTTTATTTGATTACAAAAATGCTTTAGTAACTGCTCGTTAACTACAAAGGAAGGTGCATCATCTGAAAGCTCTGAAATATCGACATTGTTGTTTCCATGCACTTCCTTTACCATGAAAGGACCCGTCCCTTTTCTTTATGTTTCTCATGGAAAACCTTTAACTTTGCATTAAACAACCATACCTTTTTTCCTTGGGACAAAGTTCTTGCATCTGATATGTGCATCGTTCCACTTCTTAACTTTATCCTTATAGATCATGATGTTGTCATATGCTCGGTTGTGGATTTCCTCTAACTCATTTAGATCAAGGTCTCTACACAACTTCCCTAAGTGACATCTCTAGTTAATCTTCTTTATAACCCTCTCACACTTGTGAATTAATAGTGGACAAATGACATGGCTTGCCATATATCATTCTAAAAGGTGAAGTACCACGAGAGTCTTGTAGGTTGTTCTATAGGCCCAAAGAAATTGGTCTAAAAATTGAGACCATTTCTTCCTATCGGGACAGAATAACTTTTGATGAATGCTCTTCATATCCCTATTTGAAACCTCCGCCATGTCGTTCGATTGTGGTCGTTAAGGACTAGATACTCTCCGCTCAAATCCATAGTCCTTTGCTAATGATTTGTCATTATATTCACAAAGTGGCTACCCCAATCATATATCAAAAATTTTGGAACCCCGAACCATGAAATAATATGATCCAATATTAACTTTCTGACAGTCCTACTGTCTGCGGCCCGGGCTGAAATAGCCTCAACCCATATCGATAAATAATCCACCGCTAAAAAGATGTACTCAAAACCTTTGCTATTAGTTAAGAAATCTATGAAATCTATGCCTTAAACATCAAAAAATCACAGAAAATCACAGGTCACATGGCCATCGCTTCTCAAGAACCAACAATCCCTCCCATTCTCTTGCAAACAAGGCACGACCGTACAAAATCAGTGACATCGCTAAACAAAGCTGGCCAAAATAAACCACATTGTAACACCTTGTGAGCATTCCTCTTTCTGAATGGTGTCTCCAACCTCAAGTGAATGACAATACATGAGGACACTCTGCTATTCCTCATGAGAAATACACCTCCTCCAGACACAATCCGGTCCCTCTAGGAAAAGGAATAGATCATGCCAATGGTATTTCCTTGAATCCGACTTGAGTCGGTCTATAGTGCTCCTATTCCAACCATGGGGGACTTGGTGGGAGAGAAGGTAGTTCACCATGTTAACATAACATGGGAGTGAGTCAACAAGACAGATTGACTCATTCTGAAAAGGTCTCTCGAATTGGCTCAGATCAGGAGAATCGTTTATCTCAATCCTTGAAAGATGATCAACCATTACGTTCTTTTACTCTAGGTTATCCTTAATTTCCAAATCAAACTCCTAGAGTAACAATATCAACCTTAGAAGACGTGCCTTCACGTCCTTCTTTCCCATGAGATACCTAATGGTTGAATGATAGGTATATATTGTCACTTTAGAGTGAAGAATAACAAACCTAAACTTCTATAAAGCCAAACTACGTCAAGCATATCTTTTTCGATCGTGGTGTAATTTTTCTTTGTTGGGTCCAAAATTTTTCTTACGTAGTGAATTGCAAATAGAATCTGATCTCATAGTTGCCCCAATACAACTCCTATATGAAAATCCGAAGCATCAATTATTATCTCAAAGAGAAGAGACCAATCAAGAGCCTGCAGAATCAATGAGTTACCTATCTTCTTTGTAAGGAGATCAAAGGCCTCAAGACACTTGTGATCTACAAAGAACTCAAAGTTCTTTACTAAGAGCTCAGCCAAGGGTCAAGCAATCGTAGAAAAATCTTCAATAATTCGTCTATATAATCCAACTTGCCCTAGAAATGACCTCATTGGCTTGATGTTGGTTGGAGGATAAAGTTTATTGATCAAATCCACGTTGGTAGGGTCAACCTCCATTCCCATTTTGGAGATGACATGCACCAACACGATACCTCCTTAACCATAAAATGACTTTTCACCCATCGAGTACCGGATTCACCTCTCTACACCTCTGAAGGACTCGGTCCAGGTGTGCTAAACGTGAATCCAATGAATCACCATGGACCAAGAAATCATCCATTAAAATATTAGGGAAATCCCCAACCATTTCACAAACATGGCAATCATGCACCGCTGAAAAGTACCTAGGCCTTTGCATATCCAAAAAGCCATGCGCCAGAATGCGTATGTGTCGAAAGAACATGTAAAAGTGATCTTTTCCTAGTCCTCATAGGTGATGGCTACATGATTGTAGCCTTAGTACCCATCAAGAAAACATAAGAACTCTTTCCCCGCTAATCTCTCCAAACTATTATAATTAAGTGTAAGGGAAATTGATCTTTCTTAATCATATCATTCAGGCATCCATAATCGACACAGACGAACCACGACGTCGATAATCATGTCGCAATATCAACTCCCTCCTCATTAGTGACCACCTAAATTCCTGACTTCTTCAGGACAACATGTAAAGGAGCATCCATTTGGAATCAAAGATTGGGAAAATAAAACCCAGTCCACACCATTTCTCAATCTCTTTCTCAACTACTTCCTGTAGATTTGGATTAAGTCCCCTTTGAACTCACGGGAAGGTCTAGCATTATCCTCAACATAAATACGGTGTGAATAGAGTGCGGGGTTTATACCCACGAGATCTGGCACCGTCCGTCCTATAGCCCTACGGTTCTTTTCTAACATTTCCAACAACCTAGTTCTCCGGCTCTACGGTAAACCAAGAGCTAATAATGACAGGAAATGTGTTCTTTGGTCCCGCAAGTCAAATCTGGCAAAGAAGAATCGTTAAGTAAATCAGGTTGAACAGCCTCTGAATCTTGGTATGTGCTGCATAGTGGCGATGAATCATTTGTAATGCTGTCCACCGACTGAGTGGAAGAATAAGGAGTCGGATAGCCAAAGAAACTCGATATATCAACCAAAGACATGTCCGATTCATCATCTTAATTTCCTTAATTGTTCTAAAGGAAAAGGGACCGACAAGTTCAAAGAGACTTCTAAGTCATAAAGGAAATATGGTGATGCAGACTCAAGAACCTTGGCAAGGTTTCATCAACTACATTGCGTACACTGTCTTCCCAGATGAGAGGGTCTTGCTCTGTAATGTCAGGTTTTGACTCCAAATCCCAACAGTGCTAACTACATCGCAATCTGCCTTTGAAAATGAAGAGAGATCTGTGCTAGACTTTGAATCAGGTCACTACCATTTAATCTGATTCATCTGTAGTTCCACTTCGTTGCCTTTGATAATCGAATGAAGCTCCAATAATCCCTAAGAAAGGGCCACCCAAGGATAATTTGTAACTCTCTCCAATGATTGGAGATGTTCATGTCAAGGACAATAATGTCCACACTTGTAATTTTTTCCCTCAATCGAGATAATGGCATTTTTGACCTCACGCATAACCTTTTTCATCAACTTATCTGCAAACTGAAGTAAAGCTCTAGAACTGTATAAAGGTCCTGACTTCAGTTTATCATATAAGGCATAAGGTAATAAGTTGACCAAAGATCCATTATCTAAGAAAGTGCGTGCAAACTCCATTTTCTTGAAAATCAATGAGTATGTGTAGGCGAAGAGGATACATCAATTGTACAAGCAAGTTGGGATTTAGATAGTCGATTTCAGTCGGTTGATAAATATGACTCACCACATAATGTGGACCTAAATCTCTGTTCTTCCTTGGCAAATGTTGGTTCATGAGACAAAAGGTAGTGGCAACCGAAAGAACATGTCTTGATGTCACTGTTCAGTTTCTTCCTGCTGACTCTGCAAGTTGTGCATCTCACCTTCAAGTTTTCTGAAATACAGGATTATTGGCCATTGTTGATGCTAGAATTTTCGAGGAGTGGTTATTATTGATATAATTTTCTCGCTGCGATCCCCAAAATTCCCAGCTCAAGAAACAAATTTATTTTTTTTCAGCCAATATTTAAAAGAAAAATGTGGCCGGAGATTTTGCTACTTATTTACCTATGTAGCTAACAGGATCGGACTCAGAGAGGCAACAAATCCCGGTGTTATTCAATTAATCGAAAAATATCAATTAAAGAAAACAAAATTCTCATTGTATACTATGGTTGATTTTTGTTTTGATTTTTTTGTTTTGATTTTTTGATTTTTTGATTTTCTTATTTCTTTTTTTATTTTTTAGATTTTCAAATTTTTAATGATTTTAATTTTTGCATTTATTTATTTTCAATAATATGATTTTCAAACCAAATTCATGCACAAAATAAATGCATTTTTTTCTTTTTGGATTTTTCAATATAACACAACTTCTAAAAATATTCAAATAAAATATTTATGTGTTTTATGATTTTTTACTATTTTTGTAATTTTTTAAAGATTTTTTAGATTTTTTTGGATTTTTAAAGTAAATAATAATAATATAAAATACAAACAATGAGCAAACATGACTATTTCGTTATTTAAAAATATGAAATGAAATCAAATATTGTGGAATCTTTTTAATCATACATGAAATTATCTACAAACATGATCTGAAATAACAATTTTCCGATTTTTCCTACATATTTTATATGATTTTTTATTTTTTAGAGTTTTGCAATTATTTTGGGTTTTTAACAAGAATTAATGCATGAAATTTGCACAGAAATTAAAACTCACCAAAAGAAACTTAATCTAAATTTTTTGGAATTTTTTTAAGCAATATTCGAATTTTAGGATTTTCTAAAGTTTAAATAGGGAAAAATGCCATGTTTTTTTAATAGTAACAAATGTTTACAACATGCAACAAAAAATTACTACAAATAGAACAATTAAGAAGGATATAAGACAAATGCTATTTATTGAGTACAAATGTTATTTATTCATATGAAATGATCATGGAAATTTAAAGTCTGGAAAAAGGACTGAAATGTAAATTACTAATGTTTTTGTATTAAATATATAACAAAAATAAATTACTAGGTGGAAAATGCAAATTGCCAACCAGAAAAAAGGTGCCACACATGTGCTTGGAGCTTGCAGGGGCTATTTTAGAAATTTGGAAACCGCCGGTGGCATAGTTGCAATTTACCTTACTTTATTTTTTTAATAACCAATTAGGTTTTCATTCTGTTCTTCACACATTTCTTGCTAAAGGGGCCAAGGAGGGCTGCTCCCCATCTTTCTCTTCGAAGGTAAGCAGTGGGTGGCAGATTCTTCGATGATCGACGGTGACTGCAACCGACACGTGAGGAGGGGTTGTGGGTCGCGACTGCGACGGTCCTAGCATGGGCTACGATTGACTGCCGATTGAGGTGACTTCCGGCAGAGGTGGACGGTGCACGGTGTCGATCAGCGGGCTCGGAGCCTTACTAGGGCATATGACAGGTGTTGAGGAGGAGCTTTGTGTCGGCAGACTATGCAGCTGAGGATGGAGGGGTGACACACACCCCTAGATTCTAGTGCAGGTCGTGCAGTGGTTGCTCATGATGGCGGCGGTGGCATGGGCTGGTAGGCGTGGATGGTGGAGACGGTCGGCAGGCGAGCTGCAGGTGGCTGCGGGTGTTGGGAGCGTCACGAGCAGGCAGCCACAAGAAGCCGTGGCCCCAGTTTTTTTTATTTTTTAATTTTTTTGTAAAACTGAAACAAAAAAACATTATTTTTCTTTTTTCCTTTTTTCATTTTTTTTATATTTTAAATTTTTTTATTTGTTCATGTAAAATAAATGTTGGAATTGAAAAACTACGTATTTTTAAAGTTTTTATCTATAAAAAAATTAGGATGTGAGCATGACGACTCAATCTTAAAATCAAAACAGAATATATGAATGGGGATTCGACAAAAGAATGAGGAATGGATCCGAATCTCCAGCTACCGTTCGTGGCCAGAGTTGAAAGATCGTGTGAGGTAGATAAGAAATGATGAGAAACAGAAACATAATATGGTGATTGATATCGGTTTAGATCGGATTCAAATGTGAGAATGCTTAAGCACTGTAATTAATGATCTAAAAAAATGGACTATGAAATAAAACTAAAATTACACAACTATTAACCTAGGTTAAAAATAAGAGAAAAATGGATCTCACCTTAGGAGTGGAAAGACTGTAATCTCTTTGACGAAGGTCGACTCGCTATCACCAGATGGCTAGAAGGCTAGGCATCCTTCTGCGACAAGATACTCTTGGAGAATAGGCTCCTCTCACCAATGATTAATCAAGTGAGAATGAGGGAGATGATCCAAATAGATAGAATGAATATACATTTGAATTTCAAAATTTGGATGGAAGAAAAATAAGGAAGGGAGTTAGTGGAAGAAATAAATAAATAAATTAATTAAATTAAAAATGAAATTCAGAAAGAAAATAAATTAATAAAATAATTAATTGGTAAAAATTAATTAGCAACCTTAATGGTGGTTATTTAAGGCATACAATTAAATCATATATACATGGTAGGTTTTCAAATCAAATAAAGAAATAAATAAATCAAAATTTCGTGATTAATTTAATTTAATTAATTATTTTTTTGTTTTTATATAAGGTGGTTAATTTTATACGTATCATATATACATAATGTACATTATACACATGTACAAAAAAGGAAATAATTTTACAAAAAATATTTATTATTTTTTTCATTTAGTTTAAATTACAGTAAACAATATTTACAATTAAAAATATAATATGTAGAAAAAAATAAAGTAATAAATACAATAAAAAATAGTAAAATTGCATAAACCACCCCAAAAATCCATTTTTTAACCGTAACTCCAAAATAATGAATCACAACCATTTTAAAAAATAATTTAATTTAGAATACAATGGAATTGAGTTTGATTTAATTCGAGTTCATATGGAGCCAGAATTAGTCTTTCAATTATCGCTTTACGACTTTTTTCCATGTATGGTTACTTTTATTTTGTACATGATTTTATTTTACAATTATTTTTATTATTTAGGAAATGTTTTTTATTTACACCTTTTATTTTGAAAATTATTTAATTTGTGGTCTATTTATGTACAAAATAAAATAGTGTAAGTATACAAATATACGCAGAAAAATATTTACAACACATTTTTTGGATTTTCTGATTAAGGGCCATATCTCACCCTACTTTATTCTTGGTCTATCAGGTCAAGTATTGAACTTATCTCGGGGTTTGGGTCAGCCTGTATCTATTACATATATACATTTTTTTCTTCTTTTTCTTTTATTTATTTTTCTTTATTTTCCCTTTATTTATTTATTTATTTTAGGATAAAATAATAATATATGTACAATATTTACACGTAGATGCAAGTTGTAAGAATATGGAGTTGCTATTATAACATGTATTTCATAAGGGATTTTAAGCTAAAATAAATGAATAAAGATGATGAAATGCATATTCATCATCCCCCTATGGCTTTACCTCTGCTAGTCCCTTAGTAAACACTTATTTGAAAGAATAAGTGAATAAAAGAAAAAAGAAAGGAAAAATTAAAGAATTTGGAAAATATTGAGTATTAAACTTATATTCATAAAATTGTAGTATGGAGCTTTGTCGGAGTGTGGCAGAACCTTAATGGGAAATGGATTCAAAACCTAATAGCCTCTAAGTTCTACAATTCTCCTATTCAAGTCTCCTCAGCAATCAGGTAAAACAAGTCTACATACACAAACTTTTATTACTATGAATCTTTGCTTGTACGATGTAAGTGAAATATAGCTCCTCATCTCAAAAGTAGCAAAGAAACAACCTCTCTCAACAAGGTAACTCTACTCCCCCGGTCTAGCAACTCTTTCCTCGAGGAGGGGGATATTCCCTTCTAAGTTCAAGTACAACAATCTCAAGAAGAGGAGATTGAGAAAAGAATGGACAGTAACTAGTGTAGCTGCCTATCCTTGGATGCATGACCAGTGTAGCCAACTCATCCAGCTACAAGCTTACAAAAATTTGACTTTGAAGCTCGTATTATATATATATATATATATTCACTTGTATATACACTCCAGCAGGCATTTTTCTTTTCAATCAGGCATGTCCACTTTTGGAGATTTTGTATTTTTCTCTTTTTTCTTTTTTTTCTTTTTAAAAAATATATACAAGGTGCATCATGTACATGAGGAGTTTTTACTCTTTATCTAGTAGACTATCCCTCTTTTGAAGCATTGTTACAACCCCACAACATCCTATCTTTAGACCTCCATGCTACTATATCAGGTTGAGATGCACAACCATCCCTAGAGGAAGATGAGAGGTTCTTCTAAGATGTACTACCCTCATATGCTACTCCAAGCCAAAAGATCTTGCCTCCTCACTACCTCATCCATGAAGAGCTAGGTGTAGAGTGCTTGTCCAAGATAAGCCACGGTCTGAAAGAATCATGCGTGAATTGTTAAATATTCTACTTAGAATAATCAAGACGACATGTGCAGATAGTCTTATGGACTCTAAGAATTAAGTCACTAGGACCTGAGAAGTCTTAACTCTAGTTCTTTTAAGGTTCCTTCGAAATTAAGTGGATTAAGTTCCCACTGAGCTCCATTCTTCAATTTTATTCCATACTTAGTTTAAATGTCAATGCTATCCTGAAAAATGGACATGCAAATGCAAGAAAATAAGTACAATGCAAAAAGAAAGCAATTTATTTTCAAACAATTTTCAATTTTGAACTTTTTATGGATTTTTGGAAAGCAAGAAAAAATTATGCACATGCAAAAAGAGTAGTAAAATATATACAAGTATATACAAATATTTTTTGTTTGTTTTTTGTTTTATTATTATTATTATTATTTTGTTTGTTTTTTGTATGTTTTTTTTGATTAGTGACCCAAGGCTATATACAAACGTGGACTTTATGAATTTATATACATATCCTAAAAATAATCATAGTTAAAAGTATGTGTTATTTCTAAAATATATATACAATATATATGACACCCCCTATACATAGCTCGAACTATGTCCTCATAGTGATCAGAGAGCGGCAAAGGAAGACACAACTCCTGCTAAGTATAGAAAAGTGAAAAGACTCCTTTGCTACAATGACTGCAGGAATAGAAACTGGTGATCCTCCCTATACTTAGGATCAAGTAATCCTAAGTATAGAAGATTGTACAAAAGGGAAAAACCGATGAAGAGAATGTACGGAATCCATGACTCGACTTGCCCCCCCCATACTTAGGGTAGCATAGTCCTAAGTATAGAATATCAACAAGTTAGGGGACAATCGAGAGAACAAAAGAATAAAACACAAAAGAGACGATACGCACAACATCGCCCTCTCCATACATAGAATAGAGTATCCCTAAGTATAGGCATCAACAGGAGTGATGATCAGGATGAATATGAACAACACAAATCATTCACCCCCTATACTTAGGATAAAGCACTTCCTAAGTATAGCATATATACACACAGAAAATGGTGAATGATTAAAAAGGAGAGGAAAGAATGAAGTGAAAGGATGTACAAGAGGAATGGATGTACAAAGGTCTTGAAGGTTGAAAGTGGACCTTCTTGCAATATCGCTGAGGAATGGATCTGATATGGTGCAGGTTGATATTGGGGGTCAACATTAGACATAAACTGATCAATATCGACTGAGAATGTATCCTCAACAGTATTAGAGTGTTCAACACGAACCTGTCAGTGGAAGTAGTGTGGTTATGTCCTTCCTGGGAAGTCTTGAAAACATCAAAGTAAAAAGGCTCGAAGTATTTATCATAAAAAGTAAGATCAATTCCATCCTGGTGAGCTTCTACTGATCATCATCTTCATCCAAAGGCCCAAATTTCATTATAAATGCAATCAAATCAAATTTGTCCTAATCAGACAGACTCATAAATGAATGTAGTCGTCCTATCTAGTGTCAGAGTCTGCCTTCCACTCTAAGGTGTCTATTGTGTAAATCCCTTGGATGTCATCAATGCATCACCACATACCAGAAGGGGAAACTCCAAGTTCAATGCTTTTCGATTCTTCTTCCTTAAAGAGGAATTCTTGGGACTCAGTATCATCCAACATACAATAAAAATCTCTGATAATATCATTAAGGTAAAATTCCTTAGGATTTTCTAATACTGGCACACTCTCATGGGATGCAGGTCTTTTGTCAGTAATGGGTATAGTGATCAACATCTCGCTCCCTACATCAGAATGGAAGTGAATATCTCCTCATCCATAATCAATAACATCTATCGCAAAGGTGAGGAAAGGTCATCCTAGGATGATTGGTAGGTTATCCACAGGGGTGGAGGTCTCCATGGGAAACACGACAAAATCAGAAGTGAAGTTCATGCCCTGAATAAGAACGATAACTTTTTCTAGAATACCTTTAGCCTCTTGATAGTTCCATCAGCAAATTGAACTATCATCCTGGTTTTCATTAGAGGCCCAAGATGAAGAGACTGTACCATAGACAAGGGTATTATATTGATTGAAGCACCACCGTCAAGGAGAGTGTTATCACAAGAATAGTCAAAGATAAAGGAACTCACAAGAGGTGTGATAGTGTTTCATTTCTTAGAATTTGGACGGTGATAAATGGCGTGGGAAGTGGACATGGTCAAGATGTGATGCTCAGATCTGCTCCTCCGCATTCTCTTCATTTGTTGAGGAGAAGATAGATGGGTCATGGCCTGATGAAGTGGGGCTTTAATGATCTCGTGGATTGTGGACACCACTTCTGGTTTAGTCAACATTTTTAAAATTTTTGGACCTCCTCCATAGAAAGGAGGAGATCAGAATTAGCATATACACGAGAATTGCCAAGAGTATTTTGTACAGTGGCATCCTCGGGATCAAAGAACGGACATGTGGTGAATGACTTTGTGTAAATGGAATGGCATGAGTGCCCTCTCCTCATAAAATGAATCAATAATGTGTCTCCCGAAATCTTTTTGGATTTTTAAAATTTTCTTATTTTTTTATTTTGGGCGATTGCAAGATCTTATTATTATCCTAAGGTGAATCCATATCCTCAAATAGTGGAGCAACATTCTGGCTCTTATTTATGTTAAATATATTGTTAATCCTCAAATTTATATGCCCCATAATCTGGTTCAGGGTCTCAAGTGAGGAAATCATGAAGGGTGACTCCAAAATATCAGGATCGGGTGAGTGGAATGAAAGTGGGTGAGATATAAAGTCTGACTCTTGAAGTAATGGGTTAGGCAGATATGTACAAAAATCATATTAAAGTCCTCCTGGAAAAAAGGAGATGGATCATCTGGAGATTGTGAGGGGTCCGCGAAGATTGGATTAAAATAACTCCAGTCAGACATCTCCGAAACAAAAGATGATGATCGGGAGAGCACGAGGGTCAAGTCAAAAGATGTGGAGAAAAAGGCACGAATGCGCAGAAGGATCTAGTATGCATACAAGTAATAAAACACAAAACAAACCCCCAGTTCACCAATTGAACGCAATGTGAAGACCATGAAGGTTTGGTCAATTATCTTGTCATTTTTTACAGTTTTGTGAGAATACAATCTATCAGAGTGGTTAAAGCGAGTTGTAGGAACCCAATGCTCTCAGAAGACTATGCCAATCTCACAACTACTTTTTCCAAGCTAGTATGGGTGCGGACCATTTACTGGCAACCTGATCTACCCACTATGATAATGAAGTCCAGGATCGATTACCGTCTACCCGGTGATGTCCTCACTGGAGAACAACTAATCACAAGAACAATAGTCTGAGGAGAGTTCCAACGTGACTCTATTCTAGTGTGTCGGTCGCTCTCTCGCTGTAGATAAATCAAACATGGGGGGGGGTTACTCTCCCCCAAAACAATGATTTTTCCTTACATTTATTTTAGAGTCGAGTGATATTAGAAGTCCCAATTTTTGGCAGTTGTCACTTGGTTTAAATATTTTCAATAAATCACCTACCGAGTGTCTAGTTTCATTTTTAACTTGTGTGAGTGAAAACGAGAAGGAGATCAGAAATGCAAATGCGTGATTAAACACAATGATGCATGTAGGGCTTAACGATGTGTACCTTATTGCCAGCACTCTACATGCAAGGTGATCCGCACAGAATTTATATACGGAAAAATTAATAAACCTATATGCAAAACCAAGTGAACCGTCCTAACAATAACTTCTATTAGCGGTCAAGAACAACTTAATTTGACTAAGTCCAAATTACACTCTATTCTATAGGTGCAGAAAATCTATTTTAGGGCTTTGGACCTAATAAATTACTTGACTCAGGCAAACTAATTAAAGAAATCAATAAGTGGCTCATGAAATCTGTGTGTAACAAATAAAAGTAAAGAGATGAAAATTCAAAATCAGTGAGGTCCCCCAAGTGCATCGACATTTGGCGAAAACGACCCCGCAAACAAGATTTATAGTGTCCTTTTACGAGAGTTAAAATGAAGAAATATGTGCTATATCTACACTATTCTAATGCTCCAAGTGTTGGTCTCTTCAAAAGAAAAATATTCTCCTCCTCTCATGCTCTCCTGCAGCTCGATGAAGAATGAAGTCGCCTCCACTTCGCTTGGTTGCCTCGGTGCTCCAAAGAACTCCGCCCTCGCTCGTCGGGCCCTCGTAAGAAAGAGGAAATAGAAAATATGTAAGAGACACAAGTATATGAAAATATGCGTAAAAATGAATAAATTAAATTCATTGAATGTGAATAATGAGTAAATATCGAAAAAGATAGACAAAAATGAACAACCATAAATAGAAGGTCAAATAAGAAACCTAACAACCCTCACTGTGCCTCCACGGCAACGACGCCAATTTGTTGAGCGATAATCTTGAGGGGTAATTATTATTTTAATATTATCGTTGCGATCCCCAAAATTCCTGGCTCAAACAATTTTTTTTCAAGTTAATAATTACAAGAAAATGTGACAGGAGATTTTGCTACTCATTTACTTGTATAGCTAACATGATCGAACTTAGGGGAGGCTACAAATCCCGAGGGTTATTCAATTAATTGAAAAAAAATCAATCAAAAGGAAATGAAATTCCTAATGTACTCTATGCATGGTTTTTATTTTGACTTTCGTCTTTTTAATTTTTTATTTCTATTTTTGTATTTTTTAAATTTTTAAATTTTTACTTATTTTAATTTTTGCATTTTTTTAAATTTTTGATAAAATGATTTTCAAACCAAATTCATGTAGAAAAGAAATGCAATTTTTTTTCTTTTTGGATTTTTCAAATATAACAAAAATGCTAAGAAATGTTCAAATAAAATATTTTTGGTATTTTACTATTTTTACATTTTTTAGTATTTTTTTTATATTTTTTGGATTTTCAAAATGAATAAGAGCAAGGGAAAATAAAAACAGTGAACGAACATGACTATTTCGTAATTTAAAAATATGAAATGAAATAAAAAATTACGATTTTTTTTGTTAAAATTACAGGAAATTATCTACAAACATGAACTGAAATAAAAAAAATTTTGATTTTCCTACAACTTTATAAGATTTTTTAAGAATTTTAGAGTTTTGCAATTTTTCGGATTTTAACAATAATTAATGCGTGAAATTTGTACTGAAATTAAAACTCACCAAAAGAAAGTTAATATAATTTTTTGGAACTTTTTAAGCAATATTTGAATTTTTAGGATTGTTTAAAATTCAAACAAGGAAAAATGCTATGTCTTTTATTTTTTAATAAGAACAAATTATGATAAAATGCTATATAAAATTTCTGCAGATAGAATAACTAGGGAGGAGATAACACTAATTTATGCAAAATTTATTTAGCACAAATGCTATTTATTCCAATGAAAAGATCCTACAAATTTAAAGTCTGGAAATAGGGATTGAAACATATATTATTATTTTTTTGTATTAAATATATAATAGAAATACACTACAGTGTGGAAACACAAATTACTCACAGAAAATGCGCTACGCATGTGCTAGGAGCTAGCAAGGGCATTTTCGAAAATTTGGAAACTTCTAAAGCATAGTTGTAATTTACCCAGTTATTTATTTTTTTAAATTCACCCAGGTCGTTCTGTTCTTCACACATTTCTTTTTAAAGGAGCCTAGTGGGAGCTACCACCCCTCTTTCTCTTCCCAAGTGAGTGGTAGGTGCCGAATTCTTCGTTGATCGACGGTATTGCACGTGACTCATATGGAGCGATGGTGGGTCACAGCTGTGAGGTCCTGGCGTGGGCGGTGACTAATCGTAGGCTGCGGTGCCTCGCTGCGAAGGTGGATGGCGTACGGTGTCGATCGACGGGCTTCGAGACTTGCACGGGCGTGCGACCGACGTTGAGGTGGAGATTAGAGTGTCAACGGAGAACACCAGTGAGGATGGAGGGGCGACACAACCCCCTGGAAGTATTCATGTGGTGGTGTCTCCAAACGGTAGTAGCGGCATGGGCTAGCAGCCGCAGGTGGTGGAGGCGGCCAGCATGCAAGCCCCAGGCGTATACGGGAGTCAAGAGCAGCACGGGTTGGAAGCCACAGTCGGCTGTGGCCTCAGCTTTTTTTATTTTTTTATTTTTTTGGTAAAACAGAAATAGAAAATGCCCTTATTTTTATTTATTTTACTTTTTTTATTTTATTTAAAATTTTCTATTTGATGCCGCGAATCAAATGATAGAAAGAAAAGTTACATTTTTTTATTTATAAACAAATTAGGATGCATCACGATAGCTCAATCCCAAAATCAAAACAGAATACGTGAACGAAGATCCGACAGAAAAAAGAGGAATGGATCCGAATCTCCGGCCACCGTACGTGGCCAGAGTTGAAATATCGTGTGAGGTAGATAAGAAACAATGGGAAATCGAAAATGATATGATGATCAATATCAGTTTGGATCGGATTCAAATGTGAGAATGCTTAAGCACTATGATTATTGATCTAAAAAAATGACCATGAAATTAAAACTAAAATTACACTACGGTTAACCTTGGTTAAAAAAAAGAGAAAAATGGATCTCACCTTAGGAGCGGAAAAGATCGTAATCGCCTTGATGATCGCTATCATCAGATGGCTCGGAGGCTAGGCACCCTTCTGCGATAAGATGACTCTCGTAGAATTGGATCCTCTCACCAACGATTGATCAAGTGAGAATGAAGGTGAAGGAGCCAATTAAATAGAAAGGATATACATTTGGATTTCAAAATTTGAATGGAAGAAAAATAAGGAAGGGAGTTAGAGGTAGAATTATATAAAAAACTAAATTAATTAATTAAATTAAAAATGAAATTCAGAATTCAATAAAATAATAAAATAATTAATTGGTAGAACATAATTATCCACCTTAATGGTGGTTATTTAAGTTACACAATTAAATCATATATACATGGTAGGGTTTCAAGTCAAATAAATAAATAAATCAGTAAATCAAAATTTCGTAATTATATTAATTTAATTAATTAATTTTATATAATATTTTTTGTGGTTTTTATATAAGGAGGTTAATTTTATACATATGATATGTACATAATGTACATTATACACATGTACAAAAAAGGAAATAAATTTATACAACCTTTTTTATTATTTTTTTATTTACTTTTAACTATAGTGAATAATATTTATAATTAAATATATAATATGCACAAAAAATAAAATAATAAATACAAAAAAAATGTAAAATTGCACAAACCACCCTAGAAAACTGATTTTCAACCGTAACTCCAAAAATTATAAAATCACAGCCATTTTGAAGATAATTCAATTTAAAATCAAATGGAAGTGATTTTGATTTAATTCAAATTCATATGGAGCTTGAATTGGTCTTTCTATTATCTCTTTACGAGTTTTTTCCAAGTATGTTTACTTTTATTCTGTACATGATTTTATTTTGCAATTATTTTTATTATTTAGAAAATGCTTTTTTATTTACAACTTTTTTTTTGAAAATTATTTAATTTGAATTCATTTTTTGTACAAAATAAAATATTATAAGTATACAAATATGTGCAGAAAAATATTTACAACACATTTTTGGGATTTTCTAATTAAGAACCTTATCTCCCCAACTATATTCCTAGTCGATCAGGTCAAGTCTTGACATTCTCTCAGGGTTTGGGTCAGCATGTATCTATTACATATAAACAGTCTTCTTCTTTCATCTTTCCTTTTTTTAATTTTCTTTATTTTCATTTATATCTTTATTTATTTATTTTAGGTTAAAATAACAATATATGCACAATATTTATACACAGATGCAAGTTAGTGAGAATATGGAGTTAGTATTATATAAAGGTGTTTTACGAGGGAGTTTACGCTAAAATAAATGAATAACGATGATGCAATGCAGATTCATTAGCCACATACTCATCAAATGTCACCATAACCATTATGTTAACTCTACAAAATCGTACCATTTTTGTATCATCTTTTGGAATCTTATTTATGATGCGCTTTCCTACTGTAAGAGCACGTGGGAAAGGGATAGATATAGAAGAATGTGGACTTAGATTCATAAACAGAAACATGCACTTTATTATCTCAAGAAATTGAGTTTTTCACAATTGAATCTTTTACATTTAGAATAAAAACTAAATCATCTACTACAGATTGGGGAAAAGTCTGTTGAATGTGGATTCTCCCGAAGGTGCAATGTCCTCCGTAGAATCTGAATTTGATGCATGATGCACTACTCCCGTACTCCTCCTCATTCTTTTTCTGGAAGTCTCGGCTCACCGGTGATCCTCATTGTGAAAATACATTGATTCATCATCTTATGACGTCTCCTCCAGATAAGCCTCAGAGTTGGTACTCTCCACATCCCTTACCTGATCAAATACGACCACGATCCTTCTGCTCTTGAAGGACATATGATTAACACAATCAAATGGAAAGATCTCATGCTGAGATTTATGACAATCTAAACCGTATACCTCATCAAACCGCTATTGCTACTGAGGCTTGTTTAGGCAATTGGGATTAGCCTGAACCTGGGCAGGAATGGATGTCGAAGGTGTAGTGCACTCATCATGTATACGGGAAAAATGGCTGAGATCAAACGTCAAATCCTCTACTTAGTTCCTGTATGTACGTAACTCCTCCAAAATCTGTCTCTAAACATTAATGGAACCTGAAGATGAATGTTGCTGTTGTGAAGAAAAAGGCAAAGAAGAACGTGAAGATTGGCCCTGATGTCCATGGGACTGCTTATGCTTGGTGTGATGTTCAACATGAGGGCCCTGTTGTCAGGACTGGAATGTCAGATGAGGATGTACTATTGTTGTTGTTTCCTCGATGCCTGGTAAGGAATGCCTCCAAAGCTCTGTGGTGTTGGAGGAGGTGTAGGAGTAAAGGATGTGTTGTAGATGGTTTGGGGACATTGGTAGAAGAAACGGTTCCCACAACTCCCCTGCCTAGAAGGGTCATTGGTGTACCACACACCATTTACCTCCCAAACCTATGAAGGCTACTTAGAAACTGTATCTATATAAAGTGTTTGTAGAGAACAAGAATGAACGAGAGGCTGGTCCTCTACCCATGGATGGGGTTGTCCTAACATCTGCCACTCCTGAATGTGGTGAACATGGTATATAGGTGCTGCATATGCAGTCACGGTAGATACCCTCATCTTGGATACCTTCTCAAAAAGTTATGCTATCTGCTTAGGCAGTTTGGATAAGTTGTTGTCGAACTCATCCATCGCCTCTCAATTCTGTCAACTACTATCAGTTTGTCTGCTGTCAGACTCATGTCAAAAGGATCTATTATAACCTTCACTCCTTTCATAATAGGAATGGTATAAAGGTTTCTAACTGTGCTCTACTCACAGTCTGTGCTCTACTCGTCTCAATTATCCGCTCATACAACTTCCAGACGGTGTTCGCACCTCGTGAAGTATAGATGCCTCCACTAGCAGAACTAACCAAACCTCACACCTCATGGTGTACACCGTAATAAACAAATTGAATAGGGATCGTAGGATCTAAACCGTGACAAGGACACTTCTGTAAGAGATCTTTGAATATCTCACATGTATCACTGAATGCTTCAATGGGAAGTTGGGAGAAACTAGTGATGCATGAGTGCATTAGATTAGTTCTACTCAAAGGGTAGAACTTCTTAAGAAAGAGGTCCTTGAATTGCACAAAGGTAGTTATAACTACCCCCAACTTTTGTATCCAATAATCAGCATTATCCTTTAAGGCAGAAGGAAAGGCTTTGAGACTATTGTAGTCTTGCTAACTCTAGGAAGCCTAAGATTAGTACATACCAACTCAAAGTCCCTAAAGAATGCATATGGCCCTTCGTATGCATTTCCATGAAAATGAGGAACAATCTGAGAAATTGCGGCTTCAACTCATATTTATCTTTAAGCTCGAATGGGCTTAACCAATTAGCCATCTGATACTGCCCAGAGTTGTATACCGCGTCCATAGGTGAATCTCTACCCATCTATAACTAGCCATGTTGTTCTCTCATAAGTGTTTGATTCTACTCGAATTCTACTAATGTAGCCAGTACTTTATGCATTAGGTCCTCTCATTCTTCATCCACCCAATTATGTTTCTAACAAGGCGTCTTAATTGTGTTTTTGTTACCTTCATCAAACAAAGGATTGGAGTGAGATGTATATGAAGATAATGGAAACAAATCGTTCTCACCAAGGGAATCATCTTCCTCAGTGTGTAAAGAAGAAAAAGAGTTGGTCGAGATGTAACAACTCCCAAGGAGGGAATGATGATAAATATGTTTGAAACAAGGGTTATTTCTAAACCAGGATGGTCCGGTTGAAGAAGAAGAAGAAGGGAACTACACCGGTGAAGACATGATATTTGGGCAGTTCAACGACAAGCTCGCAAAGTTCGAGCAACTATCTGACGAATTATCCATCATGAAATATCAAGAGATATGAGAATTGAGCATGCTCGATACAAAAAGATTCTAGTACTATTGGGCATGTGAATGTGCAGAGTAACTCACATAAAGCAATCAATACAAACCCCTTTGGATGATTCACCAACTCAACACTGAAGGCCTGTGATGATGGCCTTAGTTATTCAAAACAATCTTATGCAAGTTGTAGGAGTAGTCCCTTAAGGTAGTTCAAGTTCAAGCCGACGCAACACACCAACAAGAAACAAGACTACTTCTTCTAATGGTCAGAGGCAAGTGCTTCCAGCAATATTAGGACCATGAAAGTGAGTCGAAGCTCTTAGGGCACAAGTCCAAGGATTTTTGGCTCCAGTCCTTGGTGATACGTCCTCTCCCAGTTTGTCTGGGGGTAAGTACCTACAAACAACAAGGGATTTACTACATGTGAAACAAGATTGATTTTATTACAAATTAATTTAGGTCAATTTTCATTAATTTAGTCTCAATTTTAAGAGACTATGTTATCTCATAAATTAGTGTGACCACAAGCATCACCTAATGTACAATCCCTTTTCTTTTTTCCTTAGGTTGGTAAAAACTGAGGGAGAAAGTGAAAAATAGAATGCAATCTAAAGTCAATGATGCATGCAGTCATTTAGAAATACTCACATCGCTTCCCAACACTCTCCATGTGGATGCATGGACTTAATGTAGAAATCTATCTAAATGATGCAAGTCGAAAAATCACACCAAAGAAGAAGTTCTATTAGTTGTGAAGAAATCAAGTTATTATGACTAAGTAGAATGTATTCTATGTGTGTCCATGAATCTCCTAAGACTTTTGCAATTGTGAATCTGATGAGATAGTGCCATGTTCTATATTCCATTAAAGTGTTGGACATGCGAGCCCACGGCGAGCCATAATGCAATAAATGTTACTACAAAAATCATTCCCTAATCTGAAATGAAGAATACATAATTTGCATAATAGGTCCCTTAGTACTATTAGGGTTATGTACCATGGCCATCTTGATGATCATACAACTGTTGATTCAAATATTGAATCATAGAGACTGGTGCTTAGATGAATATCTAAAAGAGTTAGATTGAGGACTCATCAAGCACCATCAAATGATTGTTAAGAGATGATCTCCATCCTGATTAGGAGATGGCAATCGTTTCTCAGTTAGGCTGATATATAACCGATCTCTTGATACAGGTCCTCTACATATGAATAGAGATTCGGAGGTGTCATATTAGTTAGGTCAAAGAGTTGACTTAACATGATAGAGATAACCAAAGTCCTATATCATATGCTGTCATGATATAGGCACGCATCCTCTGATCGGAGACAGATGTGTTACTATATGTCTGAGTATGTACATTTGGCAGACCAATAGGTTGATGACCTAATCAAGGTCTATACACCGGCGCACTGGTGTGCATATAATGGAATATAAGTAATATGATCTTCAAAGGGATCATACAAGTTCATTACCGAATCGAAAGACATGAGCTCACTCATGAGATATTGGGAAGAATCAAATTCCGTGCATGGTCGTATCACTTTGGAACTTGACTGAATTTGTAGGTTTGATATATACTTTTGGAAAGTATATGATCTATACCGACCACAATGACCGAATGAGAGACTTAATGATAAAACTCAGAAGTAGACAGCGTAAAATTGATCTTATACTTTTGTTTTATTCAGAGTCTTCTAGTATGAAGGATATACAGGTATTGGGAATAACTGTGGGTGATGTGATCATAAACGGTTGTATAACCATGATGTTTCCATTCCTAGGGAGTGATGAAACGGGTCTGGATTTTAGTGATCCTCTCATTAGAGAAGTAATCTAATCTTAGTCCAAATATTGGACATTGATCTGAATGTGATTCAGGTGCAATGTGAAAATTAGATTTGCGGTCTTGAATTAATCAAGCATCTATGTGAGGCTCAAGATCTGGATTTGAGATGTGATCTCAATATCCAAGTCACTATACGTGAAACAATGCAATCGCCCTGTCCTTATCTCCAAGTATTCACGGACAGAGTGCATTATCCTTGAAAGAGTTCATGAATAATTCTATTGTTGATATATGTACTCGAGCATTGAGAAAATGGATAATTAAATATGATTTAATTATCATGAATAAATATGAATTTGATTCATATTATATGGAGAACTATCTAAGATAATTAAATGTGATTTGATTATCAAAGACAAATAATGTGGATGTGATTCACAATATTTGAGCACATAAGAATAGAGATCCAAGATAATAAAATGTGATTTAATCATCATGGATATGATTAATGTGGCTAGCACTATCCTTATTAATCATATATATTATAAATGTGATTTATAATATATAAGAGAGAGCTATTTGTAATTTACATTTGTTAATTAAATGTTGATGTGAATTGAATTCACATTGGACATTAAATTGAAAATGTAATTTACATTTTATTTTGGGTTGTGAATTTGATTCACAATTTTCCAATGGCATGATTTCAATGTTCACAAAATAAATTGGATTTTTTTTTGTGAAATAATTTGCAACAAAAGTTGTTGCAAATATTGGAGAAAATCATGAGATAATGCAATCTTATATAAAATGGAAAGGAGGCTCCCTTCCTAATAAGGAGAGGGGACTGCTACTAAGTCCTTATAGGACTCATAGACATCCTCCCACCTTTATGGATGGAGGCTTGCCTCCTTCCTATTTCTCCAATGGAAATTGATTTGATATAAATCAAATTATATTTAATATATATTGTATTTTTAATAAATTAATTTTTTTACCAACAAAATCTGAGCTATTGAAAGAAACACAAATCAAGATGGCCATTGGATTTGTGTTGCCCATGGATTGAGATCCATGGATCGTAAAATTTTATAAATAGAAGGGTACCCCTTTGCTCTTCTTTACACACAATGAGAACATAAATCTCTCTTTCTCTTCCTCTCTCTACACGCCTACTCTCTCTCTCTCTCTCTCCCTCTCATATGGCCGTCTACCATTGATGCCCTAGAGGAAGTCTCCATCGCTGCAGCGTCGTCGATATGTTGTCCGATCATTTGCCCGTAGATCTTCGTCTCCTTTGGTGGGCCTCGCTCGTGAAGAAGACGTCGGATCTCATGTGTAGAGATCAGGAGATTCGCTGCTTGGATCATCAACATGGATTACGAGAAACACATGTTTTATCAACATGCTCGCAAGCGTCTCCTCCATCAGATCGGATTTGAGATAGGAGGTCTCTTCGTTTAGAGACTCAATCGCAACCACGCTTCAAGAGGTAATCCTATTACTTGTTTGTGGTTTATACGAAATGATCCGAGAAGTGTTCTTGGATCATGTGGTTTCGTCACATAAAAATTTTAAATTTCCGCTGCATATAACAACTATTCCGACTAGTCGTTCCTTATCGTATTCGATACGATGCTCACACTTCCTTGATGCGCTTGAGGATTATCCCATATCCTTATAGTAGTATCCGAGCCTTAGGTCGAATGTTTTGGATACGATCCGCAAGCCTAGGACAACTTGGGTTCGTTAGGGTTTTCGAAAGTTTTATCGCATTTCATTTTCACATATCTGTTTTGTGATAATTTTCGACCCTGTTTAAATTTTTTAAATACAAAAATAATAATTGGATTTTTCTCCATTAAAGAAGGAAACCGTAGGATCTGAGTTTGCATGATTTCGAATACATTTGTCAAGTTATGTTTATTTTAGTGAACATGTATCCACAGTTTCGGGGATTGCGAATCTTAACGTGATTAAAGAGTTAATTGCGGATTAGAAACGCCTAAAAATGCGTGAAATATTGCTTAGGTTCTGTCATAAATCACATTAGCAATTTATGGAAACTGATTTTGTCTAATTTGGATTTGAATTGATTGAGATATGTTATTTTTAGTAAGTAAGGGTCATTGCTGAAATTACATTCCTAATCAAGAACCATGTGATAGTCAATTAGTGAAATTAATTGTTAATTTCATGAAATAATTATGGAAAATATTTGAGAAATATTTAATGATGATTATTTCCTTAATCGACTTGGCCTCAACTAATAATTAATTATATTTGATCTAGATCATAATTGAAAACATAATCAACAAACAACTTGCTTGAATATGATTGGGAATATGTCTAGCAAATATCCTTATAATAAAAAATGTTTTGATTATTACTATATGGTATAATTTCGGTTGAGGAACCGATGATCATCTCAAGTACAAAGTGATTGACTCGACATTATTTATTCCGGAGGCGGATATGGTGTCTAGTAGGGGATCGCTGGGGTAGCGGGTGCACTAGTTGCGGTCCGTCCCACTCCTGCCTGTACTAGCCATGACGATGGGTAGGGAACAAATAATGCCTGAGAGAACATGATGTATTTTTCTAATTATTAAAATTTGAATTAATACGTACTTTTAGATAATACCATATATTCAAGTAAAAATCAAACTTGTTGACTGAATTTAATTGATAATTAATTTAATGTGATTAAGTTAATTATATCCAATTAAAAACACTCTATTTATGAATAGATGTGTATTTCCCTTGAATGAATTAATTATATGAATGTGATTCATAATAATTAATTAAAATTTGAATATGAGGTGGAGGATCACATAAGTGACATCCATGATGTCCCATCAAGGCGAATGGTTTCGTCGCCAGATATTGTATGTAGGAGATTCCTGTCTGAAGTGACAGCTCCTGCATACGATCCATTTGGATCGGTCTCATCGCTTCTCGAAAGAGTAAGGACGTATGCGTAGTGACCCCAATATCGGGTCCTCATATTATTGAGGTGATATTGGATTGCGCATAGCGAGTTGTATTCTTGTTGACGGTTGGTTTATTTAATGACTGATCAACATCACCTTAGGGGTGGTGGGCCCGGGTGTTAAAGACCGAATTAGAAGATGCAAGGTGGACTTGCAAGGCGGAATGTGTTCCCGCTTCTTTTTATTCGAATTACAGGTTCTCATATTATTGGGATGTAACAAAGATAAGGAAGAAGATCCCAGATCTTGCTTGAGATATAATGGTAAGTATATCTCTTACATTGAAAGTGATTAAGGGAATGAAATTTCATTGTTGACATGGCAAGTCAACTTTGATATAAAAATTCCTAAATAAAAGTAATATATATATATTTATATGTACTTATGAAAATTTCTTATTTCAGATAAATCTTTATTAAACCCACTCAATACTATACTCAATAATAACCAGTAAAATATCATGGATTGGATCCATAATAAAGATATTGTACTTGCAGTTGGACACATAATGTATGTGATTGCAATGTGCATGTTTCCTCATAATAATGAGGAATGACAATTAAATATGTAATAGGGTTTGTATGTCTCTATATTCTTGATCTCTCATTGAATGCACTTTGGAAGTGACATGTCAATGATGATAGTAATTGTCAAATAATCCTTATAAAATTCTAAGAAGATGTTTTGGCATACATATGTACTTTCGACATTTAATCATGAATGACATGGTTCTCTGCATCGTGCAGAATAGTAGCTCTATAAGAGATGATGTATTCAAATTGTTTGAGTACCTACCTGAACCAATGTTTTAAGAGTTTAAATGGATGTAGATACGATGAGTGTCATCATTCTACTATCTATACTCTATTCATTCATGAATCTTTAGAATATTCATATTGTATCAATTGAATAAAGCATGTATAAATGTTGAAATACTCTTATATTGAAATTTTTGATTTCGACATAAGAGATCCTTTGTCTTGAGCAATGGTTGCTTATAGATAAAGGGAGCGTAGTGGAAGCATGGGTTGGACCCATGTAAGAAGGAAGGTCAAGAAGTTGACTGTACTTCTGTAACTTCCAAATGACATTCAAATATTTGGATGAATGCCAATACTGCAATAAGCTGATGTATTGATATTGTGACTATCTTGTCTATCCAGGATCGTTAGAGAAGGATCCAGATGGTGCATCAGTATAATCTACATCTACATATAATCATCGAAATTGACTTTCTTACTTGATAAGATCAAAGTCTAATTATTGTATCTTATTATTCTATTAACACTTGCAATTGGTTGCATATGTATTAGAAGACTATAAAATTTGATTTTAAGGTTTAATAGTCATCCACATGGACATTGATGCAATTGTTGCAACAATCTCTATTGGATAGATGGACTTGTTATTTTCAGTGGGAGAGCCCTTAGTCTTAGAGAATGTGTCTATGACCTAGACATTAGAATAGACTCATTGTTTATTTCTAAATGTTGGAAATAAACATGAATTCTGTAATAAATCTATCATAAAGAGTTATGATAAAGATATTTCAGATAGTAATCTAAAATCTAGTGGACTCTACTAAATTAGAAAATTAATGAATGGTTCATTAACATTTCTAATATTGAAATTAAACCTTAAAAGTTCAATAGGAGAATGAAGATCATTTGACAATGATCTGGCATCAAGCCTTGGACATTTATTTGTTGATGTGATCAATAGAATAGTAAGAGATGAAACTTTAGATTGTCTAAAAGTTCAAATCTTACATACTTGTGAATATTGTATTCAAAAGTAGAAGTGTCCAGTATACCCTTCATTGGAATGGTGTAAGATGTAAAGGTATTCAAGATCTCATACATATTGATGTATGCGAGTCATCTATATTAGAATAAACATTATGGATATGTGATATCTATTGATGATTACTTGTTATATGAGATTTCTTCTCTTCACTAAGAAACCTTTGCAATCTTCAAAGATTTCACAATATTTGTTTAGAACCAAAGTTTGAAGGAAGATTAAATGAATTTTGTCTAATCTAGGTAGTTTGTACCTATTAGATGAATTCATAGAATACCTTATAGAGATATGAATATCATTTCTATCTCACCCCTTTTAATAAGCCTAAACTCAATAAGAGTTATAGGGAGATACAATTGGATCATGTGTGACATGATATAATCAATGATGAATCTTAGCATAATTACCTCTTAGTTTCCAAGGTATATATGTAGTAGAGACTGCAATATATCTCTAATAAGATTGCATGCAAGTAAGCTGAAACTTAGCACATGAGAGTGCTACTTTATTAGGAAAATAAAGGATGGTATTGGATACCTACTTTATGACCTTGATATTCTTAAACGATTTCATATCTGAGAATGTGATTCTGAGATGATGAGACATTTTAGAATCAAGATAAAAATGAAGTAAAGGAACTCATTTAGTCTTGAGAATATAATAAGGCTCCTAAAATTGGAAACTAAAAGGACAATTAAAGATGGAATACTAATGCCACTTCAAATAAGTTTTAAGATGGATTCCATGTGTCAGTTAAATCTGACAATGATCTTACTTCATGTGATGAAGGTTCTGAAGATCATAGCATGGAAAGGTGGATGTTAGCAATAAAGTCTAAAGTAGACTTCATGTGCAAATGTTGTATATGGACACTCGAGGATCCATCTATAAGGGTAAGACCCATTAAAGTGTAAATGGATCTTCAATAGAAAGAGTGAACCTGATGAGAAGGTAGAGACCTTCAAAGCACGGTTCGTAGCTATGAGCTACGCACCGAAGAGAATACATCGCTTGTGATGAGACTTGCTCTCTAGTGACCTTGCTTTAACCCATCAGAATATTGCTAACTATAGCTACACAACTTTACTATGACATCTTCATGATTTGAGTCAAGATTGCATTCCTCGATGAATACCTCTCTTAGGATATTCATATGAAGTTTCCCCAGAGCTTCATGGTTGAGGAAAATAAGGTCTGCAAGCTAAAGAACTCCATCTTTGGACTCAAATAAGCTTCTTGTAGTTGGAACATGAAATTTGATGAAATTATAAATGTTATGATTTCAGATAAAATTTTGGTGAATCATGTGAAGCTTAGTGGCAGTGCCATTATGTTCATCATGCTAAATGTAGATAGTGTTCTAATCATTTAGAATGATATAAGGATGACAATAATAAGTTTTTTATAATCTGGTTGTTCAATACCTCGAGATATGATCTCAAGGATACCCCTTAGATCTTATTTTTGAAGTTGTTCAAAAGCAAAGAAAAGAGGGTATTGGAACAGTCACACTAATAGTACACCCTGGACATTTCCATTTTCTGGAAAATTCCAAGAAAGGTTTTTTTCCCTCAAAGATATGGCACTGACCTATCTAAAGGGATAGCACCTCAAAGAGTTGAGGATGTGAATGCGAACTGCTTGCCCTTGTGCATCAGTTCCAAGAAGCCAGGTGTATCCTAGATGTGTACAAAAGCCAGATGTCTACCATGCAGTGGGAGTACTAAACTATTACTAATCCTACTATGGTGATAAAACACTTGATTGCAGTAATAACTACTTCTTCATAGAAGGCAAAACTTTTGAGATAGTGATCTCAAAGTCTTATCTTAGAGAAATTAAGACTTTATTGATAGTGATCTAAAAAGGTCTTAACTACAGATACCTTAGGTGATAGAGATCTCCACGAATAAAGGTATTCTAATAAGGATTATGGACATACTGGTTATAGATTTATAGAGCTATAGTGTCAAGGATACTGTAACAAAATTGAGTATTGGTTGCATAAGATGTAACATTCACATTAGATGCGAGCACTATTACTAGGGGATATGCAAGAGCCCTAAAAGGACTTGGCGTTGTCTCTTGGGAACAGACTGATCTGCTTAGCTAGCTATTTTCTAAATAGCCTATGATTGTCACATGAGTGCGGGTTTAAATGATTAGCCCATTGATGGCTCTTTGGGCTAGTGGGAGATTATTGTACATGCGAGCCCACGACGAGCCATTATGCAATAAATGTTATTGCAAATATCATTCCCTAATCTAAAATGAAGAATACATAATTTGCATAATAGGTCCCTTAGTACAATTAGGGTTATGTACCATGGCCATCTTGATGATCATACTGCTGTTGATTCAAATATTTAATCATAGAGGCTGGTGCATAGATGAATATCTAAAGATTTGGATTGAGGACTCATCAAGCACCATCAAATGATTGTTAAGAGATGATCTCCAGCCTGAGTAGGAGATGGCAATCCTTTCTCAGTTAGGCTGATATCTGACTGACCTCTTGATGTAGGTCCTCTGCATAGGAATAGAGATTCAGAGGTATCATATTAGTTAGGTCAAAGAGTTGACTTAACGAGATTAAGATAACCAAAGTCCTATATCGTATGCTGTCATGATATAGGCATGCATCCTCTGACCGGAGACAGATGTGTTACTATATGTCTGAGTATGTACATTTGGCAGACCAATAGGTTGATGACTTAATCAAGGTCTATACACCGGTGCGCTTGTGTGCATATAAGGGCATATGAGTAATATGATCTCTCAAAGGGATCATACATGTTCATTACTGAATCGGAAGACATGAGCTCACTCATGAGATATTGGAAAGAATCAAATTTCGTGCACGGCCATCTCTCTTTGGAAGCTTGACTGAATTTGTAGGTTTGATATATACTTTTGGAAAGTATATGATCAAGACCTATGTATGATATATGCTTTTGGAAAGTATATGATTTATACCGACTCCCAATGATCGAATGAGAAACTTAATGACAAAACTCTGAAGTAGATAGTGTAAAATTGATCTTATACTTCAGGTTTATTCTGAGTCTTCCAGTATGCAGGATGCACAGTATTGGGAATACCTGAGCGTGATGTGATCATAAACGGTTGTATAACCATGACGCTTCCATTTCTAAGGAGTGATGAAACGGGTCTGGATTTTAGTGACTCCTCTCAGTAGAGAAGTAATCTAATCTTAGTCCAAATATTGAACATTGATCTGAATGTGATTCAAATGTAATGAGAAGATTAGATTTGAGGTCTTGATTTAATCAAGCATCTACGGGAGGCTCGAGATCTGGATTTGAGATGTGTTCTCAATAACCAAGTCACTATACGTGGAACAATGCAATCGCCATGTCCTTATCTCCAAGTATTCACGGAGAGAGTGCATTATCCTTGAAAGAATATATGAATAATTCTATTGTTGATATATTTATCCGAGCATTGATAAAATGGATAATTAAATATGATTTAATTATCATGAATAAATATGAATTTGATTCATATTATATGGAGAATTATCTAAGACATTTAAATGTGATTTGATTATAAAATATATAAATAATGTGGATGTGATTCACATTATTTGGGCACATAAGAATAGAGATCCAAGATAATTAAAAGTGATTTAATCATCATGGATATGATTAATGTTGATAGCACTATCCTTATTAATCATATATATTATAAATGTGATTTATAATATATCAGATAGAGCTATTTGTAATTTACATTTGTTAATTAAATGTTGATGTGAATTGGATTCACATTGGACATTAAATTGAAAATATAATTTACATTTTATTTTGGGTTGTGAATGTTATTCACAATTTTACAATGGCATAATTGTAATGTTCACAAAATAAATTTGATTTATTTTGTGAAATAATTTTCAACAAAAGTTGTTGCAAATATTGTAGAAAATCATGAGATAATGCAATCTTATATAATATGGAAAGGAGGCTCCCTTCCTACTAAGGAGAGGGGACGCTACTAAGTCCTTATAGGACTCATAGCCGTCCTCCCCCCTTTATGGAAGGAGGCTTGCCTCCTTCCTATTTCTCCAATGGAAATTGATTTGATATAAATCAAATTATATATAATATATATTGGATTTTATCTAAATTAATTGTTTTTGGTTTTTTACAAACAAAATCCTAGCCATTGAAAGAAAAACAAATTAAGAGAGCCATTGGATTTGTGTTTCCCATGGATTGAGATCCATGGATCGCAAAATTTTATAAATAGATGGGTACCCCTTTGCTATTCTTTACACACAATGGGAACATAAGTCTCTCTTTCTCTTCCTCTCTCTACACGCCTACTCTC
The DNA here is from genome assembly GCA_037367405.1 of Ottelia alismoides. NCBI lineage: Eukaryota > Viridiplantae > Streptophyta > Magnoliopsida > Alismatales > Hydrocharitaceae > Ottelia > Ottelia alismoides. The sequence continues at coordinate 1,365,105 of JAZKJV010005374.1, forward strand.
TCTCTCTCCCTCCCTCTCATATGGTCGTCCACCATGGATGCCCTAGAGGGACTCTACATCACCGAAGCGTCGTCGTTATGCTGCTCGATCATTTTCTCATGGATCTCCATCTCCTTCAGTGGGCCTCGCTCGTGAAGAAGACATCAGATCTCGTGTGTCGAGATTAGGAGATTTGCTGCTTGGATCATCAACATGGATTGCGAGATGCACATGTTTCATCAACACGCTCGCAAGCGTCTCCTCCGTCGGATTGGACTTAAGAAAGGAGGTCTCTTCGTTTAGAGACTCGATCGCAACCATGCTTCAAGAGGTAATCCTATTACTTTTTTGTGGTTTAGATGAAAATATCCGAGAAGTGTCCTTGGCTCATGTGGTTTCGTCACATAAAATTATTTAATTTCCGCTGCATAAAACAACTAGTCCGACTAGTTGTTCCTCATCGTATTCATTACGATTCTCACTCTTCCGTGATGCGCTTGAGGATCATCCCATATCCTTTATAAAGATCAAGCTAAAATGACCTATTATATGTCTAATTTAGTGTAGTTCCTTGACTAAAAATCACGACTTAAGTAGAAAACTACTCCTGACACAAATACCACAAAGACGAACAAATAAACATACCTTCGTTACAAATGCGAGATATCAATCGAGAACCGCTGTAAATAAGCGATTAATATTACACATTAATTACAACAAGACGAATTGACTAAATCAACTAAAGTAAATCTCTCTAATATCTTGCTTCGTGGACTCTCAAGCAAGAAACTCCAAGCTCCTTGCCTCTGTGATCTTCTGAAAGTCGTCGACTCCACTGGCCTACCACAAAACAATATGTGATTAAATAGTTCTTGAGAAAATTACAATAGGAAATTAGCAAAACAACAACAAATCGTAAGAACAACAATGTCAATAAAACCAGCTCTAAATAGTTTACCAAGAAATCACTAAATAAATAATCTGACCTAAAAAAAATCACAAAATGTATTGTGTCCCCATCAACTTGCCATCTGATAAATCACTAAATGTGTATGATAAAAAGCACTCATTGTAATACAAGTGCTTAGTGAATAATGCAGAATTAAGAACAATCTCAATACTGAGGTTCTCGACTTGAATTTATAAACTTGGGAAGTGTAGGGTCGAATATAGGGACATGTTCATTAGGTGAAAAAATTTGAATATCAAATATTTAATATAGCAATTTATAGATTAATTATAGCGAGCAGATGCACAAAACACAAAAGGTATAAATTTTAAATGCATATTTTATGCAATTAATTTAAATGAAGACAATAATGCATAAACAACAATTTGCACATTCACAATAAGTAAATATATGTCAGGAAACATGTACTAACTACAGAAATTCCCTGAATTGATTTAATGATTAATGAAGCAAAAATCAGGCAAGTCATGGTCTGAATCTCAAAAGCATTCACTAATGAATAATATTTTTATGTCAATCAGATGCTGAATTAATTACCATGCAATAAAATCGATTGACTCAATGATTTTTATGAAAATAATTAGAATAAAGTCACTAAGATTTAGTGTGATTATCAAGATCAATTCCTTACAAAGTGTCCATTTTCCTTTTCATTTAAAGGTCAATTTAAGCACATAAGAAAAGGAACAAATCAAGCATGATTTTTAAATCAATCTTCGCATTAAATTAAGCCAAGATAAAGAGCATCAAATAAGCTTTCAAACAAGAACAAAATCACTTCATTTAGTTGAATAAATAAAAAGTTTTTCAAGTTTTACTCCAAGGGATTTTTTGCATTAAAAATAACAAGTGTTATTACAAACAAGGATAAATTGGACTAAATATCAAATAAAATAATTTATAAGGGCTAAAGTGCAAATATCACAATGTAGGAAGACTTATATGCAAAAAAGATGAAATAGAGGATCAGTGCAACGAATTTCCATGTCAAGTGTGTGATGCACGTGACTCGTTTTGGTTCATAAGAGAAGGATCTGTCCATGTGGTCGCTTCTAGTAATTCACACAAGGTTCGGATGCAGGATCGTGAACATGCTCGGCACACGAGCCTTAGGTCTGAACCGTGCTTCGGATCCGCTACTTAGCCTTCTTGTGATCGTTGGATCATTCCAAATATAGGGAATCCAATGGTATCTACTTCTCTTATGTTCTTCTCCTCCTCTATAGTTGGCTAAACAAGGGCGGAGCTCCGACGATGTTCGAGTTCCTCTTCCACTTACCCTTGTCTGCTATGCAGTGCAGAGATGGTATATAGAAGACACACAAAGACGGTACAACGTCGATGAAGGTGTGCTACTGTTTGAATGCCGTTGACGATGGAGGAGCATCAAGGATTATGTTCCAAATCAGTGCTCCTTATAAAATTCTGGCCATTGAAGCTTGTACCTCCTACATGTGTTAGAAACCATAGTCCAAAGCCAAAGAGAACATATAGAAGAGATTGCAAGGCAATATGGAGGTATTTGCGAAAGTGATAGATCGAGCGCTAAATGGGTTCCAAGTTCATGCAGAACATGGATAGGATCACTGTGGGAACAGACATGGAGATGTTGATTTAACACGGAGCTCAACACGCGTGCATGATAGAGGAATTGCGATGAAATCCAAGTGATCAAATCAGGAAATAAATGAGCAGATGATCTTAGGAAAATAAGCAAACAACGAAGGAAAATAAGATCAAATTAACATTTACCACGAACGGAATTTGGGTCAATTGAGAATTTGAAGAAGATGTGTAGCTTCGGAGTTGGAGCGGGGTTGCTCTTGTCATTGCTTGATTTCTCTTGCTAGGAGATGAATCACAATCAGGCAAGGAGGTTGTTGAAACACGTCTGTAATGGCTGAGGATCTCTCTGGTGAATATCCTTCATCCTTGCACTCAAACTCAAGCCCTAACTATCAACTAGAGAATGAGTAGGCTGGGAGGAATAACTTGGAAATGCAGATAGCCATTAATGATGGTCAGAGGAAAGGTTTTGAGAAGGAGGGAGTTGCTGATATGCAGTTGAGGATGGAGGTTTCAATTGGTTGGCTATGCATCGAGGTTAGAGGGATCTAGAGGTTAAGATTAGGGTGAAGAATGTAGTTGCCTTGTAAAGGGTTTGGTTCGCGGTTTCAAGCGAAATGGTTGGAGATGATCGTTGTCGTAATTAGGAGAAGTTGACGACTGATGAAGGGATGCGTCGCTTCAAATATGGGAGTAGGGAGGTTGACGAAGCAATGTGGACTGTTAGATCAATATCCAACGGTCCTAAAGAAAGGTGATTGGGGCGATGAGAGGCAGCCACGTATGCGGTCATGGTGGTGCCACGTGACCTAATAGGAATTCCGAAAAATAGAGAAAATAGTAAAACATTAAATAATAAATAGTCAGAATACGAATTAGAAAAAATGATGCTCATCGAGATCTACAACTTTCATGTAGAAGTCAAAGAGATCAGAGGTCATTTTTACATACATAAAAATAAATACTTGTTAAAGTAATATAAGACATTTTTCTTTTATAATTTTTTGTATTTTTATTTTATTTTATGTTATTTTATGTACAATATTATAGTAATTTTCATTTGATTTTAACAAGAAATAAATACATAAATTGATAGCACAATAAAAGGGTTAAATAATACAATGTAATTAAGGTTAATTATGTACAACACAAATTATTAAATAATGTTAATTGTCAATGAATCTTATCTATTTACGTAAGCAAGAGAGATAATAATCATAATCATTGATGATAAATATGGGATTTATCACAATGTTTAGGACGACCTCTATCAAACGAATGCCATTTTGTTGCCATCATCTTACAATGAGAACGATGATGAAATCATAAATAACACCCGTATATGCAATCAATTGGGTGTATACCACCAGGAGAAGAGAATCGAAAACTAAACCCCGGTCCAATGGTTTTGAAGAAATCATAGGCTTGAATGAATGGAATTATTGATCAAAGCCAATGAAGTCAAACTTGGAGAAGGATGAATCAGTGATAGATTTCTCCATGTCAATCATAGTCTCATAATGATGTGGAAAGTAAAGATAAGGAAACTCTCTAAGCATCTAAGCATTCGATGGACATATGGCCGAAATATCAGAGGAAACATCGAGTGCCATAAAAAAAAGTCTTATCCTTGCAAGGGTCGTCGAGGAGACAAGACTCAGATTAGGTAGAAATCTCAGATGACTCGGCCTTAATAGTAGACAAATCGATTGCATAATCAGAAGGTGAGACTGAATTCATGGTATGTATCAGAATGAATGTGCTCAATTGCTATAGGACAATAAGGAAGAGGGAATGTGTTGACTAGTAGGGGGATAAAGTAATGTGTGTTTTAACTTCGTCTCCTGAGGTACTGGCAGAGACGGGACAACAGGCTCCTAAAACATGACGTGCAGAACTGACAAAAGGGTCAGTATGGGAAACTTGAAACACACAAAATCAGTATAATTCTCCAATCTTTGTACTGACTCAGACATAGGATACTCAACCTGGTGTACAATCAAAGAAACCATTATGATAGCATCACACAAATAAGATCCAGAGTCCGCTAAGGAAGCACACTCACTCTAGCCTCTAATCTGCCTGGTTCAATGATATCATTTGTTTCCTCAATGCGGGCTTCCTTAATTTACACAACATGCCTAAGGGTACTAGAAGATGACACTGGGGGAGACGAGGAGGGAGGGTGAGTCATATGAGATAAGAGTTCAGACAAGACTCCAATTGAATGAGGGTTGAGGTCAAACTGGATGAGGAAAAATTTTGGCTCAAGAAGAGAGTCATCTTGAGTCGGTCCATGAATGCAGACATGAGGGTTTTATGAGTGGAAATTAGCTACAAGATCCGACTCATGGAGATAAGGATGACCCATAATAACTATGCAGTCTCAAGAAATGAAAATAAGAAAAGAACAAAAGAAAAATAAATCGAAGACTGCTAACTAGAAATAAAGATGAACGCACTCGGAATCACAATTGATAATCAAACACCAAGCAAACTCCAATTCACCAACTCGACACGGTGAAGACTGTAAGAGATTGTTCATTTATCTTTTCATTTTTAGAGATGTGAATTTCACAACGTTATTGAAGATAACATGTGTAGTCTCCAAAAGTTGTTGTATTCTAGTCAGCAGAGCATACCTACTAGAATAACGGAATCACTTTGTTTATGGTCATAGGCAAGTGCTTGCAGCAAGCAACATGGCCCAAGATCCGACCCAAGTGTTTAGGACACAAGTCCATGGATGGGGGTTGTAGTCCTTAAGGTTACGTGCCTTACTCATTCAAAATACATCCTGCATATAAGGAGGGAGTTTCTATTCTCAATACAATGAATCCTATTTCATTTGATTTTATGGTCAAGTATAATTCGAAGTTCCAATTTTATTTTGGTTATCATTTTTTTGGATATTTTTCAAGCACACGTTCTATCGAGGTTCTAATTCCTTTAGTATCCAATGATTATCTAAATCAATGGAGGAGAATGGAAAAGCAATGAAAGAGTAAATCAATTATGTGTGCTAAGATAGGGATACTCACCATGCCTCCACCTCTCTTTATGCAAGATGCTAGACATGAAATAAAACCTATGTTATATGCAAATACAAGCCGATGAAAGTTCCCTAATATAGAAATTGATATTATCGGGACGAATCAATAGTTGAATATCTAGAAAAGACACCTAAACTTCAGTCATGGAGACTCCTCAGTGCCCACCATAGTGGGTCCTGCAAGCGTTGTGTGGAGTCTCTCATGGCACGTAGTCTTAAATCCAAATACCCAATAATTAATTAGATCCAAGTTCAAGATAGAAACTATATGTATGTGCAAAAAATTAAGGCTTTGGACTTACTCTATAAAGCAAAAAAATCCTATTGTAAGGCTCAATAACACAAAGTGAAGAAAAAACGAAAAATACAGGTAACAAAAATAAAATAAGAAGCGGAAAACACGAAGAAATCCAACGAAGCCCCTAGGTGAATAATCACTTGGGCAATGGACCACGGAGAGTTGTAGTGTCCTAAGACTTTAAATTATTACAAATCGACGTGTCTCTCTCTCATTTGAAATACACAATAAAATGCAAGTAAAATAAAAATAAACTATAAGGAGGCACTGTCTTCAAAATTTCTCCAAGTCTTCATATGTGACTCTCATGTTGGTTTGTGCAGAAAAGCCGACTCTACTTCATGTGGTTGTGTAGGCCTCCCTTGATCCGCAGTCCCTCGCAACAAAATCAAACAAGCAGGATGGTTAGACAGTTCAAAAATAAAATCAAGTAAAATGGAAAATAGATAAATGAAAAAATAGGCAAGAGGAACCCAAAACCAAACTATGCATTGTTGCTTCCCAGCAACGACACCATTTGAAAAGCAGGGATTTTGTGACAACCTAATGTAGTCTACACAAGGCGAGAACTACAATGTCATTGAGGCAACCGCTCACGAAACCCAAACTTATTCAACAATTAACCCACAAAATAAATCAAGCAAGTTTAAGCAAAAATATGGAGTTAAATTTTTGTATTACTCTACAAAAGATGTCTATAGGTGTGTGTATTGTAGAGGTCGAACACATGCAGCACACAAGAGAGATTCGAAAATTAATTCAAAAAAAGTCCTCTTAGTCTCTTTTTTGTATTTTTATGTGGGTTTTTAATTATATAAAATTTAATGGATTTTTATGTTATTTTATAGATTTTTACTTTTATAAATTTTTTTCTTTCAATATTTTGTTATTTTTAATTTTTCTTTTCTTTTTGATTAATTATGACATAATTATATATAATATATAATATATATAGTATAGGTAATGTAAATAATAAAATATAAAATGAAAAAAAGAGAGGAAAATACACTAAGGTATGGTCCTTTTATATATTTTTAAAGGTTATCAAATATTTTTTGCATTTTAATTAATTATAATAATTACAAATAATAATATAAGTAATTATATATATATATTTCATGATGTAGGCTTGTTCAATTATGAATATGGCCATAGATAGTAAAAAATAACAGAAATAAAATATTTTTTTCTTTAGTTTTTCGCAATTTTTATTATTTTTCATATGATTTTTGCTAATTTTTTATTTTCAATTAATCAAAAATGTCAAAAAAGTGACTTTTGTTAATAAGTCGAATCATTTTGTAATTTAAAATAGCTAAAAGTTCTAATATTTCAAAAAAACTAAATATTATATATAAATATAACATAAATAAAAGTCAAAAAAGAACTAAATAATTTTGAATTTTTAAATGATATTTGAGAATTTTTTAAGGATTGTGGGACCTTTTTTATTGTTATTCTTTTGTTATTTTTAGTGATTTTTTATTTGTAATTTCAAAATAGAGTAATAAACAACATGTTATTTTGTTGGAATTTTTAAAACAATTTTATAATTTTTATGTATTTTTAAATGGAAATTGGAACAAATGCAAAGTTTTTGTATTTGATATATAGGAAATAAAATAAAATAGCCCAAAAAATACATGTGATTTATAAAACTATTAGGAATTTTAAATAATTATCATATAATTTACATATTTAATTTTTTTTTCATAATGTAAATAAAGAAAATAAAAATAAATTTCCTAGTAGCGACCTAAACACAAGTACTAAAAAATTTTCTTTATTTCCCGATCTCGGGAAAAACTACTAGGAAAAACATGCAACATGCCTAACGTAAATAAATCATTGTACGCTAGCAGGGGCATAAATGCAATAACAAAAAATCAACAGATCCTTCTAGCAATTAAACCAGAAAATAATACACTAGAATTTAAATATTTTGGAGTATACAGAAATATATAAAAAATATTAAGTCCCCCTGCAAAATGCCCACACCTCAGGCAAACAAGTGCGTGAGGTGATGTAGCGAGGAACCAATGTGCAATTGGTGAAAGCTTAAGGGTCCTTTTACAATTTTACAAAAACTAAATACCTACATATGAGTGATTATATACTAAAATTATAATACAAAATGGTTGGGTGAATGTGCAAAATTCCCCAACTAGCACGCGAGCTGACGGCCTGATCTGCTTCACTAATCCACATGTCATCGCATTTGTTGATAAACGACAGAGATTAGACCTACGCTTGAGATATGACGGATATAGGACACACGATCCAACAGTAGCTGCGAACTTGCAACGCTCCTATAGATTGGATGGTGGATAGATGCTTGGAAAATTGGGTTGAAGTTGCGCCTGAGCTAGCTCCAATCTAGAAGAACTCGAGTCTGCAGTCACCTAGAACATTCCAGACATGTGCAAAATGGAGCCGTAGCTCCTCCTCGACTGTCGGTGCCCTCAAATGGGTCAAGGCCCCATTGATGGGAGTTTGGAGCTCAATGAATCTGAAGGGAGTTATTGACAACAATACCCCATAGAAGGGTTACTCAGGTCCTGCAAAGGCACACAAAATCACGGTGAGAAAGGGGTGAAGGCTCTTGGCCTTTGTTTGGGTGGATTCAGTGCGGGATATGGAAGGAGCAGAGAGGTCTGACATATGGTGATGAAGGGATCTCTATCCTCTTATCCAAAACTAAATGTAGGTGGCTAAGTGGTCAGGGAGTGAAGAAGTGAAAGGGGAAGCTAATGGAAGTGGTCGCAGGTCAGAACATGGTGTGTAGACAGCGAAACCAGTGGCCAGAGTTATGGTCCGACAAACTACGGGGATGAAAATCTAAGCTACTACAACGATTAAACAAGCAAAATAAATGCAAGAAATAAAAGCAAGAATGAAAGGTACCTAGATTACCTCTAACCTATGGCTCAACATGCCAGAGCAAGGAGACAGTGGGCCACATGGTAGAGATTCGTTGGCGATGGGGATCAACCTGAAGAATTCCTCTTCCTCCACACCAAACTAACTGACAAGAGAGCCTTTGTCACAAGTAACCTTACGTACGTGAAATAAGGAGATTTTGAGGGTCCAAATAGGATCAAAAAGTTAAGGAACTCTGGCGAGGGGTTATGTACAGGGGAGAGTTTGAATGGCAAGGGTGCTCTATGTAGAGGACCTCAAATCAAAAAATCAGGGGCACCAAAAAGAGCATTGATCGAGTATAAAAGTCAGAGGAATCTTTCCCATATATGAAAGAATCAATGGCCAAAAATCAATGAAGTAGTGTGTATGGGTCTATTAGACATGGACGAAAGGAGAAGCGGGGAGTTGACCGGGGACGAAAAGACAAAATCGAACGGAAGATCTTTATTAATATAAAGTAAAATAATAAATGATTGTATTTATTTTAGGTCAAAACACCAAAAATATTTACTATTTTATGTAGTATTTTATTATGATTTTTATTTATTTTTACAAGTTAGTTAATTAGGTTTTATTAAAAGTGTATTTATAAGTTTATTTACTTATCTAGTATGTATTTTATTTTTATTTTCTATTTCACATCGTAATATTTTACATAAATAATTTATATAAATACAACTAATTTAAATGTACATAAATATTTTTTTTTGATATTTTATGTCTGCTTAATTAATTATAGCTATTTATTATATAGGTATAGATATATACAATTCATCTATGTATTTTGTATATTTGTTTATTTTAAGGTATTTTTAATGATTTTATCATATTATAATTATATAATGTTATAAATAATATTTTAAAAATTATAAAAATATAAAGTAATGGAAAATATAAAAATAAATAAAATGATTATTATATTCAGGTATACTATACAATAAGGGTCCAAAACAAAAACTTTTGCATAATAACTCCAAATTTATTGAAACCACCTTCATGAAATCTTACTAGAAGTTATTTATAATTAATGAAATTTCTATGATTTTTAGGTTCATATGGAGAAGATACGTGTTTGGGAAATTTGGATTTTGGCTTTCTATTTTGAGTGTAGATGGCACATTGTGTATTATTTTTTATGTAAAATACATTTTGCTTTTTTCTTTATATGTTTATCTAGACCATTCATGTAAAAAGTTTATAGATTTGATCTATAAATAATGAGGAATAAAATAGATACCAAAACTCAATTATTTGGAAAAATAAATTGGGGTTTCTATTGATTTTTTGGCCCTTATCTATCTGTACTTTATTCCTTGTAGACCCAGTCATCATGATGCCTAAATCTGGGGGCTAGGGTCATTCAACACCTTTGGTATTTCATTTGTTTTTCTATTCTTTTCTTTATTATTTTATTTTAGCATTAAATACAATATTATATATAATATTTACCCATACATAATAGGTGTTATTTCATGTAAAATAATGTTATTTACATGCATTTAGCTAGGGTTTAAAGGCAAAAATAATATAATAAAGGTGATGAAATGGAGAATCCTTACCCCACTATATTTTCCTTTTCTAGTCCTTAGCAAACACATAAGCCTATAAGTGCAGAAAAAATATAAATAGAAGAAAAAGAAAGAACTTGGTTTGATTTTAACTTTGAAACTTGTCCTCATAAAAACAATGTTTGGAGCTCAGTCAGACCCTTGGAAGTTAGGCATGGTCGGATGCTTATCCGGACATAAATTTGAAACACAACAACCTATAAGACCCACAAGACTCTGCCCACATTTCCACAAAAGCAAGATCAGAACGGATTGATGTTAAACATTTTCCCTTATGATTATGTCTACCTTGTACAAAGTTAGTGATACGTAGCTCCTCTCAGCTGAAGCGGTAAAAGTCATTCTTCTCCAACATAGTGACCCTAATTCCCCAATCTAGCAACCCTTTGCTCGAGAAGCCGGGTATTCCCTTCTAAGTTAACATACAATTGGCTCAAGAAGAGGAGGTGAAGAAGAGAATCGACGATAGCTAGTGTAGCTACCCTTCCTAGGATGCTTAACAAGTGCAGCCAAATAATCTGGCTGCAGTCTGACATGGTTTTGACTTTGAACCTCAAGCTTTCTTATTGACTATATAAATACTCTGATGGGATTTGACTTTTCTATAATTTTTTCCTATCTATTCATCTTGGAGTTTTTGAATATGCATTTTTTAACACTATATACAACAACATTTACATAAGGACTATTCCCCTCAATCCAATAAACTATGATTCTGTAGAAGCATTATCGCCCACAACATCTGTCATTAGACCTCATGGCCACTGGAATGTATTGGGGTACAATGGCTACAAATGTGTGACTCCCATTGTGTCCATAGTGTCCCATTCTAGCAAATCCATCCTTCTACAACATCCACTAAGGTGAGCAAAGTGAAAGGTGAAGGTGTGCAAGTTATGTCACAATTGACAAGAGTCATGCGTATGTTCCTAAATATTCTACTTAGGCAGTCAAGACGACACTGAACCAACACTCAAGCTATCTAAGAATTAAGTCCAGCAGACCTGAAGTGTCTCAATTCTAGTTCATATAAGGTTCATGCGATTAAGTGGACTACGGAACAACATAGCCCCATTCTTCAGACTTTACTTATATTAGTTCAGTAATCAACATCAATCTGAAAAATGAAAATGCTATGTACAGTACAAGGAAAATATTTTTATGAGAAATTTTCTAGTTTTAAAATTTTTATGGATTTTTGAAAAGTTTTGCAAATTTTTATGGGTTTTAGATTTTGAAAACATTTACAATCTTTGAAGATCATTTTGCAAACATTTTTCAAACATTATGCATAGATTTATCAAAATATTTTTACAACTATTTTTCAAACCATTTGCAAATTGATTTTCAAAACAAATTTTTCACACAATAAAAGAATTTTTCAACCACATATAATTTACAAAGGTTTGAAAATATTTTACAAAAGTTTTTCAAACTATTTCAAAACCATTTTTCAAATCATTTTTGCAAAACATTTTTAGACATGTTTATTACTTAATAACTACAAAGAATTGTTAAGAAATTTATACATATTTTTACAGATTTATTCTCTTTATTATATCGCCATATTATTTGAAAATATGAAAGTACGAGTTATGGCTAAAGCATATACAACGTATATACGACCCCCATTCATATCTTGAACTACATACCCATAGTTTGGAAAGAAAAAGAAATACATAACTCATACTATGTGTAGGAAAAGTCGAACGAATAAATGAATGAATAAAAGAATGAGAAGTCAATCATCCCCCTATACTCAGTTTCAACTAATCATAAGTATAGTAGAATGTACATTGTTAGCCATGTGAGCCCTAGGTGAACCATTCCTACAATGTAATGTTATTGTCATGATTGATATAGCAATAAAAGTTATTGGTTTATTTCACTCCATGTCTGAGAATTAAATAAATGAATGCACTACAAGGTCCCTTAGTACAATTAGGGTTATGTACCTTGGCCATATTAATGACCTTACAACTGTTGATTCAATTGTTGAATCATATAGGTTGCTGCTCGGATGAATATCTAAAGAATTCCATCGAGGTCTCATCAAGCACCAACAAATGATTGTTAAGAGATGATCTCCACCTTGAGTAGGAGATGGCAATCATTTCTCTATTGGTTGATATTTGACCGACCTCTTAATGTAGGTCATCTTCATAGGAATAGAGATTCAGAGGTGTCATATTAGTTAAGTCAAGGAGTTGACATAACGAGATCGAGATAACCAAGTCGTTTGTCGTATACTGTCATGATATAGGCATGCATCCTCCGACCAGAGACAGATGTACTGCTATATGTCTGAGTATGTATATTTAGTAGACCTATAGGTTGATGGCCTAATAAAGGTCTATACATCAGCAAGATGGTGTGAATACAAGGGCATATGAGTAATACAATCTCTGAAAGGGATCATACAGGTTCACTTGTTAATTGGAAGACATGAGCTCACTCATGAGGTATTGGGGCCGATCAAATTTCATGCATGGTTTTCTTGCTTTGGAAGCATGGCAAGAATTTGTATGTATCATATATGCTTTTGCAAATCGTATGATTGATACCAACTCCCAATGACCGAATGAGAAACTTTGTGATAAAACCCTAAAGATGACAATATAAAATTGTTTTTTATCTTCGAGTTTAATGTAGGTCTTCCAGTATGCAGGTCTGTAGGTATTAGGAATACTTGAGGGTTATTTGATCATATATTATTATATAACCATGACGCTTTTATTCTGATGGAGTGGTAAAACAGGTCTCGATTTTAGTGACTCCTCTTGGAGGAGAAGAGGCCACTCTAGAGCTCGTAAAACATGAGAATATATGATCCTTATTTTTTATAGTTCAAAGGCCTCAAGACACTTGTCATATACAATAAACTCAGTGTCATTTCCTAAGAGCTCAGTCAGTGGTCGGGCAATCTTTAAAACATACTTGATAAATCTCCTATAAGTTCCAAAATAGTTTAATCAAGATCGCATTGGCTTAATGTTTGCTGCTGGATCAAGTTTCTTTATCATATCCATATTGGTAGGGTCATCCTCCATTTCCTTTTTGGTGATGATGTGCCCCAGCAGAATACCCTTATGTGCCATAAATATGACTTCTCCTCTAGGAGAGCACCAAACTAATCTCCCTACACCTCTAAACTACTTGGTCCAAATGCAACAAAAAAGCATCAAGCAAATCATCATGGACCGAGAAATCATCCATTAACACATCAAAGAAATCCCCCACCATCTTGTCAAACACAACAATCATGCATTGCTCAAAAGTGTTTGGGGCATTGCATAGCCTGAAAGGCATACACATGAATGCATATGAGCCAAATGGACAAGTGAAAATGGTCTTTTCTAGTTTCTTAGGAGCTATGGCCACTTGATTATAGCCTAAGTACCTGTCAAGAAAATAGAACTCTTTCCTTACTAATCTCACCAAAATATGATCAGTAAAAGCCAAGCAAAAGTGTTCTTTCTTGGTAGCAACAATAAAGCGTCTGTAGTCAACACAAACATGCCATGATGTGGGTACTTGTGTGGCAATCTCTTCTCCCTCCTCATTAGTAACCATATGGATTCCGGATTTCTTTGGGGTCACATGTAAACGGAAAACCCTTTTGGAGATAGAGATGGGATAGATGAACCACACTCCACACCATTTCTCAATCTCTTTCCAAACACTTCCGTTAAACACATATTCAATCTTCTCGAGGTCTAGCATTATCCTCTAGATAAATGTGATACTGACAAAGAGCGAGGTTAATCCCAGCAAGATCTAGCACTCTCCAACCTATAGCCATGTGGTTCTTTTCTAAATCCTTAAGAATACTAGATTGATATTTCTCAGTCAACTTTGATCTATTAATGACAAGATATCCATTCTCAGGTCATGCAAGAAATAAATAACTAAGAGTAGTGGGAAATGGTTTAAGCATAGGGGTAATGATGTAACACATAGAAAATTAGACTTAGCTATCTCTGAATCATGTTCTAGCTACATGAAGGTGGTTTGTTTATATTGGATTAGGAACCAAATGTGTTGTCTCTTGAATCAGATCGTTAAAGATCCTCGATAAGTTGTTTAATGTCGTGTCCGACTTGTAAGACTCAACCGTTGATCAAATTGTGAGAGATAGAACTGACAAGTCACTATTGACCTTTATGTCATAAAATGAATAAGGTGATGTGTCTATCAAAAACTCTTGCAGCTCATGGCAAATTGCATTATGTACACCATCCTTTCCAAATGAGAGGGTATAACCAAGAGTTGATTAGGTCTATTGTCATGGCCCAATTGTGTCTATAATCATGTACTCTTCCTCAAAAGAAGATGACTATGTGCTTGATTCAGGGTCATGTCTCCATCATCTTATCTATTGCATGTCAAATTCCACGTCTCCTCTAGGTGAATGTTACTTGATCTTCACAGATTGATAATAAAAAGAAGCTTTGGTTTTCCAAAGGAAAGATTACCCTCAAATGATATAGGACTCTCTCTAATGATTGGGGGATTTGATATCAAGGATAGTGAGGTCCACCAGGTACTCCTATCATGTAATCGATAAGAAAACATTTCTAACATCTCCCTTGGTCCTCTTAGTAGATTTAGCGACAAACTAGAGTAGAGCTGAAGAATCCTTAAGAGATCCTAAATTCAACTTGTTGTACATGGCCAACGATATTAGGTCAATAGAAGAACCGTTATCTAATAGAGTGTATGTAAACGCAGTGTGATCAATATGACATACCACATATTGTGCATCCATATATCTCTTCTTTCTTAGAAGTTGTTGATTCTAGATAAACAAAGTAGGGGCAATAGTAAGGGCATGCTTCTGAACATGGCTTTCACTTTTCATCCTACTAACCGTAGTAGGTGTGCATTTAGTCTTAAGGTATTTTTGAAAGGCATGGTTATTTTCCACATACATATAAAATGGAACTTTAACCATTATGTGTTCGTCACATAATCATTCCATTTCAGTATCATCTTAATGAATCTTTTTTATGTTTCGATTTCCTGCCACAAGAGAACAGGGAAAGGGATTGATGCATGAGAATAACCTTAATTATAAGAATCAAAATCGTAAACTAAAACATACAAGTGATCGTTTTTAGAGATTTGAATCTTCATATAAACATATTCTTTTACCGACTTCGAACTTAAATTATCTACTAAAAATTGATGAATCTCTGCTGCTTGTACATTCTCCTCAATGGGGAGTGCATGGTCTCTTGTAGACTTTTAATCTCTTGAATGTTATGTCATAGTTCTCTTTATCCTTTCTCTTATTTGTTATCTCCTCATCTTTTGCTACTGAAGGGTTTGCTACTCTCCTAGATGATGCTCTTCCTCTTTGTCCACTTTGTCCACTACATATCTTGTGCGTAGTCAGGTACTGATAACTAGGGTTTTGCGAGAGATTTAAAAGGTAGTAGGGTAGAGAATATCGCTCTGAACAAATCCCAGATTAATTAAACAAAAATTGATAAAAATGGAAAGAGATGGAGAGAGTAAAGGAGAAAGGATAAAAGTGATTATGTCTCATATTTTCATCTAATCTAATTATTAACTAGGTAAGTATCCGAGAGTTGAACTCAAGGAAGCATAATAATGATACTTAGATTTTTGAGAAGATAATATTTTTGCAATTTTTAATTTATTCTTGAAGAAAAAAAACTCTTTTTATTGGTTTTAAATTTTGAAATTTTTATTTGATTTTATTTTCCTATTTTTATTTAATTTCAAAGTGATATTTTACAAAATAATTTATCTATAAAATAATAGGTGGCAAATAGGATATGTATGTGATATGATATTGAGGAGAAGAAACTTCGAGCAGTGGGCTCGAAAAAGCGAAGAAAAATCAAATCAAAATGAAGAAGTAAAAGGCGCGAAGAAAACATAGAAAATTGGACAAAAGTGAAAAGAAATAATAGGTCCATGTTCCACAATATAGTACAAAGTCTAGACATAACGTGTAAAAAATGCTATACAAGGTGTTTTCTTTCAAATAGGTCCTTGGTCAGGGACCTCATTGCAAGAAAAACTCTGGAGTTGTACAAACAGGTCCCTGCACGGGGACCTCTTTGTAATATTACTAATCTTCTGGAGGCGCGTTTGAGTTTTGGATAATTGCAAGGGCTCCTTTATAATTTTTTAATCGTTTTGCACACATGGCTGGGATTAGATTGAGGCATTTGATCTGGATCATCTGCTCTGGACACATGGTGCAACCCTACGCTTTGCGCTCTTTAGCCAGTTCTTCCCCAAATTCAGTGGGCAAGCATGATCTTCTTCATCTCCAGCGATCCTCAATGGTGTGGCGGCAAAGGAAGGACTCCTACAGGGTCGGGAGGAGGTCTCCTACCTCCTCCGAGCTCCCCGGGGGTGAGGCTATGTCGACAATAGGCGACGATGGCTTTGGAGATAGAATGCACGACTGCTAGGGTTTGAACCTGGACGAAATGAATCTTCTATTGTTCAATTAAGGAATTGGCGATGAAGATGGTGATCTCTAGATGAAGTGAATGCTCCAGAGATGATGCGAGAACCTACAATTTATGATATGCTTGCTCCATTCAATGTGAATAGACCAAGAAATTATGAGGCAGTTGCAGTTCTAAATGGGTTCCATGCATGTGACTTATCAGATGAAAATGGTTAGAATTTGATTCGAATTGTAATGAGTACTTCGACTATTGTTTGAAAAGCTGAATATGATAATCTAATCCTAAGATTATACGAGCTAATTGGGTGATGAAATGGATGGATAAAGGAAAGGGGGTGAAGGTTGTTACCTGGGTTTTAGGGGTATATAACCCTCATGTCTATGCTTGACATGTCGGTATACCTGGAGCTCCATGTCACTTGAGGTGACGATTCAAGTCCAACTAAGAACTTGGAACCCTCCACCGATGATCCCTCATCCTCACGTAGCAGCTATGTAGGTGTTGTCACCACCAAGAACGATGAAATAATGGCTTGATGTTGGGGCTTTGGTCAGTTCAAACTAGAAGAGGAGTAGTTAGTTCAAAGGAACGAACCTTGGATCGATTTATACGTGAATCGATAGGTAGTTATGTTAGATCCCAGGGTAGGCATGTGCTAAGGATGTTAGGTCTAGGGAATCAATGGTTTGGATGGCATTTTAGGTGAAAGGTGATTGAGGAGAAATAAGGAGAAGTTAGCTCGTTAGAACATATGCTAACAACCATTCTTAAAGATTAACTAGATGTTGACACGTATCAACAACGGGTTGGCCAGATATTAAAATCATGTTATTAATTATGTAATTAATAATAAATAAAATTATTGTAAAAATGTATAAAAAGGAAACAATGTTGATAATTAAATTACCTAAATTATAAAATAATTTATTTTATAAATAATAAATGTTTAATTAAATAAAAATATAATATCATTAAATATTTATAATATACTTATTAAATTTGATGATGATTTTAAATTTAATAAATTAATAAATAATATATTAATTTTATATTTTATAAAATATTAGGATTATATTTAGGATGCATGTGATTTTTTTGCCTATTTTAATAAATTAATTTAAATATGTTATTAAATACATGTTTATATTATTCAAGTCAAATTCATTGATAAATTAAGGTACTTGATTTATTTTAAATATTTATAATGTCAAAAAAGTTGAAATAAATTATGGCAAGAATACAATATCAAGGAAATAATTAAAATTATAAAATCATTAAAGCTATAAATAATGTGTTTAAAGAAAATAAATAGCCCCAAAAACCTAGATTTCATTAGGTCCCAAAATCGACCTTTTACCAACAGACATCAATTTTAGTGAAATCACCTTCATTAATTAGAGAATATAACTTTTTGAACTTTAAAGGTAAGTAGAGTGAAATTGCAGTTGGTTTGTGAATGTTATGATGTTCAGAAGTTGAGAAATTAACAATTTAAAAGTTGGAATTCGTGGCATATATACAAAATAATACTTTTTAACTTATTTTTATATTTTTATCTACCTTTCAAGAAATAAAAAGAAAAAAAAGATTAGTGAAAAATATGCAAGAATGAATTAATTAAAAATCATTGAAGTTTTGATAAATAGTGGATTAATAATGAATAATGTGTGGAGTGTATAATTAATTATTTTTATGGTTTTCTTTCCTTATCTCCCACGACTTATTTGTTTGTCGACCAATCCATGATGACTTGGTATTGAGGGTTTTGTTATATATATATATATTGCAGGTATATTTAAATTTTATAAATCAGATTGTACATATATACATATTTACAATCTGCCTTTTTTATTTTCTTTAATTTTTTCTTATATTTATTTACATGTTTTTGATGCATAAAAGGGCATTTTTATTTATGAGTGTAGTTTTAGAAAAAGATGGAAATTAATGGATAATTACATATTTTTGATAAGGGTTTTAAGACAAAATGCAAACAGAATGTTAATGAATCATGGATTCATTAGGTACGACCACGATCCTTCTGCTCATGTGCGCCATGTGGTGAACATTATCAAATGAAAGGATCTTGTGATTAGATTTAAGTGGATATGAGTAGTATACCTGATCATTTAATAGTTGCAACTTACTCCTATGCAGGATATTAGGATTAACTTGAACCTGAGTGAGAATGCACAAAAGTTGTGCAAATCTCTCAACCTGCCATCTGGAGATCCAGTTGAGGTCAAACCTCATGTCATGTATCTCATTCTGATAAGATTTAATCTCATTAAGAATATGCCTCTGAACTTCTGATGGAGCAGATGAAGATGAAGAAAAATCATCAGAACTGGGCTTGCAGGCTTGGTAGCCCTGATGCAGCTACATCTGGTTGCTTATAAATGGTGGGTCTTGATGAGCCTGCCATTGCTTCTATTGACACATATGATACTGTCGTTGAGGGTTGGGTGAAATATTTTCCAATTAATAGACGTGATGGTAGAGGTTTACATGTGAAATTGGTGCTATAGGATGTCAAAGGATGGGGTATTGTTGATTGACCCCATTCCTACTTGTATGTAATTGGATCATGAGTATACCATATACCATTCACCTCCCACGCTTAAGCAGGCTCCTCGCTAACAGACCTGACAGGTGGATCATGCCAAAAATGATGGGTATAAGAGTGATATTCTACCCATGCAGACTGAGGTCCTAATATCTACTAATCATGTACATGGTATACGCGGTATATAGGGGCAAGGGATATAAACACAACATGTTATTAAATTTTGATACTTAAGAAGCTCTAAATTCTTGAATTAATATTAATACATTGTATCACGGGCACTTAGCATCTCAAACAAAACCAAGAAAGAATCTCAGTGACGAGGTTCTCGGCTTTAATTTTTAACCTGGAAAATCCAGGGTCGAACACAAGTATGCAAGAAATTTGTTGATTAAGCTTTGGTGTCAAATATTTAAATAGCAATTCTATGTCTAATAAATTAGAGCGGTTGCATAAAACACACCAAGATAGATTTTAACACATTTTCTATGCAACTATATTAAATGCAATCGATGATGCATAAACAACATGAATATAAAAACCACACTTAAAAGAACTCTACAAATAAATTGGATAACTCGTTAAAATACCCTGAATTAATTGCTTATATTATTGACTAGGCAATATGTTGAATTAGTTTAAAAACTTGGTCTAACTTGAGTTAACAAGACTCATTTAAATGATCTAGTGGTTTTAGCCAGCAAATAAATGTTGTAATGACCTACTAATTATTAGATTTAATTTAAAAATAGATCAATATAGATTAAAGTGCTTTATGGGTTTAAATGTTCACGTAGAGTATCTTTTCAACCAAGTTTCAAGAATTAATCAAGCCGTTTAAACATTAATCAATTATTATGTGAATTTTAATGAAAATCATCCACAAAACATGCTACAAGATAGAGTGTCAAACAAGCTTTAAAACAAGACCAAACTCAGATTATTTGGATTTCAAGGTAAAAGGACATTCACTACTGAATCTAGGGGACTTTTCGCAAGCAAACTCCCAATTTTAAATATATAACAGGACAGATAGAGATTGAAATGTTAATAAGAGAACCTGCAAGGTCTAACATACAAATAATACACAGGTGGAAGGATTTATCTAAAATATCAAGAATTTATAGGACCACCTCCGTAATTATCCCACCCGTATGTGCAGAACACATGATGTAATAGGCTCAGTCGGGGAGGTTCGGGCCACACGTCAACTCCTGGCACTTCGCTGGTGGCTAGGAATTAGGCTCGGTACACGAGCGTGAGGTCGGAACCATTGCTTTGGATAGAAACGTGGTTGATCCGAGACTGATGGATCTCTCCTAAATCGGGGAGATCAACAATATCTACTTCCTGTCTATTCTTGGACTCCTCTGTGCGCAGTAGATGCGTGGTTGTGCTCAGACGAAGGCTAAAAGGCTCCGTCGTGCTTCCAATTGATCTCTGAAGATCCCAGAACCTTCGTCGAGTATCAGCGATGATTATCGTTGCTGGGATAAGGCACATCGACACATGAAGAGCTCCGTCAATGAAGCGTCACCAGAGAGAAATCTGGAGATCAGACTGACCATTGAAGTCTTTGGAAGTCCTACACGCTTAGTAAAGACAAATCAAGCACTTGTGGATATTTTAAAGGCTAAAGTGAATGGAATGGCATGCTATTCTAAGGTGGAAGATTGAGCCCTAATGTGTGCCCCCTTCATGCAGAAGAGGACAATGGAGTCGAGTGATCACACCGATGGGGAAATGTATCGAGAACGGGGGAAGATACGTGTGAATGAGTGCTCGATGATGAAGGTATATGATCATTCAGATGCGTAGATGAATGTGTATCAACTTAGGAATAAATTCTAGAAACTACAACGAGATGGAGAATAATTACTAACCTGAGATTAAAGGTTGAAGATAATGTAAAATGGGTTGAATCTCGAGCTGATTTGCGAAGCTTGGAGCTTCACGGTTTTTGCTTGAAGTTCTTGGCTATGGAACTCATTTAAAATAGACATGAATTGGGTTCTAACTTGTGCGGATTACCATACCTAATTCAACCAGATTAACGATTAAATTTAGTGATGTTCGTTGTAGTTGGGTAAAATCGGACTTATCAAAACCACTCTGATTAATGTATCAATTAAACGTAAGCGACAAAATTTTTTTATTTTACTTGGCAAGCCCAAGGTCGAACTCAGGGATGCAACTTTTTCCTAAGATTAACTCGAAGTCAATTCCAATGTTAGGTTTTCAGACAAATAAATTTATGGTATTTTTTATGAAATAAAGAAAATGCAATGCGATCTGGACTAATTTCGAAGGTTAAAATGTAAAGTATAGTCAAATTAGGTCCAAAAATGATAAAACTTGGCCAGAATGTGAAATGCAATGAAATTATGCTACTGCAACGTTTTTGAAATTTTTTTACTCTATATGACTTAATTATGAATTAAAAATGAAGGCAGAAAGATTTTTGCAAAATTAATTTTAATAAATACCAAATGAAATCATTTTCATGTACAAAATATAATCTAGATACTTTTATGTGAGATGAATCCAGGAAAATTTTTAAACCTCGAAAATGATGAATTTTGGACATATTAAAAATCAATTAAGTAAAACACCAATTATTTTTAAGGCCTCATTATGCGTGCAAATGACTTGATTTTTGGGACAATGTAGGACTACTTAAACTACACCTATTATGATTTTTTGGTGATTTTTGGAGCAACAATTAATTTGATAAGCAATTAAAGGCACATAGTCGTCAAAATATGTAATTTTCCATGAAAAAGAATAATATTAAATTCCTCAATGCTCACAAAAATATAGCAAGTCTTTATAATGATAGAGCATAAGTTTCTCTACAATATGCAAATTTTGGAATTAATAAATTATGCTAAATGAATTTTTAAATAAACATGCTAACACAAGGGCATAAATACAAAACAGAAAATAAATTTCTTAAAATGGAAACATGCTGACAAGGACTGAAATGCAATTATCGATAATGAGGAGTTTAGGTGCAAATTTTCCCTGGGACCACATGCACCTCACGTGATGTTAACTGGAAGGGACTTGAATGCAATTTCCAAAACTAGTAGGGGCACGAGTGCAAATTAACGTCACGTGATAGAGACACATGAGGTTCAGGCTCGGTTGTTCTGCTGGTTCGGATATGCTTCGGCAAAGCTTCGGGAGTAGCCTCTGCTTCGGATGTGGATCAGAAGGTGCTGGAGGCTTGGGACTACTTCGATAAAGGCCCGGGTGCTCCGAGCCTAAAGGGCGAGGACGAGGCTCGGAGCGGCTACGTGGTCTCTTGTGGTCCATCAGATCTTAAGGATCCAACGGTAGCTATGGATCCTGGAAGGGGGTGATGTGGTGCATTGTGGGACGTCCGATCAAGATAATGGGACGACAATTGTACGTCTGGTTCCTTTTTGTTGCCGCCTCCAGCGGCGGCCTTGGTTGGGCTCCGGCAAAGGTCCGCTAGCTCCGCCGCCTTCTATCTTGCTCAGTGAAGACATCCGGCTGCTCCTGAATGGTTGGGCATCATCGTAGGAGTGTGGCGGAGCAACTGGAGCATTTGCGAATCTCGATGGATGCCTGGATACCAGAGATGAAGAAGCTCGAAGAAGCTATGGCGACGAGTTCGACCAGTGACGAAGGAGGCACCTTCAACGTTAATGATCCGCCAAATCATGGTACATGTGGTCTTGTGAATGCAGTGAGCGGTAAGAGGCCTTGCGAGGTGGAAAGGTGAACAACCTAGGAGCTGCTCCGTCGTTAATGTCAGAGCTATGATATGAGGTGATTGGTGATCTCGATAGGTCGATAGGAGGCACAGAGCGATGCATAAAGATGGTTGCTTCGAGGGAACGATAGATCAATGGTCGGTAGAAGGAGAGATTGAGCGAGGAAGGCAGATAAATTCAGAGAAAATCGGAGGGGAAAAAGGGGAAGATCAGAGAAGAAGAAGAAGAAGTTTACTTGGTATGGAAGAGGTGTGCCAGGGAATGGGTCTCAAATTGGAGACGTCGGTCATCGCTTTAGGGCCGGCAGGTGCCTGTGCTCAAGCAGCTTGACAGTGTAGCTGCTGCACGACAAAGATTCACCGTGGATCTCGTCGAAGAAAATCCACTATCGTTGCTCGACTTCTTGCCAAAACTCTGTCATAAATCGGAGGTGTAGAGCTCAAGGGTCTCTCGTGTAAGGGCGGATGGGGGAAAAGGTTGCCGGAGATGAAGTATTTATAGAGTTGGAAGGTGGCAGTCCGGTGATGGAGGTCATGACTTGCGTGGTGATTATGGAGCAAGGGAGAGGAGAGAGTGTGGTCTGGCGCGAGGATGGTGGAGGTGCTGGCTCCATCGTGGGGTTATCGAGAAGTGGATATGGTGGATGATATGGTTAGCAAAATAAAAATGGCACGTTTGGTTTTGCGATGTGGGGTGACGTGGGTGAGGGAGTTTGGACGTAGACCAAGGGGTCTTTGCCGTTGGATCTTGTGATCCAACGGCCAAGAGCAGGGCACTAGTGAAAGGCTTGGATTAGATCAGGGAGGTGCGATCGAAGGGTGATGGATGTTGCCACTTGGTGAGAGTAGGTGTGTGCAGAGGTGAACAACCATGATGAAAGGAGACTGTCGATCGGGCGGCTGTGGATAGCAGTGGAGATAAGTGGCTGGGATGGAAGCATCTAGGCCACGATCGGGCGGATGTGGAAGGTGACGCGTGGCGTGCTGAGAGCCAAGCAATAACTGGCGACCGTAATGAGATTTGGACGTTTACCGAAGGGTTGAATCTTGAGGGAACGGATGGTTGTGATGGAAGCGCCTGGAGGCGATCCAACAACTGGAAAGGCAGGGCATGTGGCGTGTGATTAGACAGGCTGCATGGCACAACGAGAAGGCAACACGTGGCCCAATCATACTATTGCGACGACGAAGGTGAATTAACAATGGGAAGATGATCGAATTTGGAAAAACTCAAAACATGAAAATTGTAGATCTCTATGAGATCTACAAGTTTCATGTTGACCAAAAACGGACACGAGGTCTAATGAAGAGATAAAATATAAGGGTGAAAATATTAATATGTACAGTATACAATAGGGCCCAAAACCCATGTTTTGCATACAATCTCTGATTTTAATGAAATTGGTCTCATTTTGAAGGTCTTTGAATATAGATTACTTTAAAAGTGAGTAGACCTGAATCGGACATTGTTTGAGAGAGACATGAGCATTTTAAGGCTCCTATTTTCAAACTTGGACTCGGGTTTTACTGGTCAATTTTACAAGTTAGTATTTTTTTTGATATTTTTCCTTTATTAGTGTTAGTAATATATACACTATAGAGTTGGTTTTGTTGGATTTGGAGTTAGTAAAAAAATGATATTTACAGGTGTTTTTTACAAATGAGTTGGCTCCTTATTTAATTCAAACATAAATGCTAAAATGCAGATATTATTTATGCATCAACGAATGCTAATTATGCAATATAATTGGAAATATGCAGCTAATTACTCAGGAACAAAGTTCTATATTCAACTTTTAGAGTGATGAATTACAGATTCATCAACCCTCTATACTTAAACCTTGCTCAACCCCGAGCAACTAAAATGACATGCAAAAGTGAAATGAGATTGGATTACATACCAATGTCATGAACAAAAGGTGAAAATGGAGCTTGACTCGACCTTTGGATTAATAATGTGGCGGAACCTTATTGGGATCTGAATTTAAGAACTAACAACCTTTAAGTTCCACAAGTCTTTTATTCAAGACACCTCAACAGTCTGGTCAGAACAAATCCTCATATGTAAATTTCTGATGACCATGAATCTTTCTTGTACTATGTAAGTGAAATATAGATCTCCTCATCAGAAATGGTAAAGAACCAGCCTCCTCTAACAAGGGAACTCTAATTCTCCGGTCTAATAACTCTTTCCTCGAGGAGCGGGGGTATTCCCTTCTAGGTTCACGTGCAACCAAATCAAGAAGAGGGGGTAGAGAGAAGAATGGATGGTAGCCAGTGTAGCTACCTATCCTAGGATGCATGACCAATGTAGCCAAGTCATCCAGCTGCAGGCTTCCTTGATATGAGTCTTTGAAGCATATTACTTGCAAATATACATACTCCGACAGTCATTTTATTTTCAATCTGGCCTGTCCATTTTTTTGGAGTTCTCTTTTTTTTTTCTTTTTTCCTTTTCCCCTTTTTTTACATATATACAAGGGGCAACATGTACATAAGGAGGTTTTCTTCTTGAGCCAGTAGACTATCCCTCTTTTGAAGCTTTATTGGAACCCAAAGCATCATGTCCATAGACATCAACACCACCGGACTAGGTTGAGATGCACTACCCTCCCTAGAGGAGGACGGATGTTTCCACCCGTGTGCTACTCCAAGCCAAAGGATTCTACCTCCTCAGCACCTCATCAATGAAGAGCTACGTGCATGGTGCTTGTCCAAGATAGGTCACTATCTAAAAGAATCATGCGTGTGTACGAAATATTCTATTTTGACCAATCAAGATGACATTTGAACATAGACTTGCGGACTCAGAGAATTAAGTCACTTGACCTAAAAAATCTTACCATCAGTCATATAAGGTTCCTCTGAAATAAGGTAGATTAAGGTCAAATCAAATCCATCCTCAACATCTTATTCATAACTTGGTTCAGAACCCACTAACTTTTCACTTTGCATATGCAAGATATGCAGATGAGATACTGATGACATGATGTATGGATGAAGTGCCAGATTTTTTTCTAAATCAAGGATGGTATGCAAGAGTAAATAAGAAGCCAATTTTTTTATTTTTTTGTTTTGTTTTTTTCAAAAAAATTGGTATACCTTATATGGTACAACAATTTATAAAAGTTTTATAAGTATTTTACAAATTATACAAGTGTTATACATTATACAAGTATACATGTATTTATTTATTTTTCAATATTTATCCACCCCTTAATTATTTCATGATATATACAAAAAATATGTGAAAATACGTGAAAGTATGAGCTATGGGTAAAGTATATGTGTAATATATACATACCCCCCTATACATAGCATGTGTTATGTCCTCAGAGCACGAAAAGCGAGGAAAAATACATAGCTCGTGCTATGCGTCGTGGAGCAAAAATAAAAAAAATTATAGAAGTCGTCCCGCCCCCTATACGTAGGCTCTGGCAGCCTAAGTGTAGAAGAAGAACAAAAACGGGTCAGATGAGGTCAAGAGGGGAAATGTATGAGTATATACATGGCGGCCATCGGTCCCCCTATACTTAGGCTCTGGTCAGCCTAAGTATAGGACAAGAGTGAGTGTAGGAACAGATTAGACCTGGAGAATGTACATCAGATGGTGAAGAGACTCGGGTCACTCTCCCCCTATACTTAGGATCAAGTCATCCTAAGTATAGCCATAAAATGAAAGAAGGTGGAGCCGGGCGAGTGAATCGAATCACTAGGGAGGGAGGGAAAGAAACTATATACAAGAAGGGTGAGTATATACAAGGATCATGATCTGAATCTTTTCGATGTTGCTGATGGCAAGAGCTCAATGTTGCAAGGTATCATGCGTGGCTTTATGCGTGTCTTATGAGTCTGCTTCACGCATGAAAATAATCTCCTCAAAACGGACTAACTGTTCATTAGGTTCGACAAAGTGTTTCAGCAGTAGTCCATTAACTAGGGATGTCTGTGCTCCATCTATAAGATCTGAGATCTCTACACATCCACTATCATGCACATCACATACTATGAACGGACCCGTCCACCTGGATTTAAGCTTCCCTTGTAAAACTTTCAGCCTTGCATTGAACAATCATACCTTCTGTCCAGGAACCAAGATTTTTTGTCTGATAAATCTACGTGCCAACGCTTTACCTTGTCCTTGTACACCAAACTATTATCATATGCTCGGTTTCTTATATCCACAAGTTCATTCAGATCCATTTCTCTTTGTTTCTTCCCTAGGTTTGTGTTCCAATTGACCTTCTTGATTGCCCATTCAGATTTATAAACTAGTTTAGCGGGCAAATGGCACAACATCACAAACACCATTCTGAATGGGGAGGTCCCTAGGGTTGTCTTGTAAGTTGTCTTATAAGCCTAAAGGATCTGATCCAAGATCTGAGACTAGTCCTTCCTATCTGGGTGGACAAGCTTCTGCAATATGGTATTAACCTCCCTATTCGACACCCCTGCCATGCTACTGGTCTGTGGGTGGTAAGGACTCGCGACACGGTGTTCGATGCCGTAATCCATTAAGAGTTTCTTCACGTATCTTTTCACAAAATGGCTACCCTTATCGGATATAAACACTTTGGGGATCCCGAACCAAGAGATGATATGATCTCTGATAAATTTGCAGACAGTCCTGCTGTCTACGACTCCGGTCAGGGTAACCTCCACCCATCTTAACAGATAATCCACCACAAGAAGGATATATTTGAAACCATGGATAACTGAGAATGGGCCCATGAAATTGATGCCCCATGCATCAAAGACATCACAAATGATGACATGCTGCATTGGAGATCTCATCGTTGGAACCAACGATTCCTACCATTCGCTCTAACAAAGATAAGTGCAATACGAAACAGATTCAGCCAGTATAAGCCACATTGTAGAACCTTTCATATGGTCCTCTTCCCGAAGTGGTGTCCTCCTACCTCCAGACTATGGTAGAATGTAAGGACACTCCGATATTCCTCCTAATGAATACACCTCCTCCAGACACAATCCAGTCCTTCAAAGAAAAGGATCGGATCCTCCCAATGGTAATGTCTCGCATCCGACTTAAGTCTGTCTATGTGGCTATTGGGACAATCTTCAGGAACTTTCTTAGAGACAAGATAGTTCACTATGTTGGCGTACCATGGGAGTGAGTCGATAACAAAAACCAACTCGTCCGGAATGGTGTCTCGAATAGGTGTATCATCAGAAGTATCCTGAATTTTGAGACGGGAGAGGTGGTCAACCACTACGTTCTTTCTAGGTTTATCTCTAATGTCCAAATAAAACTTCTGGATGAGTAAAATCTACCTAAGAAGGCGCACCTTCACGTCCTTATTTTCCATTAGGTACCGTAGTGTTGTATTATCCATGAACACAATCACCTTAGATCCGATGAGATCTGAATTTATTCAAGGCGAACACTACTGCAAGCATCTCCTTTTTGGTAACTGTATAATTACACTGAGCGGTATCAAGCACTTTGCTTGCGTAGTGTATAGCAAACGAGACACCATCCTTCCTCTGTCCTAATACAACCCCAACATTAAAATCTGAGGCGTCCGTCATTATCTCAAAAGGAAGAGACCAATCTGGAGCTTGTAGGATCGGAGCATCCATGATCATCATTTGAAGTTGCTTAAAGGCCTCAAGACATTTATGATCAAAAATAAATTCCATGTCTTTGCCTAGAAGTTCAGTTAGCAGTCGGGCAATCTTTAAAAAATCTTTCATAAATCTCTGATAAAATCCAACATGCCCAAGGAATGACCGTAATTGTTTCACGTTGGTTGGTGGCTGGAGTCATCTGATCACGTCCACCTTGGCAGGGTCAACCTCTATTCCTCATTTGGAGATGACATACCCCAACACAATGCCCTCCGTCACCATGAAGTGACTTTTCTCCCAGGAGAGCACCGGATTAACCTCACAACATCTTTTAAGGACTCGGTCCAGATTTCTAAGACAAGAATTGAAGGAATCGTCGTGGACCAAGAACTCATCCATGAAGACTTCCAGGAATTCACCGACCATTTTGGCGAATACTATAATCATACACCTTTGAAATGTATAGGGAGCATTGCATAACCCAAAGGGCATGTACCTGAAAGCATAGGTACCGAAGGGGCACGTGAATGTCGTTTTTTCATGGTCCTCAAGAGCAATAGCTACTTGGTTGTAGCTCGATAACCCATCTAAGAAGCAGAAGAATTATTTTCCCGCTAATCTTTCTAAGATCTGATAAAAGAATGGTAGGGGAAAATGATCCTTCTTCGTCGCGGCATTCAAGTGTCTATAATCCACGTAGACATGCCATGACATGGGTACTCGTGTCACGATCTCCTCTCCCTCCTCATTGGTGGTCGTCTGGATTCTCGACTTTATCGGGACAACATGGATAGGTGACACCCTTTAGGAATTGGAGATGGGGTAATTAAAACCCGCGTCACACAATTTCTCAATCTCCTTCTTCACGACTTCTCGTAAATTTGGATTCAACCTGCATTGGAATTCACGAGAGGGTTTAGCTTCATTCTCCAAGTAGATATGGTGTGAACACAGAGCGGGATTTATCCCGTGGAGATCGAAGATGCTCCAGCCTATCGTCTTGCGATTTTTCTCTAGGATCTCTAGCAAACGAGATTCCTGCTCCTCGGTCAATCGCGAACTGATGATAACCAGAAATTTTCTGTCTTATACCGCAAGGAAGGTGTGCTTAAGGGTTGTGGGTAATGGTTTTAGCTCAGGTAAGGTGTGGACATCAAGGAAGTCTGTCTTAATCAATTATGACTCTGTACTAGGAGTGGTTGGATCTGTCTCTGAAGTAACTGCCTCCAGCTCATTCAGCCCTGGAGTCGGATCATTAAAAGTATCCAAGCAATCGACGAAAGCCACGTTTGACTCATGATACTCATATTCTGATTGTCCTAAAGAGGGAAGGACTGACTGGCCCAGCTGGGCCTTTACGTCATCGAAGATGTAGGGGGATGGATTCTCTGAAGGATTTGCATTGTATTCATTCCTAAGGATCTCTCAAACTGTCTCATGCAAAAGATTCTCTCTATCGGAGAGGGACTCATCGGTGCTAGCTGGGTTCTGTCTTCATGGCCCAATGGTGTCTACATGAACACAATCTGCTTCTGATGAAGTGTCCTTAGTGCTAGATTCAGAATCTTGCCTCTGCCACCTTGTCTGCTTCATCTCAAGCTCGCCATCTCCGCCTGGAGTTTGGAACTGAATTTTCCCGATCTTATAATAAAATAAGGCCTATGCTGTTCTATGGAAGGGCCTCACTAGAATTATATGGGAATCTCTCCAATTTCGAGGGGTCTACATATCAAGGACTGTAAAGTCCACCATGTACTCCCGACCCTCGACTTTTATGATATTGTTCCTCATATCTCCCTTGGTCCTCTTGGTTGTTTTGTCTGCGAACTGGAGTAAGGCTCTGGATTTCCAAAGAGGTCCGGGATTAAATCGCTCATAGAGGGTTGTGGGCATCAGGTTAATTGAGGATCCATTGCCTAGGAGATTGCATGCAATCGCGGTGTCATCTCCATGACTCACCTCATAATGGGCACCCATGTCCCTTCGCTTCCTTGGAAACACGTTCTTGATGGTGCAAGTAGTGGCTACTGACAAAACGTGCTTCTCAACATGGCTTCTTATTTTCATGCTGACCCTCGTAGGTGTGCATTTCACCTTAAGGTACTTCTAGGTGTCATATCCACATACTTATCAAAGGGGATTGTGACTTTGATATATTTGTTGCAGAATTCTGCCATCTCAGGGTCACCTTTTTGATTGTTTGGGTTTATTCTTTCCACCCTTCAGAGCACGGGGGTAAGGAATTATTGATGACGAATCAGATTCTTATACTGAACGATTCACATTCAAACATGAAACTAATTTTTGTACAGGACTCTAACTCTGACACTGACTCAGACGAAAAAGAAATTCATATGGCAAAACAAGTGATGCATCTACCACGACTTCTAGGGCATCCTCCTCAAATGGAGGTGCGGGCTCGTCATCTGTTTTGCCAGATTCACTACTGGTGCTCCTCTCCTTCTTCTTGCCATGGTACTTTGAGGACCTGGAAATACTCTTATTCTGTTGTTGATGGTGGTGATGATGCTACTCCTCTGCCTCCAAATTCTCCGTGGGTAGAGACTTGGCAGCATCTTCCTCCTGTACCCACGCCCGATCAGGTACGGTCACAGTCCTTCCGCTCCTAAGGGACATATGATTCACATTATCGTACGATAGGATCTCGTGTTCAGATAGAGAATAATCCGAATAGTATACCTGATCGCGTGGCAAGTGCTGACCCTGGTTCAAGCTCTTTGGGTTGGCCTGAACCTGGGCAGGAATTGGGGTCTTTGGTGCTATATGTTGATCTTGGTGGCGTAAGCCATGATTCATATCTCTTCTAATCTCCAAGTAATCATTCTGTATCTGTTGAACCCTATCAGTTAATGTCTTGATGGCCACGGTGAGGCACTCCAATTCACTAGTGGGAGGGGTTTGCTACTGCTGACTAGAGGACGAGTGATTCGGTTATCTATACTGGCCTTGTTGGCCTTGCCGATACAGCTGCGGGTGGGATGGTGTGGTTCAAGGTGGAGGGCCCTGCTAGCCTGAGTAGAATGTGTGTTGTTCCTGATGCTGCTGAGGCTGGTATCCTTGTCCTGACTGGGACAGTATAAAGCACAGTGCGGGGACGGAGCCGGTTTCCTGATAAGCTAGGTATGGTCGGTGTGGCTGACCATTCCCTATCCCCAACTGTTTGCCAACGGGGTCATGGCTTTACCACAACCCATTGATCTCGAACACCTACAAAGGCTCCTCATAGACTGACTCCACTTGTGGGGGTGCGTGCTACTCCTACTGAGTGTACTGCTGCTCCTCAACCCAGCTGCTCTGAGGACCCTGTACCTGCTCCTCTACAAGATGAACCCGATGTACACGTACATGTGATGCGGAAGGGACAGGTAGTCGTATCTAGGCTACCTTCTCAGTCAATTCCTCCACTTGTTTTGGTAAATGTGAAAGCGCCTCAAAGTCAGTGACCCTCTTGTGGATTTGCTCTACTATGGTGAACTTATCAGTTATTATCCCCATGCTAGGGATTAGGTCATTTGTCAGATCCGCTACAGTCCTCCTAATTGTCTCATTAGATAGACTTGAGGGAGACAAGTGATAGGCCCTGGTGGCCTTTAGATCTGCTTGTTTCTGCCATCTGCTTCAAAATCTTCCATATGACATCTTTGTTCTTACTTAGATAGCTTCCTCCATAGGTTGCACTCACTAACCCCTTCATTTCACGGGTCATGCCACTGAACAAGGTCTGGACTAAGATCGCCTTGGTAATGCCATGGCAGTGGCATTTTTGTGTCAAGTCATTGAATCTATCCCATGCTTCATGGAATGGTTCGTGGGGACCTTGGGAAAAGCTCGTGATCTTCGTCCTCATCTGGTTAGTCCTACTGAGTGGGTAGAACTTCTTCAAGAATAAATCTTTGAATTGCATCCAGTTCGTACATCTAACCCTGAGATTCTTTAGCCAATGAGCAGCCATATCTCCTAAGGCAAACGGGGTAGCCTTCAGCCTGATGTAATCTTGTCCAACCCTAGGGTGACTAAGGTTGTTGCATACCATCTCGAAGTCTCTCAGGAAAGCATATGGTTCTGTGGTGGCATTCCCATTAAACTTCAATAGCAGACTAAGAAAATGGAGCTTCAACTCGAATGCTTCTAGGGAAACCTCTAGTACGAGCCAACTATGTATCAAATTCTCAGCTGGGATGTAGACATTTACCATCGGTCAGTCAATTCCACCTGCCTCAATCACCTGTCCCATCCTAGTCATAAGATTTGCATCCATTTGTTTGGCAAGGATTTGGTGCATAGGATCATCTCTGTGTTCCTCTTCGTCTGGATGTTTCTTAGGCATCTTGGTTTCTGGTTCGTCCTCTTTACATGGGTAAAGAATGTAGTCTACGTTAGAGGACGTAGTAATGAAGACATTCTTACCAAGGCGATGGTTTTCCTCAGTGAGAGGAGAGGAGAGAAAAGGGATGGTTTGAGGGTAACCATCCTAAGAGTGAGGGATCCTGAACTCAAGAGGGTCATGAGCTCGGGTTGGCCCAAGATGCGCTTTGACCGATGAAGACGAACTTCGTGAGGGGTTCAATGAGAGATTTGTGAAGATTGGAATAGATATCCCCCCAGTCCGTCATCTTTGATGGTAGAAGTAAGAGTCGAGAGTATAAGTATGTAAAGATAGGATTTTACTCCTACCTGAAGCAAGCGAATGAATCACAAACCCTGATTTCACACTCAACACAATGAAGGACCCGAAACCAAGTCCGATTAGTCTGCTTGAATTTAATTGTGATTTTTCAAGCAAATAGCAAAGTTTACGCGGCCTATAGAAAAGTCGGCTCAAAGCCGGATGCATCTCCTTTGTTTAACTTATCGCCTAAGATACCAATGCCCTTCCTTTCTTCGCTCCTATCCATAGTTGAGAATTCAAGGACCTGCCCCTATCTACCTACCGAAGTAGGTGGAGGCTGACAAGGCTTTAACTTCGCCCCTATCTACCTGTTATAGCAGGCATAGGCTACTAGCAACTTGCCGCGGTGCACCGCAATTTCACCCCTATCTACCTACCAGAGAAGGCAGACACTACTTGGCACTGGTCAGTTGAACCCATAATTCTGCCTGTGATATTTGCTCGGATCGGGGTACATGATATGGAAGGCGGGGATTTTGGCTCAGCCTTAGGGTGTGCACAGACACTCTGTACCCTCACTCAACATGAAATCATGGTTGGGGTTATTCTCCCACAAATAGAATTTCTGCTTTTATTATGACTTTTTTGGTCAATTTGTTTAGCAGTCCCGATTTTAAGTTAGATGACCACTTGATTGTCCCTATTTCCTTTAATCCTAAGTTAGAAAACCAAGGGAGAAGGAGTCGAGAAAAGACGATGCATGATAAAACAATGATGTATGCCAAGTTCAGAAGACTTACAGTGATACTCGCGCTCTACACGCGGGATGCAAAATAGAATTGAAATTTATCTATATGGATGCAAGCGAGAAAAATCCGCTCCTAGACAAGAAGTTCTATTAGACAATAAAGAACAAGTTAGATTTGGCTAAAGTCCTATGATCTAATTGCGACTTTTAATGGTGAAGGGTGGTCCTAGATATTACAAGCACAAATAGTCCTAAGAGAGCTCTGAGTCGCAAGTCCAGGTCCTATCCTACTTCAGGCTACCACACAAAACAGAGACTCTTTTTATTATTACTTAGATGCATGAGAACCCAAACAGGAACCGCTGGAAATGATTTTTTTTCTTTTGATTCCTCGACTCGCCTGGTGATGTAGATTCCTCGACTCGCCTGGTGATGCACCTTCGATTCCTCGTGTCCCTTGCTCAAAAATAAATGATTGTCTGATAAAGGATGACACAAAATAAACAAATGCTGAAAATTTGACAGAAAAAATATTCAGAAGAAAAACCGGGAATCAGACTACTCTGGGATGGAAAAGCTAAAATCTAAATTTTGTAAAAATTAACATAAGTTGTGCCTCCCCGGCAACGGTGCCATTTGAAAACCCGCAGATTACCCTACCTAATTCAACCGGATTAACGATTAAATTTAGTGATGTCCGCCATAGTCAAGTAAAATCAGACTTATCAAAATCACTATGATTAAACGTAAGCAGCAAAATTTTTTTATTATACTTGGGCAAGCCCAAGGTCGAACTCAGGGAGTCAACTTTTTCCTTAGATTAATTCGAAGTCAATTCTGATGGTAGGTTTTCAGACAAATATTTTTATAGTATTTTTTATGCAATAAAGAAAATGCAATGCGATTTGAACCAATTTCGAAGGTTAAAATGTAAAGTATAGTCAAATTAAGTCCAAAAATGATGAAACTTGCCCAAAATATGAAACGCAATGAAATTATACTACTGTAATTTTTTTGGAATTTTTCGACTCTAAATGAATTAACTATGAATTAAAATGAAGTATGAGTTATTTTTGCAAAAATAATTTTAATAAATATCAAACTAAATCATTTTCAGATACAAAAATTATCCTAGACACTTCTATGTGAGATGAATCCAGGAAAATTTTCAAACTTCAAGAATGATGAATTTTGGACCTAATAATAATCAATTAAGCAATACTCCATTTAATTTATTAAGGCCTCGTTATGCATGCAAATGACATGATTTTTGGGCATAATGTAGAACTACATAAACTAGATCTATTATGAATTTTTGGTGATTTTTGGAGCAACAAATAATTTGATAAGTAATTAAAGGCACAAAGTGGGCAAAATATACACTTTTCCACATAAACAAATTATATTAAATTCTTCGAAGCTCACAGAAATATAACAATTCTTCACAATGATAGAGCATAAGTTTCTCTACTAAATGCAATTTTTGGAATTAACCAATGATGCAAAATGAGTGTTTAAATAAATGTGATAACACAAGGGCATAAATGCAAAACAGAAATTAGTTTCTTAAAACAGAAACATGCTGATAGGGACTGAAATTCAATTACTGATAATGAGGAGGGTTTGGGTGCAAATTTTCCACAGGACCACGTGTACCTCACGTGATGTTGCTTGGCAGGGACTGGAATGTAATTTCCAAAACTAGCAGGGGTACGCCAGCAAATTAACCAGACATCACGTGACAGAGACACATGAGTTCAAGCTCGGGTGTTATGCAGGTTCAGTTGTGCTTCGACACAGCTTCGGGAGTAGCCTCGGCTTCGGATGTGGATCGGAAGGTGTTGGAGTCTCGGGATTGCTTCGATAGAGGCTCTGGTGCTCAGAGCCTAAAGGGCAGGGACGTGGCTCGGAGCATCTACGTAGTCTCCTGTGGTCTGTCAGATCTCAAGGATCCAGTGGTAGCTGTGGGTCCTGGTGGGGGGCGACGTGGCGTGCTACGGGCCACCCAATCAAGATGATCGGACAACAACTGTACGTGTGGTTCCTCGTTGTCGCCGCCTCCTGCGAAGGGCTTGACTGGGCTCCGGCGAAGGTCCGCTAGCTCCGCCACCTTCTATCTCGCTCAGTGAAGACTACGATCTACTCCTGATAGCAGGGCATAATCGTGGGAGTGTGGCGGAGTAGTTAGAGCATCTGCGAGTCTCGATGGATGCCTGGATGCCGGAGAGGAAGTAGCTCGAAGAAGTTCCGGCGACGAGTTCAGCCAGTGATGAAGGAGACACCTGCAACGTTAATGATCCGCCGAATCATGGTGCATGTGGTCTCGTGAATGCAGTGAGTGGTTCGAGGCCTTGCGGGCCGGAAAGGTGGACGACCTAGGAGATGATCCTCCGTGAACAACAGAGTTGTTATCATGGGTGATTGGTGATCTCGATAGGTCGAGAGGAGGCACAGAGCAGTGCGCGAAGATGGTGGCTTTGAGGGGAAGCTCGATCAATGGTCGGTGGAAGGAGAGATTGAGCAAGGAAGGCGGATAAAATCAAAGAAGATTGGAGGGGGGAAAGGGGAAGATCGGAGAAGAAGAAGTAGAA
Source organism: Ottelia alismoides (assembly GCA_037367405.1). Lineage (NCBI taxonomy): Eukaryota > Viridiplantae > Streptophyta > Magnoliopsida > Alismatales > Hydrocharitaceae > Ottelia > Ottelia alismoides. Next base: position 1,401,784 of record JAZKJV010005374.1, read on the forward strand.
GTTTACCTGGGATGGAAGGGGTGTGCCTGGGAATGGGGCTCAAATTGGAGCTGTCGGTCATCGCTCTAGGGCCTGCAGGTGCCCGAGCTCAAGTAGCTTGACGGTGTAGTTGTTGCACGATCAAGGATCGTCATGGATCTCTCCGGAGAAAATCTACTGTCATTGCTCGACTTCTTGCCAAATCTCTATCACAGATCGGAGGTGTAGAGCTTAAGCTCTCTCGTGCAAGGGCGGATGGGGGAAAAGTTGGCCGGAGATAGTATTTATAGAGTTAGAAGATGGCAGTCTGGTGATGGAGGTCATGACTTGCGTGATGATTATGGAGCGAGGCAGAGGGGTTATGGAGAGCATGGTCTTGCATGAGGATGATAGAGGTACGGCTCCATCGTGGGGTTATCGAGAAGTGGATATGGTGGATGATATGGTCGGCAAAATAAAAAAGGGTGCGACTAGTTTTGCGAAGTGAGGCGACGTGGGCAAGGGAGTTCGGAGGTAGACGAAAGGGTCCTGGCCGTTGGATCTTGTGATCCAACGACCAAGAGCAGGGCAATAGTGAATGTCCTGGATTAGATTAGAGCGGTGCGATCGAAGGGTGATGGGTGGTGCTGCGTGGTGAGAGTAGGTGCGGGCGGAGGTGAACGGTCGTGGTGAAAGGAGACTGTCGATCGGGCGGTTGTGGATTGTAGTGGAGATAAGCGGCTGGAATGGAAGCATCTTGGCCACAATCAGGCGGCTGTGGAAGGCGACGCGTGATGCGTTGAGAGCGAAGCGCTAACTGATGGTCGTGATGAGAGTTGGACATTGATCGAAGGGTGGAAGCATGTTCAGGGAATGGATGGCTGCGATGGAAGCGCCTGGAGGCGATCCAATGGCTGGAAAGGTGGGGCGTGTGGCGCGTGATTAGACGGGTTGCGTGGCCCAACCAGAAGGCGCCACATGGCCCAATCATATTATTACGAGGAAGAAAGTGAATTAAGAGGGGGAAGATGACCGGATTTGGAAAAAAATCAAAACATGAAAGTTGTAGATCTCGATGAGATCTACATGTTTCATGTTGACCAAAAACAAATACGCGATCAAATGAAGAGATAAAATACAAGGGTGAAAATATCAATATGTACTGTATATAACAGGGCCCAAACCCAAGTGTTCCATACGATCTCCGATTTTAATGAAATTGGTCTCATTTTGAAGGTCTTTGAATGTATATTACTTTATTAGTGAGTAGACCTGAATCAGACATTGTTTCAGAGTGATATGTGCATTTTAAGGCTCCTAGTTTCAAACTTGGACTCTGGTTTTATTGGCCAATTTAACAAGTTAGTATTTTTTTGATATTTTTCCTTTATTAGTGTTAGTTATATATAAAATATAGAGTTGGTTTTGTTGTATTTGGAGTTAGTACGAATATGATATTTATAGGTGATTTTTACAAATGAGTTTGGTTCCTTATTTAATGCAAACATAAATGCTAAAATGCATATATTATTTATGCATGCATGAATGCTAATTATGCAATATAAGTGGAAATATGCAGCTAATTACTCAGGAACAAAGCTCTATTTTCAACTTCTAGAGTGATGAATCACAGATTCCTTAGTACACGACCGTCGTGGCACTCTATCTGGCCCTCTTGCTGTCACTGGAGGTTAGAGAGGCTAGGGTGCAAGTTCGTAAATGGTGGATAGCCGACAAAGGTGGCTGGTGGAGGAATATTTTAAGGGGAGATGATGGGGGTTACAAGAGATTTTGATTGAAGTTTCAACCCCCGCCAATAATTTGGTGGTTAGAGTTAGGATGAGAGCAACGGTTGGCGAAAGTTAGGGTTGAATGGCAAAGGATTTAGTGGTGGTTTCGCGAGGAGATGTTGTTTAAGGAGTTTGGCAAAGTTGGTGGAAGTTACCATGAAATGAAAGGTTACGACATTTGAGAGAAGTGGTTGAAGGTTAGGGACAATAGATCACCCATCTGATCAGAATTAGACGACCAACATTTTGGTAGAATCGAGTGGCTGAGATCTGATCTGCAGAATCGATCAAAGGCTGAGATTGAGCCACAGACAAATGGCCAAGATGCTTCTTATCAAGAAGCATCAGATGGACTAGATGAAAGCAGGTAGTTATCCAAGAGTGGGCCACGCGAGCGGCTTAGGAAGGGCCACATGGACCAATAGAAATTGAAGAATTCAGTAAATTTGACATAATTTGAAAAAAATAGTTAGAAGACGAATTAGGAAAAGTCAAGAATATGAAAGTTGTAGATATCGATGAGATCTACACCTTTCCTGAAGAAGTCAAAATGATCAGAGATCATCTGTACATAGATAAAAATTAAATACAAAAAAAACTATATAAAACAATTTTCTTTAATTTTTCTTTTGCTTACTTTTTTTTGTATTTTTGTTTTGTTCTATGTTATTTTATTTATGCACAATTTTATTCTAATTTTTATTTGATTTTTATAAGAATTAAATACATAAAATATTACACCATAATAATATAATAATTAGTGTTAATTATATACAACATTGTAGTTATTAATTACAGTTATTAATCAATGAATTTTGTATTTAACTTAAGGAGATAAATACAATCTATTAAGCTGATAAATCTTGGATTTATCACCCCCTTGACTTAAGCTGAGCTCATACTCAAGCTAATAAAGAGAGTTAGTTTAATTAGTGAGATCATGACAAGTGTAAGTGAGTAAACAAGGGTTTATTTGACCTAGAACACTAGGTTTAGGGAATCCTAAAACTCTAAGTTCATCCAAGTATTAATCGAAAGGAATTCAACTCCTCTAATTGTGAGACTCTCAACGTATACATAAATATAAGGAATATGATTTATTGTTGACTTCATCATGAGAGTCGTTTCAAAACATCACCAAAAATTCCAATCTCCTAAGGACTCAATCCTCAACCCTAGGGAACAAATCTAGTCTTGCTTCAATCCACCTTCTCTTTAGTTTGTCAGAATTTAAAGGGATAAATGGAAGGCCATATAATTAAGCTTGTAGGATTGCATACTTATTTTCTCTTCCTCTCATTGGAACATGGTTCTCTAAAGTGCCAAAATGCAACACAATTTTGATTTTCACCAATCAGTGAGTCGATCAAGAGAAGTTGGATTCACCTGCACTTATTTTCCTTGAAATACAATGGGGTGTGCCATTTTTGAGTATCTAATATACCTTCTACACCCAGACTTGTTGCATTTACGATGCATAGCCCTTTTGGGTGCTAGCTCAACTACTGGTCATAGTATCGATGGTCCTGGTCCAAGCGTACACTTTGAAATGGTTGGAAGCGCTTGCCTATGGTGGAAGCTCTTTGATATTTATCTTCATATGTTGAGAGATTTTATTCATCACTTCTTTCTTTTCATTGTTTTTGTCTAGCTCCACTGCTTTTACAAATGATTGATGCACACAGATCAACTTATTTAATTAATGTCGTCATATCCGGACACTTTAGGTAAAGATGAAGAGATAGCATGAGAATATGTCCCATACTGGCTAAGATGCTGACACTCAAGTTTCATGAAGCCATCATTAATCTTATCCAATCCTCGAGCATCATAGAAATCAAGTCCGAACTTGAGCTTCAAATCATAGTATCCTTAATGATATCCTTACTCATCTCAATCACGAATGCATTCATGTATGTGAGTGATAGTCAAATTCTTTTAAGAAAGATTAGGCATGGATATATCGTGCATATCTTAGAAGCAGGAGAGTATGAATTTTTAAGTCTAAGACCCTAATGATTAATACATGATAACTCTAATTCTAGGGACTCATTAACAGAGTGTTAAAGATTATCTCAAGCCTTGAGTGCATAGTGAAAAATGTGTCAGGGAAAGACACCAATTGATAAATTATCTAGTTAGTTATTTTAAAAAGGAATTAAGAAATTATTAGATTTATTGAGACATGGACAATAGACTGGGTATCTTCGACATAACATCACATAGGAGCAATATGAAGAATATACTAAGATACCCCACACAACACTACAAACTTCATCTCCTTAGAAATCAAGATTGGCTCTTCAAGGTTTAAAATCATAGACTGCCTTACATTTCAATTTCTTCATCCTAATGGAAAACATTTCATAATCTGAATAAGGAAGATTTCATCAACTTGAAAATTTATTCTTCTAGAATGATGCCATTCTTCCTTAAAAGTGATATTCATATCCATATGGGAAGCCTCAAAATTCTTCATGATCATGGGAAGAAGAATAAGACAATGAAATCCTGCAATATATTTTTGGATTTTCCTTAAAAGAGAGAAACTATACACAGAGGGTTGACCCAACTTACAAGAAATATAAGGATTTAAGAAATGAATATTCTCAAGAAAAGGTAAGGGAACCTCCACATCTAGTTCTTCCATCAGTAGATCGTCATCCTCAATTGGCATCATTCTTTTAAGAGAATTCTTTATCAACTTGATCTTCCAAAATATTGAATTGAAATCAAAACTCTCATCCATATTGAACTGAAGAAAGACTCTAGATTATAAGGCAGAACAACCTTATAAAGAGAAAAGCAATGATTCAATGAACCATCACGACCATTGAGAACCTTTGACTCAGGATACTGAAGATACGCAACGAGAATTATTTAAAGCTTTTATTAAATTTTAGTTAGTCCCAATTTTACCCTTAGATTTGAAAATAATTTTTTAAAATATATTTCCAAACAATGTCACATAAATATATTTAGATGTTTAAAACTTGTCAAGCCATATTTTCGCAAACCACGTAAATTATTTTTGAAAAACATTCAAATATGTATATAATTTCAAAAATTATTTTCAAAATATTTTATACAATACTCAGTTCAAAAAAATGTAATATGATACCCATAACACTAGAAGTTTAAAAAATTATAAAAATATGAGCTATGGCTATAGTATATATGCATTATATACGGTAGACCCCCTATACTTAGCTTTTTGCTTTGTCCTCATAGCACAAGGTGATATGACGCCGTAGCTCAACTAAGCATAAAAAATATACAAGAATTGAGATAAAACACGTGTAAAATGAGGAAGAATAAGTTAGAATAAAATTACAAGAAGTGAATCTCCCCCCTATACAATGGTTTTGTAAAACCTAAGTGAAAGATATAAATGACAACAAAGGAGAGATCGGAGGAGAATAGAAAGTATTGTCAAAATTTATTTATACTTATGTTGGTCATAGCCTAAGTAGGTAAGAGAATTAATAAGGTCAGAAAGAATATACAACTGCGGATGCTGAATCTTTTGATATGAATCTATCTTGATGTTTATGCCTTATTTGATAACCCGTGGACTACATCAACAATCATGAAGTTGATTATCTCTATGGGAGTTAACCTTTCATTAGATTCTACAAATTGCTTAAGTAAATGTCCGTTGACCAAAAATGAAGGCACGTTTACTGAAAGCTCTGAAATTTTGAAATTGCCATTCTCATGCACTTCCTTAACATTGAAAGGACCCGCCCACTTTGACTTAAGTTTCCCGTGGAAAATATTTAACTTTGCATTAAACAACCACACCTTCTATCCAGGTATAAAGTTCATGCATCTAATATATGCATCATGCGACTTCTTAACTTTATCCTTATAGATCATGTTGTTTTCGTATGCTTGGTTGCAGATTTCCACTATTTTATTTAAGTTAAGGTCTCTACATAATTTCCCTAAGTGACGGCTCCAATTTAGTTTCTCGATTTCCCATTCAGATTTATGCACTAACTCAACAAGAAAATGGCAAGGCTTGCCATAAATCATCCTAAGAGGTGAAGTGCCAAGCGGTATCTTGTAAGCTGTTCTAAAAGCCCACAGAACTTGGTCCAACAACTGAGACTAGTTCTTCCTGTCTCGATGGACTAACTTCTGAAGAATGCTCTTCACCTACGTATTTGAAACCTCTGCCATGCCGTTTGTTTGTGGGTGATAAGAACGTGTTACTATGTGCTCAAATCTGTAGTCCTCAGCTAAAGATTTTATCATTCCGTTCACAAAATGGCCTCTATCGTCAGATATCAAAACTTTAGGAACCTAGAATGTGAAATGATATGATCCTTAATAAAATTGGAAATGGTTTTACCATCTGCGGCTCGGGTTAGAATAGTCTCCACCCATCTCGAAAAGTAATCAATCGCTAACAAGATATACTCATTGGGTATTAGGGAAAGGATCCTTGAAATCTATTCCCCATGCATCAAAAACATCACAAAAGATCATAGGCTACATGGGAATCTCGTATCTAAAACAAACAGTCCCTCCCATTCTCTGACAAACAGTGCACGGAGTACAAAATCAGTTGCATCTCCAAACAAGGTCGGCCAAAAGAAACCACACTGTAATACCTTGTGAGTGGTTCTTTTTCCTGAATGGTGTCCTTCTTCTTCTTCAAGTGAGTGAAAATATGTTAGGACACTCAGGTATTCCTCCCGAGGAATACACCATCTCCAGACATAATCCGACCCATTGAAGAAAAGGAACAGATGCCCCAATGTTATTTTCTTGTATTCGACTTAAGTCGGTCTAAACTGCTCCTAGTCCAACCTTGGGGAACTTGCTTGGAGACAAGGAAGTTCACCATGTTGGCATACCATAGAAGTGAATCTATAACACATATAGACTCATCTGGAAAGGTATCTCAAATAGCCTCAGAATCAGGGGATTTTTATAATTCAATCTTTGATAAATGATCAGCCACTACATTCTTGACTCTAGGTTTATTCTTTATTAGCAAATCAAATTCTTGGAGTAATAATATCCACCTAAGAAGACATGCCTTTGCGTCCTTCTTTTCCATGAGATACCTAATGGTTGAATGATCGGTATATACTATTACTTTAGAGCCTAGAATCACTGACCTAAACTTCACTAATGCCCAAACTACTGCAAGCATTTCTTTTTTGATCACTGTTTAATTTCTCTATGCTGAATCCAAAACTTTACTTGCATAGTGTATAGAAAACGGTATCCGATCTCACCACTACCCCAATACGGCTCCTACAACAAAATGCGAAGCATCAGTCATGATCTCAAAGGGAAGAGACTAATTAGGAGCCTGCAAAATCGTCGATTCTTCGATCATCTTTTTAAGGAGTTCAAAGTCCTCAAGACACTTGTGATCGATAAAGAACTCAGTGTCTTTTCCTAAGGGATCAGTCAATGGTCGTGCAATATTAAAAAATCCTTAATAAATCTTAAATAAAATCCATTGTGCCCCAGAAATGACCTAACTGACTTGATGTTGGTTGGTGGATCAAGTTTCTTAATCACATCCATCTTTGTAGGATCTACCTCAATTCCCTTTTTGGAGATCACATGCCCCAACACAATACCCACATTGACCATAAATGGCTCTTTTCCTAGGAGAGTATCATTTTCACCCCCTACACTTTGAAGAACTCGATCTAAGTGTACTAAATAGGAATCAAATGAAGCATCATGTTCTGAGAAATCGTCCATGAAGACTTCAAGGAAATCCCCAACCATCTCGGCAAACATCGCAATCATGCACAGCTGAAAAGTTTCCTGGGGCATTACATAACCCAAAAGGCATGCGCTTGAATGCATATGTGCTGAAAGGACATGTAAAGGTGGTCTTTTTCGGAACTGCAGGGGTGATAGATACTTGATTATCGCCTTAGTACCCATCAAGAAAACAAAATAACTCCTTCCCCACTAATCTCTCCAAAATTTGATAAATAAAAGGCAGGGAAAATGATCTTTCTTGGTCACAGCATTCAAGCACCTATAATTGACACAAACACGCCATGATGTGGGTACTCGTTTTGCAATCTCAACTTCTTCGTAATTGGTGACAATCTGAATTCCTGATTTCTTTGTGACAACATGGAGAGGTGCCACCCATTTGGATTCGGAGATAGGGTATATACATCCTACTCCACACCATTTCTCTATTTCTTTCTTAACTACTTCCTGAAGATTTGGATTAAGCCTCCTCTGAAATTCGTGAGAAGGTCTAACATTATCCTTAACAAAAATATGATGTGAACATAGCGTGGGATTATTCCCACAAGATCCGAAACTGTCCATCTTATAGCCTTACGGTTCTTTTCTAGTACTTCTAATAACCTATCCTCATGCTCTATAGTCAACCTAAAACTAATGATGATAGGAAACTTATTCTTTGATCCCGTAAAGAAAGCGTACTTGAGTGTAGGAGGTAGTGGTTTCAACTCTGGAAGTGATGAATCATCAGGTACATTAGGCTGAACTACCATTGAGTCTAGATATGTGTTATCTTGTGGTGATGATTCAATTGCACTGTTATCCACCAACTGAATTTAAGAATAAGAAGTCGGATATCCAAAAATACACGGTAATTTGGCCAAAGCCACGTCCGACTCAACATCTAATTCCCTTTATTTTCCCGAAGGGAGAGGAACTGGCAAGTCCCAAAGGACTTATATGCCATCGTGAGAATAGGGAGAAGCATAACTCAAGAACTCTGGAACTGTATCAACAACTGCTCTATATACTCTATCATCTCCGGATTAGAGAATCTCACCTTGTACTGTGGAGTTCTAAGCCCAGATTCCCACTGTGCTAACTACATTGTAGTTTACCTCTATGAGTGAAGAGAAATCTGTGCTAGACTCGGAATCAGGTCGTTGCATTTTGTCATCTTCATATGTAATTCTACTTCTCCTACTAGAGAACAGAACTTCATCATCCTTGTCTGATAATCAAATGAGGCTCCAGTTATCCTACGGAATGGTTGCCCAAGGATGATTTGTGATATCTCCAATGTTGAGGGATATCCATTTCAAGGATAGTGAAGCCCGCCTTATAATTTTATCCCTCAATAGAGATAATGATGTTCTTGACCTCACCCTTAGCCTTCTTCATTGATTTATCTACAAACTAAAGTATCGTCCTAGATTTACGTAAAGACCCTAACTTCAGTTTCTCATATAAAGAAAAGGGTAATAAATTGATCTAAGATCTATTAGCCAAAAGTGTGTGTGCAAATGCTATGTCATCGATATGACTAATCACATAATGAGCACCTATGTCTCTTTTCTTCCATGTTAATTTCTGGTTCTAGAGACGATACGTAGTGGCAACCCAAAGAATATGGGTCTTGATATAGTTGTTCGATTTCTTCCTGCTAACTCTGCTTGTTGTGCATCTCACCATTAGATATTTCTAAAATGTAGTATGACTACATATATGCTCATCAAATGGCACTTTCACCATAATATTATCTTGACAAAATCATGCCATATCTAGATCATCTTTTTTAATCTTATTAGTAATGTGCTTTCCTAACGTAAGAGCGTGGGGGAAAGGGATGTGCAAAGAATGAAGTGAAGACTTAGATTCGTAAATAGAAACATGCTCTTTATTATTACAAAAAACTGAGTTTTTCAAACATTGAATCTTTTATAATTGGAACAACAATTGAATTGTCTACATAGTATAGGAAATGTCAGTTGAATGTTCATTCTTCTCATCCGAAGACGCAAGTCCTTCATAGACTCTGAATCTGATGTGCACTGCTCAATTCTTGTACTCCTTCTCAATCTCCGCCTGGAAGTGCTTGCTCTCTGGTGAAGATGTCTGGCGTCATCATCCTCTGAAGTCTCCTAAGGATGAGCTTCAGAGTTGTTCCCATACATGTCCTTAGTCGGATCAGGTACGGTCACGGTCCGTTCGCTCCTGAGAGACATATGATGAACATAATCAAATAGAGAGATCTCATCTCCTGATTCTTTAAAATCTGAATAATATACATGATCCATAGAAGGATACTAATGTGTCTTGTTTAGGCTATAGGGATTAGCCTGAACCTAGGAAGGAATGGATGTTGAGATCAACTCTAAAATCCTGAACTTTGTTTCTATAGGAATGCAACTCATCCCAAATTTTTCATTGAAAATCCACTGAACTTGATGTTGAATGTTGTTGTTGAGAAGAGGAAGGATATGAAGAATGTGATAATTGACCCTGATGGACATAAGAATGTTGTTGCTGGGTATGATTTTGAACATGCATACCTCACTAACACTCCTGGTACGTCTTCTAACGCCCAAAGTGTTGTTGTTGCTGCTTTGATGTCTAATAAGGATTGACTCCTGAGGTCTGTGGTACTGGAAGAGGTGTAGGAGTAAATGATGTGTAGTAAAATATCTAGGGACGTTTATAGGAGAATAGATCCCTAGAACCTCCCTGCCTAGCAGGGTCATTGGTGTACCATACACCATTTACTATCCACAGTTGAAAAGCCTCCTCAGTAATTGTTTTCATAGACGGTGGCTGTTGCTGACAAGGATGGGCTCGAGGGTGCTCCTAAACCCATGGTTGTAGTGGCCTTGACACCTGCTCCTCCTAAATGCAATGAACACGGTATACAGGAGCAACAAATGAAGTCATGGCAGGTACCCTCATCTTGGATACCTTCTTAGAAAGCTCTGCTATCTGCTTAGGCAATTTGGATAAGTTATTGTCCTATTCATTCATCCGCCTATCTATCATTTCAACTAGAGTGAGTTTATCTGTTATTAACCCCATGTCAAAAGGATCTCCTGTAGCCTTCACTCACCCATTGAATAAAAATGTATTGGGGGAGTCTAGCTGAGCTCTACTAGCGGTATGGGCTCTACTTGTTTCAGCTATTCTGTCGAACACTTTCAAACAGTGTCTGCTCCTCTTGATGTCCAGATGCCTCCACAAGCAGCACTCACTAAACTCTGCACCTCAGGGTGTAGACCGCTATACAAGGATTGAACCAAGACGTTAGGCTGTAAATCATGGCAAGGACATTTCTGCAAGAGGTCCTTGAATCTCTCCCATGAGTCATAGAAAGCTTCAACACATAATTGGGAGAAACTCGTGATGCATGAATACATCAAGTTAGTTCTACTTAATGGATAGAACTTGTTTAGGAAATGGTCCTTGAATTGTACAAATGTAGTAATGACTACTCGTAGTTCTTCATTTAATAACCCGCCTTATCTTTTAAGGCAAAAGGAAGGGCTCTGAGCCTTATGTAGTCTTGACTAACCCTAGGATATCCAAGATTAGAACAGACTAGCTCAAAGTCCCTAAGGAATGCATATGGCTCTTTGTGTGCATTCCCATGAACATGTGGAAGCAAAATTAAGAATTGTGGCTTTATCTCATTTTCAACTTTTGGTTCGGCTGTGCTTGACCAGATGGTCATTTGAAATTGCTCAAGATTATGCCACTTACATATGTGCATCTCTACCCAACTGCAACTAGACTAATTGAACTCTCATTAATGCTTGATTCTGCTCTGACTCTGCCAATCTTGCCAATATAGCATGCATTGGAGCTTCTCTCTCTTCATCCTCTCCATTTCCATTATGTTTCTTGGGAGGCATCTTTAATGTATTTTCGATAACTTCATCAAACAAAGTATTGGAGTGAGATGTAGAAGAAGAAAACGAAATTATGTCGGACTCACTAAGGCAATGGTCTTCCTCAGTTAGTAAAGAGGGTATATAGGAATCGATTGGGATATAACCGACTCTAGGGAGAGAATCAAGATATACCATTTTGAAAAGAGAATTATTTTCAAACCGGGATAGTCCAGCTAAGGAAGGAGTAGGAAGAGGCTAGACCGGTGAAGGTGTGATATTTGGGTGATTCAGTGAAACGCTCGCAAAGTCTGAGCAAATATCCGACCAATTACCCATCTTCGATTTCAAGAGGTAAGAAATTTGATCACGCTATATTTCAAAAGAAGCTAATTCTACTGGGCACGTAAATGTGCAAAGTGACTCTCACTAAACAATGAATACAAACCCTGGTTAATTCACCAACTCAACACTAAAGGCCAAGATGATGTCATTATTATCTTGTCAAATTTTAATTGGTGATAAAAAACAAATCATGTTAGAGTTACGAGCAAGTAGGAACCCAAATTTTCTTACAAATAGTCCCAATTCCTATGACTATTGCATCCACTCTCAGCAAGTATAGAGGTATGTCAGGCCGTATAAATACGACTACCCATTTACTTGAGGACCATGCTTTACGCGATGTCCTATAAACCCTCCACTCTGCTATGGAAATCTGGACCGTTTACTAGCTATATGTAGATCCTCCCTGAGGAGCTGCTAATCATTTTTATGGAACCAGTAGTTTATATGAAAATTTGTGGCATGACTCTATCATAGGGTTATCCCTCTCTCACTTGAAATTTACATGCATTCAATAAGGGTTTTACTGCCCGGAAAACAAGGTTGATTTTATTCCAATTTTTAGGTCAACTTGCATTAATTCAGTCCCGATTTGAAGAGTTTGGTTATCGCTTGGATTTAAGTGAACACAATCATCGCCTAACGTACTGTCCCTTTTCCTTTATCTTTAAGTTGGTAAAAATTGAGGGAGAAATCGGAAAACGGAATACAATGAAAAATCAATGATGCATGCAGTCGCTAGACATACTTACAACGCTTCCAAGCACTTTTCATGTGGATGAAGAACATAATTTTTAAATCTAACTATATGATGCAAGTTGAGAAACCACACCTAAGCAACACTTCTATTAGCGATGAACACATCAGTTTATTTGACTAATTAGAACATATGCTATGTGCATTTATGAATCTCCTAATATTTTTGCATTTTTTAATCTTATAAAATCCGTGTAGTGTGTCCTAAATTACGAAATAGATCAAGTAATGAAATGATCTACGATCTTTCTATTTGGCGCAAAGCTTGATTCTAAAATGCCACTTAACTCGAGAACCACTCTCAACACAAGCACACACAAGAATAAATATAGTTTAAGAGGCCTTCATTTACATGTGCGAGATCTCAATCGAGAACCGTTGCAAATGGCATTGAGCTACTAAATAAATTTTAAATAAGTTAATAATCTCTCAACTAGATTAATTATCTTGTGGGCTCTCCAACGGGTTGCTCCAAGCTTCTCGCCTCTACGGTTTTCCTAGAATAGTCGACTACACAAGCCTACCACAAAACAAGTAAGTTCATTAGAAAATTCTAGAGAGACTAAAATACTTAATTAAAAGATTTTACGAAAACAATACAATGAGAGAGACAATCTCAAAATAATTAAGCCTAAAAATGACTAAATAATTTTTTTTCTCCTAAATGTAATCACAAAATGTGTCGCATCCTTAACAACGACACCATCCGATGAATCACTAAATGCATGAATTAATATAAATCCATTGTAGCATGAGCACTTAGAAGTCCATACAGAACAAAGAAAGAATCTCAGTGAGGAGTTTCTTAGCTTTAATTTTTAACCTGGGAAGTCCTGGGTCTAATACAAGGATGCAAGTAATTTCTTGATTAATTTTAGGTGTTAAATATTTAAATAGCAATTCTAAGTCTAATTAAGTAGAGAGGATGCGCAAAACACACCAAGATAAACTATTAACACATTTTCTATGCAACTTTATTAAATGCAATTGATGATGCAAAAACAACATTAATATAAGAATCATACTTAAAATAACTCTACAAATAACTTGGAAAACTAGTGAAAATTCCCTGAATTAATTGCTTATAATATTGACTAGGCAATATGTTGAATTAGTTTCAAAACTTGGTCCAACATGAGTTAACAAGACTCATTTAAATGATCTAATGGTTTTAGCCAGAAAGTAAATGATGTAATGACCTAATAATGATTAGATTTAATTTAATAATAGATCATTAAATATTAAAGTGCTTTACAGTTTTAAATGTTCACGAAGAGTATCTTTTCAACCAAGTTACATGAACTAATAAATCCCTTTAAACAGTAATCAATTAATGTGTGAATTTTAATGAAAATCATGCATAAAACTTGATACAAGATAGTGTGTCAATTAAGCTTTAAAATAAGACCAAAATCACGTTATTTGAATTTCAAGGTAAAAAGATATTCACCGATGAATCGAGGGGGCTTTTTGTAAGAAAAAACCCTAAAGTTTAATTACATAACAGGACAGACAGGGACTGAAATGTAAATAAGAGAACCCATGGGGTCTAACATGCAAATAATACATAGGTGGAAGGAATTATCAAAATATAAAGAATTTAGAGGAATTGCTCAGCAATTATCCCACCCGTATGTGCAAAACACATGATATAATAGGCTCAGTCAAGAAGGCTCGGGCCACACTCCAACTCCTGGTGCTTCGCTGGTGGCTACGAATTAGGCTCGACACACGAGCCTGAGGTTTAAACCATTGCTTCAAATAGCAACATCGCTGATCATGAACCATTGGATCTCACCCAAATCCAGGAGATCAATGGTATTTGCTATCTCGATGTTCTTGGATTCCTCCATGTGCGGTGGAAGCGTGGCTGTGCTCCGACGAAGGTGGAAAAGCTTCGTCGTGCTTCCTATTGCTCTATGAAGATCCCATGAGCTTCCTTATGTATCGACGATGATTATCGTTGCTCGGAGAAGGCACATCAATGTCTGAAGAGCTTTGTCGATGAAGCGTCAGCGGAGAGAAATCTACATATCGGAGCCATGCTCCCATCTCCGTCCATTGAAACCATTGGAAATCCTGCATGGTTAGTAAAGACAAAGCATGCACTTGCAGATATTTTAAAGGCTAAAGTGAATGGAATGGCAGGCTACTCGAAGGTGGAAGACTGAGCCCTAATGGGTGCCCCTTCATGTAGAAGATGAAAACGGAGTCGAGTGATCACTATGATGGAGAAATGGATTGAGAACGAGGGAAGATACGTGCGAATGACTGATCGATGGAAAAGGTATATGATCATTCAGATGAGTAGATGAATGTGTAGCAACTAAGGATTAAATCCTAGAAACTACGACGAGAAGAAGAAGGATTACTAAACTGAGATTGAAGGTTGATGATGACATAAGATGGGTTGAATCTCGAACCGATTTGCGAAGCTTGAACCTTCGTGGTCTTCCACTTGATGTTCCTGGCTATGGAACTCAGCTCAAACAACCTCGAAATTTGGTAGTAAAATGGCAACAAAGCCAAGGTTCTCGGTGGATTTGCACGACCATCGTGACACTCTATCTGGCCCTCGTGTTGTCACTGGAGGTTAGAGGCTAGGGTGCAAGTCGATAAGCGGCGGAAAGCTGACAAAGGTTGCTAGTGGATGATTATTTAAAGGAAATGACGGAGGTTACAAGAGATTTCGATGGAAGTTTCAACCCCTGCCAATAATTGGGTTGTTAGAGTTAAGATAAGAGAAGAGGTTGGCGGAAGTTATGGTTGAATGGAGAAGGATTTAGTGGTGGTTTCAAGACGAGATGATGCGTAAGGAGTTTGTCAAATTTGGGGGAAGTTGCCATGAAATTAAAAATTGTGACGTTTGAGAGAAGTGGATGAAGGTTAGGGATGATAGATCACCCGTCTAATAAGGATCAAACAGTCAGCATTTAGGAGGAATCGAATGGTTGAGATCTACAATGGAGAATCGGTCAAAGGATAAGATTAAGGCACAGACCAGCAACCAAGATGCTTTTGATCAAGAGGCATCAGATGGCCTAGATGGAAGTAGGTGGCTATCCAATAGCGGGCCCCGTTGGCGGCTTAGGAAGCGCCGCATGGCTCAATAGAGATTGAAGTAATTCAATAAATTAGAGATAATTAGAAAAAAAAAGTTAGAAGTCGAATTAGGAAAAGTCATGAATATGAAAGTTGTAGATCTCAATGAGATCTACATCTTTGATGTGGAACTCAGAGATCAGAGGTCATCTGTAAATAGATAAAAAATAAATACGAATAAAATTATATAAAACAATTTTCTTTAACTTTTCTTTTTCTTTTTTTTTGTATTTTTCTTGTTTTTTTATGTTATTTTATTTATGCACAATTTTATTCTAATTTTTATTTGATTTTTAAAAAGAAATAAATGCATAAAATATTATGCCATAATAATTATGGTTAATTATATAAAACACAGTAGTTAGTAATGAGGGTTATTTAATTAATGAATCTTGTAATTAACTGAAGTAAAGGAGATAAATATAATTTATTGATATAATAATTCTGGGATTTATCAGATACCTTCTCAGAAAGTTACTCCATCTGCTTTGGAAGCTTTCTGAGATTTCTAATTCAGTGTGTTTATGTAATTCACTCAGTTTGTTGTTGATATGATCCATGAGTGTAACTTATCATCTATGATTACAATGCTAGGAATCAAGTCGTCTATGATGTCAACTACAACCTGCTTACTCTCTCCATAGATGGGAATGCGAGAGGATATCTATGAATGCTCTACTGGTGGTCTGTGAACAACTAGTGTCAACCATCTAGTTGAATACCTTCAAGAAGATATCCTCTCTCTTTGATAGTTAGTTGGCTCCAAAGGCAACACTCACTAACCCCAGCATCTCAGAAGGAAGACCATCGAATAATTCCTGAACCTTGATACTCTCCATACCCTGACAAGAACACATATGTAGTAACTAGTTAAACCTCTCACTGGTATCACATAATAGTTCATAAATCATTGTGTGAAGCTTGTGATACAAGTCTACATTTGATTCGTCCTACTAAGAGGATATAACTTTTTTAGGAATAATTCAATGAATAGAGTATAGGTAGTTCCAAATACCCCATGGTTCTTTAGCCAATAATCTTCTTTATCTCCTAAGGAGAAAGGAAGAGATGTAAGTCTAATATAGTCTCAGCTAACCCCAGGATGCTTAATGTTAAAATAAATGAACTCAAAGTCTTTAATAAAGGTGTAAGATTCCTAGGTAGCATTCCCATTAAACTTCGACAATAATGAAATAAAATGAGGCTTCAACTCATATTCTGTATAGATGTAGTTGGACTCAACCAATACTGATTCTAATATTTAGTTGACCCATAGATGTCCTAACTAAAGCATTCTACTACTCAACTGCAGACAATCTGGCTAAAATAGCCTACAATGGATCTTCATGATTGTCCTCTTCTGGTTGCTTCTTTAGAGGCATCATTTCTATTGAATCTCAATCACCTTTACTAGAAAAAGGATTAAGATTAGAAGCAGATGTTGAAATAAAATCGACCTCACCATGGTGAAAGTTTTCCCCAGTGAGAAAAGAAGATAGAAAGGGATTGGTTGGGATGTGATAGATCACTAAAAATGTAGTGATCCTAGAACCAAGAAGTGGTTCAACCCGAGCCTAGAGAGGTCAAGGAAGTTCTATGTCTTGAAACTCAGAAGACATGACATTTGTGGAGTTCAATGCGAGTTTCACAAAATCTGGAAAAACTTCTCCCCAAATATCCATCATCGATGTCAATTTGAATAGAAAGAGAGCATGATTATGTATCAAGAGATAGTTAAGATCTTATGCGGATGTACATAAATGTGAGGTCTTCAACTCACACAATATAAGCATCTTGAACTCACAAAATATAAGCGCAATAACGAAACCTCTTTTCAAAAACATAACATGTAAAGACCGCAAGAGTCTAGTCAATTATGTTGTCAATGTTATTAGTGATAATAGAATCTTTAGATATGTAACTCATAGTGTGTCTCCCTAACTTCCATTGGTGGTTCTATTAGTCCTGAATAAAAATGAAGATATGTTCGAGCTGCTTGGTTATATCACACCCTTAAAGGACCTAATAGACTTAAACAATTAAAATGTTGACTAAAGCATTCGAAGAGTAGGTGAAACTCGTAAATATGCAAAAGTCGTAAATGGAGACTTATGGTGTAGGTCCGGGATTTTGAGTTCTATCTTTAAAGATGTGTCCTCACTCACTCTAGTCCGAGGTAAGTACCTATAAGAAATGAGGGGATTACTCTTCTATTAAATAATGTGAGTTCATTCCAAGTTTATTATGCCAAATTGCATTAACAATACATATTTTAGATTAGGTAATCACTTTAAGCATAAAAAAGCACAACTCCGTGCTTAGAGTTAGTCTCGATTCCTTTTAACCAAAGTTTTTAAACTCAAGAAGGAGGAATCAAGAAACATAATACAATCGAGAATACCATGGTATATAGTCAGTTAGAGATCTTATAGTGATACCCTGCTTTGTCCTTTTGGGATGCACATATAAATAGAAAATTATACTACATGCAATGCAAGTCAAATAAAATTCTCCTAAGCATAAACTATTAGGGATGAAAAAGGCAATTTATTTTGAGTAAATAAAAGCATGCTAAGATGAGGCTATTAAATGAATCAATGTGGACTAAGCTACTCGATCATAAAACAAGCTCTAAGAGTCATGTTTCTTCCTAAATAGTGTCCTCTCAAATCGATATCCACCCTTTAAATAAGGGTGAAAAAGATCTCGAAACACATAAACGAATGAAAAAATCTAAAAACTCTCTTATCACACATGTGATCTCTAAAATGAGAATTTTTGGAAATTGTTAATTATTATTACAAATAGTTGTACACAAATACAAAACACATAAAAATTAAATTACTTCATTCTAAACTAATCTCTCTATTTAACATAACTTCAATATGGTCTTCTCAACGAGATGCTCCAAGCATCTCACCTCCGCAAAGCCTCGGTCACCTCAGCTCCTCGAGACCATCCCACAATAAAGCTTGGTCAAATACAATACAATATAGAGATCGATGAAAATAAATCAACAAAGATGAAAAGAAAATAATAATAAAACAAGCATAAAAAAGTACCAGATGGATGATAATTGACTAAAATAACACTAAAAATAGATAAAATGAATATTTAAGCCAAGTAAAATAACATAAGTATGGCATGTCCCCAACAATGGCACTATCTAATAAGCTGTTAATTTGATGCTATAAAATTGTCAAATTGTTGTTTGAGCGAGTAAAACAATTTGAGCGAATAATGAGTTACTTAGAACCACACTCGAAATGTCTTAGTGAAGAGAATGTGACTTAATCTATGTTGGTAAAGTTAAGGATCTAAACCATTGGCACAAGCTAACAAATTATTCAATCCATATAGTATATCTATTTAGTATAATCTAATGCAATTAGAATCAAGATACAAATGCATGCATATTTTTTTAGCTTTTCATATGCGAGAGAAATTATAGAATACAATGCATATACATATATATATATGTGTGTGTTAATTAATTCAATATAAACAAGTATAAAAATCACACAAAGATTTCCTAAATTACTAGCATAGATATTATGATTTGGTCTACAAAATTGAAGTCCACATTTAATTTTCAATTTCGATGCTCAACTAAGTGGCAAATCGATTTAATAAAGAAACATATTAGTCCTTAGCTTGTGATTACCCATTCCTATTTAAATAGAACTAAAAGTATCCTTAATATAATTTAAAACTCAATTAAACATGGAGTAAATACAACTAGTATTAATTTACAAAATGTTATGTGAGATTAAGAGCTAGAATATTTTAATGGACAATTAAATACATTTAAACAAGCATGAAATTTGTGAAGTCTAGGGTGTAGGCCTTAACGCATCACGGAAGAATGAAGATTGCAACACATGTGATCAAGAAAGACTAATCATATTAGTTGCTCGGGCAAGAGGAAATTAAAATTTTAAAGAGATGAAACCACATGATTAGAGATCACTTCTCAAATAGTTTCATCAAGACCACAAATGAGTTCAAGGAATACCTCTTGAAGCATGGTTGCGGTCACTAATATCTAAAGTAAGAGATTCTCCCGTCTCTAGTTCGATAAGACGAAAATGACACTTGCGAGAATGCTGATGAGACACATGCTTCCAGCAATCCTTGTTGATGATACAATATTGGAGTCTTCTGATTTTATCTCACGAAGTCCGATGCCTTCTTCACGAGCGAATTCCATCAAAGAAGATGGAGGAGATCCATGAGCAGTCAATCCGGCAGCACAACAGCATCGCGATGATTACAGGCTTCTCTAGGTCAACATATGGAAGACCACATGTTGACATAGATAGAGAGAAAGAGTTAATGTTTAGAGAGGGAGAAAGCCTTGTTGTTCTTATCTGTGTAAATGAAAAGGCTAGGTCTACCCTTACTATTATACTAAATTGGATGGTGGAGATGCACTCCTAATTCAAATAAGAGGTTTAGATTTTATTGTAGAAAAATTACAACAACAATTAATTTATTTTATTAGAAATTAAATATATTGTAGATTATCTTAAATATTTGGTTTCAATAAAATCAAAATCCTCTTAAATGAAATAGGACTAGAGAGCCTCCTTCCGTGTAAGGGGAAAGGAGATAGTCTCCTTGTAAAGCTTTGAACTTGGCATATCTCGGATCCTATATAATAAGATCCGGCTCGTAAAGAGGAAACCAACAGAATTTGTTTCGTGTGAATCGGACTTCGTTTCGATTTGTTATGAATTTCGGAAGAAAGAGAAGTAAGGAAGGCTAAGATGTCATTAATCCATAATGACTGTCATTAAGACTAATTAAACATGATTAAATAAATTAATGACGATTGAAAGCCGCTAATGATCATTAGTAAACACTAATCAACAGTTAACAAAAGTTAAGCGTAAGCCGCGAAAGTTAAATCACGATTAGTGAAAGTTAATCACGATTAGTGTTAATTAAGCGTCATTAGCGAATCTAGAATCCTCTAGAATGTTCTAACTTAGGCTCCAAGTTTGGGATAAGTTTTGGCTAAAACCATGGGCCAAAACCATGGGTCGCTAAACCATGGTTAAGGTCTAAACCATGGTTTTCTAACCATGGTTAGTGGTTTTCTGGGGCCTATAAATAGACCCCCCCTACCCATTCATTCTCTACAACTTCCACTACCACCACCACCCCAAGGGCTAGGGTCGAGAGGTTGGGAGGAGGAGTGGGAGGCGAGGGAGGAGCGCTAGCGAAGCGCTGCCGGGAGAACGAGGAGAAGAAAGGTATGATCCTCTCTTAGTTGCCTCGTAAGCTAGGCTTTCAATTCATACTCTTGTTCTTCCACGTTTTGTTTTTGATTCATATTTCTTTCCGATTCGTTTTCCTGTTGTGGTTCCGAGGTGAAATCTGTGTAACACCCTACTTAGGTGCGGGCGGCAATGCACGTCAGTGACCCTGTGATTCGTCACACGTTCACTCATCTAAGACGCGTGGTGTCTACCGATTCTCCATCGTTTATGTTTATATTCTTCGTATTATGCTTTTATAGTTATTTTGATGGAGAAATCTGTGTAATACCCTACTTAGGTGCGGGCGGCTGTGCACGTCAGTGACCCTGTGATTCGTGACACGTTCACTCACCTAAGATGTGTGGTGTCTACCGATTCTTCATCTCTTGTTGTTGAGTATATTCTTTCAGTTTCGTTGTTATTTTCCTCTCGATTGATTTTATAGATGAAACTCTTTTCGTTTTTATTTTGAAATATGTCCCGATATAAGGGGAAACTCTGCCGAAATTTTCCGAGAAATATGTCCCGATATAAGGGGAAACTCTGCCGAAATTTTCCGAGAAATATATCCCAATATAAGGGGAAACTCTGCCGAAATTCTAAGAGAAAATATGTTCTTGACGTTCTTCGTGTTCTTCGCGTTCTTCGCGTTCTTCGTTCTTTCTTCGCGTTCTTAACATGTTCTTAGCGTTTTGATACGAAAAATGAAATTCGATCTTTTCAGGAGCCTTAAATTAGCCTTTCTAAAAACGAAACTCGGTAAAGCCTTGCATACACGAGAAAGAGCTTGATTAGGTAACGAAATCCTTCCTTTTGCTGTTGGGTTTTCATACGAAATTATTGAAATTCTTGATTTTGTATTCTTTGCTACGAGGAACCCTAATTCTGGTTATTTTTGAAAAAGTCTGAAGAATTGCTTTGTGATTCCCACTAAAATAAGATTTACGCATCAAATTGATGCGTTGGCTCTGAAAGTTAGGGTTTGGGAGTTAAAATAGGCATAAATAGGAGTATATATATGGTTATGAATAATATATATGTGAGTCGATACTAAGTATTGCGGTTTAGGCAAATCAAAGACGTAACAAAAGAATTACATCATGTGAATTGGTGTGATTTGAGTTGGATCCCAAAAAGGATCTTGTGTCCCGATAAGGATGACTGGGAGTAGTACTACAGGTCGGGCATGCAACCTGTAGGTTGTCGGAAGGAACCCGTATTGGCACTTCCCTACCTAGGTGGTACACGGTTGCCCTGTTATGATAAGTGCGCACAAATTGAATGTTTTGCAACGCGTGGTACCGGGAGCCAATATATTCGGGTTGGAACGACGGAAGATGTGGTCGTGCCATGTGGAGGCACGGGTGGTTCAATAGCGGCTGAGTCACGATAACATGTTATTTAAAGCCGCTAGGTTATATGATTAAATGTTAGCCTGAGGTTTTAAGCAACCGAGTCCTCGAGGACGATGTGCTCTTTTGTTTTTTTTCAGGCTGAGGGTTGAGACCCTGTTTAATAAAAGAAAAGGGAAATTGCCAGGGTAGTATTGGAGGATTGGTTGAGGCGACGTGCGGCGGCATAAGCTTACCAAGATCAACACAATCTCCAATCCTGAAGCATCCACAGCTTAGGAGTCCAAGAATGGTGGGGTTCCCCTGGACTAATCCCTGATGTGAATAGAAAGGAATAGGACTTAAGTTAATGAAAAGGAATGAAATTTTTGTGATTTCAAGTTTTGAAAAATTACACAATTTGTTTGCTTTTCTCTTCTTCGTTACTTAGCATTCGCTAATTTTTATCCTATGATTTATGGAAAACCCAACAGGTATCGGTGAGCAATCGCAAGGACTTTAAAATTCATTCGGCTTACATACTAGACATCCAGCCAGCCACAGTAGCTTAACTCTTTAAGGTATTTAGTAATATTTTGTGTATTTTCCTTTCAAGCTGATGTACATGTAAATGGTTATAGTGGGACAGTGTATCATCTGAACTATATTTTGTGAATGGAAAAGTGTTGAAATACTTTCTTCCGAGTATTTTTATTTGCAGTATATTTCTGAATGTTAGTTGTGATTGCTGAATAAATTATTGCTGAGTAACTAGATCCGGATATGGGAGGATCCGAGGACCCGGGAAACGGGGTCGCTACAGATTGGTATCAGAGCTCGGTTACTCCAGTAATTTATTTAGTAATTAATAACTATGAGCAGTATTCAGAAACTAAGGTTGTATTAAGATCCTTTGATCTTAATAAATGACTGCAGTACCATTCACAAGTCATTGTCCCTTATGTACATCATGCTAAGACATATAGGATCTGACCTTTGACCTTGACTCATCCCAGGATCATGGCAGACCAAGACATGTCTAGACAATAGCGGCTATGATGGCAATGCTCCAAGACATGGGCAAAGGCAACAAGCATTGGAGGAGAGGCTCAATGCACAGGCTGAGAGACCCGAGGCATCTAAGCCTGCGGATGCTAGGATTGAAGGTTCTGTCCATCTTTCTGAGGAAGAATCTAGTTACCATCCTTCAACTGAGTCTGCTCCTACCCGGTTGAAGGAGCAATGGAGAAGGCCCTTCTTAGACACCAAACATTACTAGATAATTACCGAAAGGGAAAAATTCCTCGATTCAAAGGTGTAGAGACACCTGCTGAGGCTGAATTATGGCTTGATGACGTCAGTAGGATGCTGAGAATAATACACGCACCAGCAGACACTTGGGTGCACTTTGCTGATTACTCCTTAGCAGACTATGCAAGACGATGGTGGAGAGCAATTTCCAAGAAGTTAGCAGACCCTGTTCCATGGGATATCTTCAAAGAGAGGTTCCGAGCTCACTTTTGTCCCTCTCATTGGGAAGAATTAAAGAGGAGAGAGTTGGCTTCTCTGAATCAGGGTTCTAAGACTGTACGAGATTATCATATCCACTTTACTGAGCTACTACGGTACTCACCAGCTCTAGAAGCTTCACCACAAGAGTGTCTTACCAAATTTTTTAGTGGTCTTCAGGGAGATCTACGAGAAAAGCTTGCTGGTTTTAGAGCCACAACCATAGATGAAGCAATGGACATCGCCTCTCGTATTGAGATGGAGAGGGATGAAAATCGCCAAAGGAAGAAGTTTCCACTTTAATGGTGGACCGTCCAAAAGCAAGACACATTATAATCGTAAAGATCGTCGCTATCATCCAGCCAGTTCCAATATAAGCTCACCACAGACCTTGGGTCAGGAATTATCAGGAAGAAGGGGTTTCTCTAGACCTCCACTATATCCTCGCGACTCAGCAGCAGGAGCTATCACCTCTGTGGCTGGATCTTCAGCTCAAACAGGAGCACGTTTGTGTTTTTACTGTCATCAGGAAGGCCACATCAAGAAAGATTGTCCAAAGTTGAGAGGTTCAGGATTTAAATCAACCCCAATTAATAATATAACATCCACCTCGTGCAATGGAGCAACACATGGAGGAAGACATGGTAGAGGTCGAGGCTTACAAGGAGCGTCTCCTACACAACAACCACCACAAAGTGTTGCGGGTTCTAGCTTGCCTATTCCTAATGCCAGCTCAATGCAATTACTGAAGAACAAGCCTACAATTCTGGCACAGTCGTACGAGGTACCGTTATTATTCATGGCTTTTCAGTACATGCCTTATTTGATTCTGGTGCTTCACATTCATTTATTGCTCGACGGTTAGTACCCACTTTAGGTAAGAAACCAGTAGAAGTACAACAGTCCTATCTGATCAAGGGACCAGGAGGACAAGTGTTTATAATCCGAGAAATGTTGGATAATTGCATAGTAGTGATAGCGGGACATCAGTTACCTGTTTCACTACTACTAATCGAAATGGAGGACTTTGATCTTATACTAGGAATGGATTGGCTAGAAAGGCATCATGCATGTCTTGACTGTTTCCAGAAGACAGTAACATTCCACCTTCCTAACTCGATAGAGTTCCAGTTCATTGGAAAGACATCCAATGATAATATCAAATATATCTCTACATTGAAGGCACAACAGTTGTTAGAGCAAGGGTGCCAAGGTTATTTAGCTTATGTATCCACTACATCAGGGTCAGAAAGAATGATAGAAGATGTGCCTATAGTCTGCGAGTTTACTGATGTATTTCCAGAGGAACTACCTGGATTACCACCTGAGCGAGAGATTGAATTTGAAATCTCTCTCATACCTGATACTCAGCCTATCTCTATCCCTCCATATAGGATGGCACCAGCTGAGTTACGAGAGTTAAAGGTACAATTGCAAGAACTGTTAGATAAAGGATTCATTCGTCCTAGTACTTCACCATGGGGTGCACCTGTCTTATTTGTTAGGAAAAAGGATGGCTCGATGCGGTTGTGCATTGACTATAGACAACTAAACAAGAGGACAATAAAGAACAAGTATCCTCTGCCAAGAATAGATGATCTCTTTGATCAGTTACAAGGTTCAACTGTGTATTCCAAGATTGATTTAAGATCTGGATACCATCAGTTGAAAATTAAAGATACAGATATTCCCAAGACAGCTTTTTGAACTAGATACGGGCATTATGAATTCTTAGTTATGCCTTTTGGACTAACAAATGCCCCAGCAGCCTTCATGGATCTCATGAATAGAGTATTCAAGGAGTTCATAGATCACTTTGTAGTAGTCTTTATTGATGATGTGCTTATTTACTCAAAGGATAAGTATCTGCATGAACATCATCTCAGGAAGGCACTTGAAACTCTAAGGAAAAACAAACTGTATGCTAAATATAGCAAATGTGACTTCTGGCTATCTGAAGTATCTTTCTTAGGCCATGTTATTTCTGGGGAAGGTATATCAGTTGATCCTACAAAGGTTAGTGCGGTGATGAGTTGGGAACGCCCGAAGACTGTCACAGAAATACGATCTTTTCTGGGTTTAGCTGGATACTATAGAAGATTCGTGAAGGACTTTTCACGGATAGCATTGCCAATGACTAGACTAACTCAAGAGGAGGTCCCATTCTTATGGTCTGATACATGTGAAGCTAGTTTCAGACACTGAAAGAATGCCTAACATCTGCACCAATCCTTACTCTACCCTCCGGGAGTGAAGGGTTTACAATGTACACTGACGCATCAAAAGAAGGACTTGGGGCGGTTCTTATGAAACATGGTAAGGTAGTTGCGTATGCATCACGACAGCTCAGGACACATGAGAAGAACTACCCAACACATGACCTTGAATTAGCTGCCGTAGTGTTCGCTTTAAAGATTTGGAGACACTACCTATATGGTATTACTTTTGAAATCTTCACCGATCATAAAAGCTTGAAATATCTATTTGATCAGAAGGAACTCAATATGAGACAGAGACGGTGGCTAGAGTTGCTGAAAGACTATGATTGCACTATCTCCTACCACCCTGGTAAGGGGAACTTCGTAGCAGATGCCCTTAGCAGAAGAACTTATTCACCCGGGTTAGTGAGTGTTATCCACTTCTGGGGTTTACTATCAACGTTAAGTGAATGGAAACCATTTGATAGTAGTGCTGATACTATAACTATTCCTCATCGATACAAAACAGAAATATGGGATAAAATAAAGAAAGGACAGGAGGATGATCCAGTCCTCAAAGACTTAAAACAACAACTTGAGAAGAATAAGATAGAGGGATTCCAGATACAAGATGGTTTACTGTATAATCATCACAGAGTTTGTGTACCAAACACACCTGAACTAAGGAAAGACATCTTCTGAGAAGCTCATTGTTCTAGATTATCTATTCATCCAGGAATTACGAAGATGTATAAGGATCTTCATTCATACTTTTGGTGGCCGGGAATGAAGAAAGATGTTGCTGAGTTTGTGAATTCATGTTTCACTTGCCAGCAGGTAAAGGCTTCACACCAAAAGCCACCAGGATTATTGCAACCCCTCCCTATACCTGAATGGAAATGGGAAAGCATTTCCATAGATTTCGTTACTGGCTTACCTCAGACGACTGGTAGTAAAGATAGTATCTGGGTTATAATAGATCGTCTGACAAAGGTAGCACACTTCATTCCGATAAGCTTATCTTTCACTCCAGACCAGCTGGCTGAGTTATATATTACACACGTGATTCGCCTCCATGGTATCCCGAAGGAAGTAGTTTCTGATCGAGATTCACGATTCACCTCACACTATTGGGAGAACTTCATGAAAGCCCTAGGTACACAACTATGCTTGAGTACAGCATATCATCCACAAACAGATGGGCAGTCAGAACGTACGATTCAAACACTAGAGGATATGCTACGAGCATGTACCTTAGAATGGAAGGGATCGTGGATTAAACATTTGCCTCTTGTAGAATTCACCTACAATAATAGTTACCATACAAGTATTGGCATGGCACCATTTGAAGCACTATATGGACGAAAGTGTACTACTCCTTTGTGTTGGCAAGAGGTCGGAATAAAGAACCTTTATGATTCAGATAGACTTCAGGAGACACGGGAAGCTGTAGAACTTGCTAGAAAAAGACTATTAACTGCTCAGAGTAGCCAGAAAAGTTATAGTGATACCCGGAGAAGAGACCTTGAATTTGAGGTAGGCGACTTTGTATTTCTCAAAGTATCACCTATGAAGGGTGTTCAAGGTTTGGCTTGCGTGGGAAGTTAACACCCAGGTTCGTGGGTCCCTTTGAAATTATTCAACGGATTGGAAAAGTTGCCTATAGACTTGCACTTCCTCCACATCTTTCGGCAATACATGATGTATTTCATGTATCAAATCTGAGAAAGTACATTAGGGATCCAGAGAATAAGATAAGTTATGATGATTTACATGTTGATCCAGACTTGACATACCAAGAGATACCTGTGCAAATACTTGAAAGGGATATCAAGAAGTTGAGAAACAAAGAGGTGCCTCTAGTTAAAATATTGTGGCGAAACCAAGAGTTTGAAGAAGCCACATGGGAACCTGAGGTAGAAATGAGAGAGAAATATCCGTACTTGTTTGAATAATAAAATTATGTATTATGTATATGTTCATGACATGACGTTCATTCTCTTTAAGGTTGTTATGATTTCAATCCTCTTTAAGGTTGTTATGCCTGCATTTGTAGTCTCGAGGACGAGACTTCCTTTAAGGTTGTTATAATTGTAAAGCTTTGAACTTGGCATATCTCGGATCCTATATAATAAGATCCGGCTCGTAAAGAGGAAACCAACAGAATTTGTTTCGTGTGAATCGGACTTCGTTTCGATTTGTTATGAATTTCGGAAGAAAGAGAAGTAAGGAAGGCTAAGATGTCATTAATCCATAATGACTGTCATTAAGACTAATTAAACATGATTAAATAAATTAATGACGATTGAAAGCCGCTAATGATCATTAGTAAACACTAATCAACAGTTAACAAAAGATAAGCGTAAGCCGCAAAAGTTAAATCGCGATTAGTGAAAGTTAATCACGATTAGTGTTAATTAAGCGTCATTAGCGAATCTAGAATCCTCTAGAATGTTCTAACTTAGGCTCCAAGTTTGGGATAAGTTTTGGCTAAAACCATGGGCCAAAACCATGGGTCGCTAAACCATGGTTAAGGTCTAAACCATGGTTTTCTAACCATGGTTAGTGGTTTTCTGGGGCCTATAAATAGACCCCCCCTACCCATTCATTCTCTACAACTTCCACTACCACCACCACCCCAAGGGCTAGGGTCGAGAGGTTGGGAGGAGGAGTGGGAGGCGAGGGAGGAGCGCTAGCGAAGCGCTGCCGGGAGAACGAGGAGAAGAAAGGTATGATCCTCTCTTAGGTGCCTCGTAAGCTAGGCTTTCAATTCATACTCTTGTTCTTCCAAGTTTTGTTTTTGATTCATATTTCTTTCCAATTCGTTTTCCTGTTGTGGTTCCGAGGAGAAATCTGTGTAACACCCTACTTAGGTGCGGGCGGCTATGCACGTCAGTGACCCTGTGATTCGTCACACGTTCACTCATCTAAGACGCGTGGTGTCTACCAATTCTCCATCGTTTATGTTTATATTCTTCGTATTATGCTTTTATAGTTATTTTGATGGAGAAATCTGTGTAATACCCTACTTAGGTGCGGGCGGCTGTGCACGTCAGTGACCCTGTGATTCGTCACACGTTCACTCACCTAAGATGTGTGGTGTCTACCGATTCTTCATCTCTTGTTGTTGAGTATATTCTTTCAGTTTCGTTGTTATTTTCCTCTCGATTGATTTTATAGATGAAACTCTTTTCGTTTTTATTTTGAAATATGTCCCGATATAAGGGGAAACTCTGCCGAAATTTTCCGAGAAATATGTCCCGATATAAGGGGAAACTCTGCCGAAATTTTCCGAGAAATATATCCCAATATAAGGGGAAACTCTGCCGAAATTCTAAGAGAAAATATGTTCTTGACGTTCTTCGTGTTCTTCGCGTTCTTCGCGTTATTCGTTCGTTCTTCGCGTTCTTAACATGTTCTTAGCGTTTTGATACGAAAAATGAAATTCGATCTTTTCAGGAGCCTTAAATTAGCCTTTCTAAAAACGAAACTCGGTAAAGCCTTGCATACACGAGAAAGAGCTTGATTAGGTAACGAAATCCTTCCTTTTGCTGTTGGGTTTTCATACGAAATTATTGAAATTCTTGATTTTGTATTCTTTGCTACGAGGAACCCTAATTTTGGTTATTTTTGAAAAAGTCTGAAGAATTGCTTTGTGATTCCCACTAAAATAAGATTTACGCATCAAATTGATGCGTTGGCTCTGAAAGTTAGGGTTTGGGAGTTAAAATAGGAATAAATAGGAGTATATATATGGTTATGAATAATATATATGTGAGTCGATACTAAGTATTGCGGTTTAGGCAAATCAAAGACGTAACAAAAGAATTACATCATGTGAATTGGTGTGATTTGAGTTGGATCCCAAAAAGGATCTTGTGTCCCGATAAGGATGACTGGGAGTAGTACTACAGGTCGGGCATGCAACCTGTAGGTTGTCGGAAGGAACCCGTATTGGCACTTCCCTACCTAGGTGGTCTGTTATGATAAGTGCGCACAAATTGAATGTTTTGCAACGCGTGGTACCGGGAGCCAATATATTCGAGTTGGAACGACGGAAGATGTGGTTGTGCCATGTGGAGGCACGGGTGGTTCAATAGCGGCTGAGTCACGATAACATGTATTTAAAGCCGCTAGGTTATATGATTAAATGTTAGCCTGAGGTTTTAAGCAACCGAGTCCTCGAGGACGGTGTGCTCTTTTGTTTTTTTTCAGGCTGAGGGTTGAGACCCTGTTTAATAAAAGAAAAGGAAATTGTCAGGGTAGTATTGGAGGATTGGTTGAGGCGATGTGCGGCGGCATAAGCTTACCAAGATCAACATAATCTCCAATCCTGAAGCATCCACAGCTTCGGAGTCCAAGAATGGTGGGGTTCCCCTGGACTAATCCCTGATGTGGAATAGAAAGGAATAGGACTTAAGTTAATGAAAAGGAATGAAATTTTTGTGATTTCAAGTTTTGAAAAATTACACAATTTGTTTGCTTTTCTCTTCTTCGTTACTTAGCATTCGCTAATTTTTATCCTATGATTTATGGAAAACCCAACAGGTATCGGTGAGCAATCGCAAGGACTTTAAAATTCATCCGGCTTACATACTAGACATCCAGCCAGCCACAGTAGCTTTACTCTTTAAGGTAGTTAGTAATATTTTGTGTATTTTCCTTTCAAGCTGATGTATATGTAAATGGTTATAGTGGGACAGTGTATCATCTGAACTATATTTTGTGAATGGAAAAGTGTTGAAATACTTTCTTCCGAGTTTTTTTATTTGCAGTATATTTCTGAATGTTAGTTGTGATTGCTGAATAAATTATTGCTGAGTAACCAGATCCGGATATGGGAGGATCCGACGACCCGGGAAACGGGGTCGCTACACTCCTTCCTTGTAAGGGGAAAGGAGATAGCCTCCTTCCCCTTACACATGTTGGACAACCACCTTAATTGGAGAGAGAAGATCTCTCTGCATTCTTAATATAATCAAATTGCGTTAGTGTTTTTTCATGGAATCTTTTGTCAACAAAATATCACCAAAGAATTATTGCAAATTATTTATGATAACTGAAAACAAAACAATAAACAACTACGAGTCAAATTCAACCACCCAGTAAATGTAAATTACATTTACAATTAATTTTACAATTTGAATCCAATTCACATCAAAATTTAATTCATAAATCTTATTTACAATTAACTCTTTATCATACATTATAAATCACATTCATAAAATTTATTATTAATATGGATAGTGATATCCACATTATTCGTATTCTCAATAATTAAATCTTATTTAGTTATCCTAGATGATTTTTCTCATGTGCCCAAATGATATGAATCACATTAATATTATTGATGATAATTAAATCACATTTGACTATCATCTTTTTTGTCAATGATCAAATACATTACTTGAACTCTTTCAAGAATAATGTGCGTTCTCCGCGGATACATGGAAATAAGGACATGGCAATTGTAAATTTCTTGTATATTGACTTGGATATTGAGATCATATCTCAAATACAAATCAAGGGGACCTCTCAAAGATGTATGATTAAATCAAAGGCTTAAATATAATCTTCTTGTTGCATCTGAATCACATGTAGACTAATGTCCATCATTTCGACTAGTATTAGATTACTTCTCTATTGAGAGGAGTCACTAAAATCCAAACATGTTTCGTCACTCCCTAGGAATTGAAGCATCATGGTTATAGAATTGTTTACGATCACATCACCATTGAGTATTCCTAATACTCGTACATCCTGCATACTAGAAGACCTAGAATAAACGCCAAGATTTTCTTCTTATTTATATTGTTTTCTTCAGGTCTTTATCAATAGGTTTCTCATTCGATCATCGGGAGTTTATATCGATCATATAATTTACAAAAGCATATATCATACCAAGTTATTGATCAAGTACTTTCCAAAAGCTTATATCAAACCTGTAAATTCTATCAAGCTTCCAAAGCGAGACAACCGTGCATAGAATTTGATCCCAATATCTCACGAATGAGATCATGTCTTCCAATTCAATAATGAACATATGCCCTTTGAGAGATTGTACTACTCATATGCCCTTGTTTGCACACCAGCTCTCCAGTGTATTGACCATGACTAGGTCATCAACGTATCGATCCGTTAGATGTACAAACTCAAACATATAGTAACAAATCTATATTTGGTCAGAGCATGTGTGCTTGTCTCGTGACAATATATGACGCAGGTTTTGGTTATCTCGATCTCGTTAAGTCAACTCTTTGACCTAACTTATCGAACACCCCTGATTCTCTATTCCAATGTAAAGGATCCTCATCAAGAGGTCGTTAGATATCAACCTTTAGAGAAGAATTGCCATCTTCTTCTCAGGCTAGATATCCTCTCTTAATAATCACTTGACAATGCTTTATGAGTCCTCGATCTAACTCTTTATATATCATCCAAGTACTAGCGATTCAACATTTGAATCAACAACTCTATGATCATTAAGATGGCCATGGTACATAACCCTAATTGTTCTAAGGGACATATAATGCAAATTAGTTATTCATCATTTCAGATCAAGGAATGATTTGCAATAACATTTATTGCACATTGTCTCATCGTGGTTCGCATGTCCAACAATCTCCAACTAGCCCAGAGAGCCATTAGTGGTCTAATCTTTTAAGCCCCTGCTCATGTGATAATCATAAGATATTTAGAAAAATGGCTTTTTAAGTTGACCAGTCACTTTGTTCCTAAGAGACTATGCAAGTCATTTAACGGTACATGCATATGTCCCAGTAATAATGCTTGCATCCAGTACTAATGTTACATAACCAATGCTCAATTTTTGTTAAAGCAATTATAATGTCTTTGACACTACAATTCAATAATCATTATAACTACTATGTAATTTCTATTATCCTTATCAGAATACCCTTTCTTCCCAGAGATCTCTATCTTCTTAGGATATGACACAGTCTTAAGTCTTGTAAGGTATCTACAGTTAAGACCTTTCAGATCACTATATATAAAGTCTTAGTTCTTGAAGATAAGACTTTGAGATTGCTATCTCAAAAAATCTTTTCATCTTTTAAGATATTGTCATTAATGTAATCATGTTTTATCTCTGTAGTTGGATTAGTAATAGTTTACTACTCCCACAACATGGCAGACATCTAACTTTTGTGCCCATCTAGCACACACCACGCTTCCAGTAACCGATGCTCAAGGGAAAGCAGCTTTAGCATTCACTTCCTCATCTCATTGAGGTGTTATTCGATCATATAGGTCAGTACCATATCTTAAGGGAAGGAAGCCTTCCTTGAGGTTTTCCATTAATGGAACATGACCAAGACATACCACTAATGTGACGGTCCCAATACCCTCTTCTCTTTGCTTCGAAAACATCTTCAGAACTAATATCTAAGAGGTACCACTGAGCACTTTCATCTCAAGGTACGGAAAAACTAGATTATAAAACACTTATTATGATCCTTATATCATTCCAAATGATTAAAATTTCATCTACATTTAGCATGATGAATTATGAATCTCAGATTCATCACTCTAAAAGATAATAATTAAGCTCATATCCCTTAAATTCATTTGCATTTCTTTATTTATTTTTATAATTAGCATTCATGCATGTATAAATAATAATCACATTTTATCATACATAATTGCATAAAATGAGAGGCCAAAAACCACAACCTAATGTACCAGTAAAATATGCTAAATTCCTTAATTTTTAACTAATTCAAGCTAATTCTGAATCATCTAAAACCATCTCTGTTGTGTACATGTGACTAAAAAGAAAAAATAACGAAATACAAAAATTCACTAACACAAATAAGTGGACAAGACACTCAAACCCTAATTTCAAGACAAACAAACTAAAACGTTGATATCTTCCTCATACGATGTTTGATTTGATCCTACTCACTTTTGAACTAATGTACATTCAATCACCTTCAATAATACCAACTTCAAGTGAGTTGGAGGTTATATGTGAAAGTTGGGTTTTGGGCCTCTTTTGTACATTGTGTATTTACCAAATTTTGGCCTGTTATTTTATATACATAATTAACTTTTTTAAATTTATTTATTATTCTTTGATTTTATTTGATAAAAGTTTTACTAAAATGAAAAAAAAACAAAATCCAAAATGAGCTTGAAATCAAAAAACTAACTGAGTCCAAGCCTTCACTAACTCTCTGTACAATAGTTCTCTTTCTTGTATTTTATTTTATTTTTTCATTTTTCTAACTAATAAAAAACATAAAAATTAGATTAATGTATAAATATTTATATTTGATTTTAACATATTTTTTATTGATTTTTATCTTATCTAAAAAACAAAAAAATTACA
Source organism: Ottelia alismoides (assembly GCA_037367405.1). Lineage (NCBI taxonomy): Eukaryota > Viridiplantae > Streptophyta > Magnoliopsida > Alismatales > Hydrocharitaceae > Ottelia > Ottelia alismoides. The sequence goes on from JAZKJV010005374.1 coordinate 1,436,001, forward strand.
AACCCAAAAGTCATGGTTTTCTATTTACATAGAATACCCCAAAAATATCACTTTGTGCAAATGATCGATTTTGGTTTTGGTCTTCATGAAAGTTGTTGATCTCATCGATACGAGCACCTTTCGTGAAGAAAATATTTTGATTTATGTTGACATGTGGTATCTCCTGGAGCAGTCACAGTGTCACTTATTTTAGAAATGTTTAATTCATTCATTTTAAATAAATATATATATATACAATAAAAAATAAAGAAATAAAAAAATAAATTTCACGTGACTACACTAGGGTCGTCCAATCTCGACTAGACCCTTTTACACCTTCTTCCTTCCCACTTTCGCAATCAGGAGGCACCACCTCCGATCAGCCGTGCCTTAATCATCAGGTTGCCGCCCTTATCGCACCCTCTTTTCATCTATACCAGCACCCTCTCCGCATATCTCGCTCATTGTCTAACCCTCCTTCTTCCATATCTAGCGTCGCCTTTTCCCTTCCATCTCTAGCTTGCCACCACGCACCACCTTTCCATCTTATCGTCGTGCCCACTCCAATCAGATCCTTGATGAATATCTAGTTCATCATCTTTATTCTATCATTTTGGCCTTAAAACCACAAGCTAAGGCTTGTAAATAACATTAATTTGTAAAAAATATCATTCATTATTTATTGCATTTATTGTGTAAATAATACTATTTTTTATGCTAGAATTATAGAATAAAGAGACGAAAATTAACAAAGAATAAAATACCAATGGTATTTTACGATCCTAAATCCTGAGACCAAGTCAAGAAGTGAGTTGGTCGACAAGGAATAAAACAGGGGGAGATAAGGGCCAAAAATACAATAAAAGTCACATTTATTATTCATTAATAATTCATTTTTGACACCCATTTCATTCTTTATTATCTATTCATCGAATAAAGAAACTTTTACATGAGAGTTGTAGGTAATAATATACAGAAAAATATAACATTGAGTTTGCACAAAATAATAAATAGTGTTCACTTTAAACACAAAATAAAAAGCCAAAGTCTCAACTTCACGGACGCATATCTTCCAAATAAAAAATGCAAAATGTACCAAAATCAACACTAATTGTATATAACTTTCGACGGGCTATTTAATAATGGTGGTTTTATATATTTCGAGGTTAACGTGTGAAAGTTAGTTTTTGGACCCTCATTGTATAGTATACCCGAATTAATTATTCATTTTATTTACTCTTTATTATTTTTATAATTCTATATTTTCCAATTGAATAAATATTATCTATAACTTATGTACATAAGGAAACCAAAATAAAACCATGAAAAAAAATCCAAATAAAATAAGTCCATGAAAATATAGGCAAGATACCAATGCTAATGCCTGTAAATAAAGAAAGATGGAATTCATTCCTTTCATTACTTATTCTTTTATTTTTTTATACTCTTATAAATATTATCTATCTTCTATTAAAATTATAAATCTAAAATAAATCCCATGAAAATACATCAAAATAAAATAATGTACAAAATACATAGATAAATGTACAATAACTACACCTATATAATTTATACTCTTATTTATTTAAATATACAAATAACCTTTTAAAATTACAATAAAAATATATTTATATATTTAAAAAAAGTTATAGATATATAAAAAAAGGGGAATAAAATAATAAAATTAAACATACAAAATAAAAATCAAATAACCAAAACATAGATGAATATACCTATAAAAACACCCCTAAAAAATTGACTTGTAATAAATAACATCAATAAATAAATACAAATCTCAATAAAATACTACATGAAACTATAAAGATTTTTATTTTATAATAATAAAATAATAAAATAAAATACTATTTTTAGTTATTTATTTTCAAATAAATCGGGCTATTTCTCCTTATGTGGGCTAACATGGCCCAATCAGAGCCTAGGGATTGTTGACCCCCGGTTTTTTCCCATGGTGCCTATGACTTTTGTCAGACCCGTCGTATCCCCCTATTTCATCCCTTTTTCTTGCTCGTTCCATCCATCCATCATCCTCGAGCCCTTCACAAGATCTGCTACAGTATCCGCTAGTGAATCTCCTTTGAGCCACCTTTGCTAGCACCTCGGGCACTCAAAGACATCTCTCGTAGACCCGTGTGCCTACACCTAGAAAGAGCTCAGAAGCCTGCTTTTCCTCCCTTCTTCTACTGCCCGTACGAGCCCTATGTTATTAAGGACAAAGCCAACAACTATAGATAGAGCGTTGCTTCCTTCTGGGAAAGAAAAAGAACAGCTTATGTAGATAGGCTTTACACCTCTTGATTGACACTAGTTATAGAGGAGAACAAAACTAGGCTTGCTTCCTGTTGCGGGAGTCCCAGGAGCATCCGACCTCCTTTCCAAGATGCACTCATCAGCGCTTTCTTCTAAAGAAAGAACTTATAAAGAAGCATTCATACTATCTTACCTAGCTAGAATAGAAATCAAACTTCCTCTACTTGATATTGGTCCCGCTTCCTCACTGACAGACCTCGATGCCAGCATTACCTCAGACAGGGAATGAAGAGACATTGAGTCTTCCCGCTCGCTTGCACACTTCAGAACTGAAGGGCGCCGAAGTTGATAAGGCTCTCTCTCTCTACTTTGTTAAATATATAGAAGTTTTGAAAACTTTGATAACATTTATCATTTTTATAACATCACTTTTATATATTGACATTTGTAGGTATCAAAATCTAGCTGTAGAAATCACCACTAGAATATATCAAGCTGGGCAGGAAAGGAGCTTTTTCGTGATTCTAGTCGGGCGTGCTCAAATCAAAGGGGGCAAGCGAAGATGAATGAACAACGCCCTCCACCATCATCAGAGGTTACTGAGATAGGAGTCATCATAGCAAAGAAGGAAGGGGAAGAGACCGAACCCTACATCTCCTCAAAGGCCGCTAGAATGGCATCAAGTCGATTCACCTCCAAAGAATAGGGAGGATCCCGAGGAGAATTAGGGAACCAGGATTGCATACCTACTCCTCTGAAAAAACCAACTGACCCTTCTCTTTTCCTAGACAGAGAAAGCTAGGTACTGCTAGGACTATGTGCTTCTTCCACTACTGACGAAATCGGTATATGATGCTTTTTTCTTTCCATGCTGATCGACTAATCATACTATGCTTTGACCTCAAGGGAAAGATCTTCCATTTCATTCTTCTTCCTTAATACCCTTAGCTCCGCCACGACCATTGCTACTTGCTACTAGACTTGATATCCCCCTTTGATCGCCTCCTATAGTGACGCATCTCAGACCTAGAACCGGAGTCCTTGGCCCCTAGCTCTGATATGTCTGCTGCCCGTCGGCTTGTTTTTCCGGTCTCGACTTTCCTGTGTGGAGTGACTGACCTTTCTCTTGCATCGCTTCTCTCCCTTCCTGGCCTCGCTCTCCTTACTGCGAATCACAAGGATTTCCCAAAATCTAGATAAGATAGTCGATTCTTCTTTTCCCATCCCATGTGCACAAACTATGTGTGCTTCCCACAGATTCATCTCTTTCTGATCAGATGGGCAGCCTCTTTCCACCAGAGCCACTAATGTCAATGCTTCCTTTGATTTCTCACTCTGTACACTGGCGACTGACGAGCTTCTCTCTCTCGTTCTTAGCCCGCGCCTTAGGCTAAGGTCAGACTCTGTAGGCTCCGGAGGTTAGAGCCAGCGACCATGCTCCATAAGGGCAAAGTCCATAAGTCAGTCTGTCTCTCTTCTAGCTTATAGAAGATTTTCTTTGACAGCTGCGGTTGATGAGTGATGTACATCTCTTGAAGACCGGAAAGCCACATCTCACTTGACTCGGCACGGATGTTTCGGCATTCTGCAGGTCTTTCTAAGGCACATCCCCGCCCGCCTAAAGGAAGACCGACCAGGGGGGACCAGATGAATTAGAGTAGTAGGGTCAAAGAAAAGGTCATGTCAGGTAGAGACCGCAAGGGACTATAATATAATCTAGTAGCCTAAAGACAAGCCTAGCATTAAGGGCAGGGCTCGACAATCCATCTGAGTCTCTCACACCAGTCGCTCTGCAGTCAGACTACTGACGGATGAAATTGCCCTGATTGACGCGCTGGGAAAGCCGAAACCCAATCGTGTGACCGAGCCTCGCGATATATAAGCGGCTTCTACCTTATCTTTCTCTTTGTTGCTGACCCTGACTTGATCTCTCGCTCGAGAGGAAGTAGCAGCGCGGGAAAATCGTCGATTATTATGATACGTGGATTCAAAGCACTCGCGGAAACCGCAGATCGAGCAGCCTTCTAAGTCAAGAATAGTTCGAAGCGGTTCAATTTCATCAGCCACATATGATGATGGGTACTAAAGTACTATAGGCTGGCCTTCTTCCTATACTTTTCCCATTCACTCACTAACCAGCCTGCCAGCAATGCGAGATTGAGAATAGAAAGAAAGGACTCTCCCCATGTCAGTCTCCCCTTACTTAACTTAATAGAAGAGGGGTACTCCCCCAGGTCCAGTATTCCAGGGGTTGCTCACCTGGAGCCCCGATGGACCTTTCCGAGGTCTAGACTAGGAGAGCTTTCTCGAGCAATCTTTCCCGGAATTAGTGCTTTTATAGTGTTTTCGGTGAGTTTTGAAAATCCCTCCAACAGTCCAGCTTGATTTTCAATAGGTGGATTTTCGAGGGCACATAGAAAGTCCTAGGCAAATCCCAGGTTTGCTACCTCCATTAGTTGGCTTCATCCGTCCGGGAAGACCTTGTGGTTTGAGATCGTTAAGTGGATTTGATGCACCCTACTTTGAACCTATTTCTTAGAAAGATGGCTAAAGTTTAGTATTATTTCTTATGGTAGCGATAGCTGTTGTGTTATTTCTTATGGATCGGATCCTTGTTCTAAATTATGAAAACTTGAGATCAAATCTAAGGGAACCAGATTTAGTGATTTGAGATGTGTTTCGGAGAACTAGATAAGTAAGCCCGAGTCAAGCACGGATTTTCGAAGGGTCTCCTATTACATAGAAATGCATGTTGGTTTCGGTGGCTTCTAATGCATGAATGGGGGATCCAATGCCATGGGATCCGTGGCACCATTTCATCCGTCCCCTGGCTCTGAGACATGTCGGTCCCCCAAGACAGGACAGAGGCATGGCCCCAACCCTTTTCATTATCTGGTTCTCTCCGATCGTCTAAGATGAAACTAGATTGAGTTTGGCTAGACAATTTACCTTCCCATTTCCGCATCGACTACAACATTTTCCTTCCAGAAAAGTCACAGTATTTTAGGAATTCCAGCCAAACTCTAAAATAGGGCCTCATATTCATCTCCCACTAGATAAGCTTCTCTCTGCTCTTACGATCTCTTGCGATCGACCCCCAATTTCTCCCCATAGAGATAATGCCGCCATATCTTTAGAGCAAAGACTACCGCAGCAAGTTCCAGATCATGTGTAGGGTACTTTCTCTCTTGCGGCTTCAATTGACGTAAGGCATATGCTACGACCTTCTCTTTCTGCATAAGGACACACCCAAGTCCAGTACCAGATGCATCAGTATATACAAGAAAACGTCCGCTGCCAGATGGTCAGGTCAGTATTGGAGCCGTAGTCAATCTTCATTTTAGTTCCTTAAAACTCTGCTAACATTTTTCGGACCATTCAAACCTCACGTCCTTTCTCGTCAGCCGGTAGTGAAATCTTCGAGATGGCCTACCGTGATAGTCGTGAATCGCCGATAGTATCCAGCCAAACCGAGAAAGTTGCGAATCTCAGAAACATTTTTCGACTGGCTCCAGTTCACTACCGCTTCCATCGCTTGGATATGACATGACCCAGAAATGCTACTTTTTCTAGCCAAACATCACACTTCGAGAATTTTGCATCACGCTATGGCTGTAGATTATTTGTACATAATTTTTATTCTTGCCAAATCATCATTGAATAAGGGTGCATCCACATGTCTTTAAATAAACCCTTAGACCTTCCTTCCCTTCTTTGGTCATCACCCAACTCCTAAAACCCCGAAGCTTTGATCCAGTATGTATCCTCGTGACTGGGGGAGTCCCCTGAGGCGTCACGGCAGTTGGAGGAGGCTGTAGGTGAACCCACGACGACCATCTGACCACCTTTGGTCCCTAGCATCAAATCCTAGGTACGAGCGACATTTTCATGTCTTTTCCATGTAGCTTAGACGTTAGGGTTTTATTATTGCTTTTAATTTTGCATTTTATACATTAGTTTTAGCCTAATTGCCACCTTCAAAGTTTGTTGGAGATGCGCTCTATCGAACCTCACAAAATACACTTCCTATTGTCCTTCACCCCGCTACCATCTAAAAATTCTTCCCCTGTCGTTTCGTCATGCCTCGATTCCTCCCACTCAGCCTTCTCCCTCATGTATCAAGATCTCGACCTCCCCACTCCATTGCCATGCTGGAGGCTCAACCACCTGATTCCCTACACATCCATTCACCCTGTTGTAGGATCGAGGCAATTTACCCTCGACCATATAACCTTTCCTTGCAGGTGCCTGGAACGTAGAGACTTCTAGAGGCGATTTTGTTGCTCGCGCGGAGTTACTTGGAGCGTCGTTGCTTCCCCCACCTCGCAGAGGTGCTCCAGCCATCCTGGGGCCTTTTTAAATCCTCCAGTCGACGAAGGAAGGTGTTAGGAATTTTTTGTCTCTCGCCACAGTATGAAAAGACACGAGAGTTGGGAGATCACACTATTTGAAGCTCGACAAGAGAGAGTTGTTCCCATGTTCGTGCAGATAGCCTCTCCACCATCCGATTTGGTCGTATTCTTGGTGGCATACATAAATCGTCATATGAAGTGTGCCAGAGCCATCAGATCACCTAGGGTGATCTCATCTCATCCGTCCATGGCTGAACCATCATTGCCATACCACACGATGCCACATGCTTGTGTGAATGAACCAGAATCATCCAATGGAAATAAAGATCGGGGTAAATTGCACATCTTTCCCTGAATGTTTTTATATATATTTATTACTCTTGTAAACAAAATGTAAAGTGTAAATAAAATGGACATTTTATATGAAGAACCTTGATGTTTCTGTAAATTACAAATTGGTCTTGTCTAGATCTGCTCACGTGTAATCCCACGTAGGCTGGGTAAATTATATGTACCTCTTTATGATTTTTATAATTGCAAAATAGTTCAATAAATTTAAAAATACATTGTATACTTTTGGCACATTTATAGATGAACCCTGACATTTTATTGCAAATATGCCATTGTTAGTTAATTAATTTTGGTGCTTGGATTTCATCTAGAAAAAAATAGCATCCTTGCTCTAAAAATCAAGCAAAATAGTGTTAAATGCTTGCTAACACGTATTTTCATGCCACGTTTTTATTTTGCATTTTGGGCATTTTAATAATTTATTACAAATCTAAATGAGAACATATTTAGTTGATCTAACTTATAAAATACAAAAAATATAAAAACATTCAAAAAAATACCAAAAAAATTATGTTGTATATTTTACCAAGCATTTACACCAGTCCAAAAAGCACTAAAAATAGAAAACTCTAAAATATAAAAAATCCCAAAACCTATATAAAAATCTAAAAAATTCTTAAAAATACCAAAAATAGTTTTCTCTATTTTGCAATTTTCTCTATATGAAAATCTATTTTTTAAAATTGATTTGGAAAATTTTGGACGTAAATTTCTATTTTTAACATCCATTTCAATTTAGGCCAAATATTTTATCCCAGTTTTGTTTTTTATTTTAAAATTCCATAATATTAGCAAAAAAGGCAGAAAAATCTAAAAAACACTAAAAATTATTTAAAACCCAAAAGTATTTAATTCTGTAATTTTTAGATATTTTTAGTTATATTTATACCTATACTATCTATTATTGCATATATAGCCTTATATACCTTATTATATATTGAAAAGAAAAAGAAAATATAAAATATATAAAAATATAAAACAAAAAAGATAAAATTCTAAAATTGAAAACAAACAATAAAAAATATAAAACAAAAAAGAATAATATATAAAAATAAAAACAAACAAAAACAATAAAATGGACAAGAGAAAAGGACGAGTTTTTGCGCTTAATTGCCCCCATGTACCGTTTGATCCATGAGTTCGACCTCTACACATGCTTACACCTATATGTATTTGTTGTAGAGTTATAATAAATTTTAACTCCTCATTTTTGCTATTTATTGCTTAATTCATATTGTGTCTTAATTGTTGATTAATTGAGGTTTTGTTAGAGTTCACTTGGACGACTGTTGATCTACCTTGTGCATTGACAATACATTAGCAAAATCACAGTTATCAAATGGCATCGTTGCCGGGAAGTAATGCCACATAGCTTGGGACTATTTATTTGTTCATACTCTCTTGTTTGTACATGATTATTTGTATATTTTATTTCATATTATTTGTCAGTAATTGTGAACTATCTGGCACCTCTCCTTGTTTGAATTTGTTGCGAGGGACCATTGTGCAAGGGAGGACTTCTTAGGAGGACTTGTGCAACCAAGCAAGGCAGAGCTTGCTTTTTGACTAAGTCGGTAGGAGAGAGCACCAAATGCAGACTTGGAGGGATTTTTTGAGAGAATTTCTTTCTATATTTTATCTATTTTATTCTGCATATATTAGTGTGTAATTCATGTGAGAGAGAGACAATTAATATGTAATAATTTGGACTCTCATAGACATTTCTATTTCACGAGATCCACTGCCCGATGTATTGTTCCCTTGGGGCCCTCATCGTGTTTTGCATTTTTTATTGCTTTCTTTTTGTTTTGTTTTCGAGTTTTTTGTTTTATTTATTTTATGTGAATACGCCTTAATTTAGGATTTTCTTGATAGATTAAGGTCCAAAGCCCTAATATATTTGCATGTACCTATAGTTCCTCTATTGAACTTAGTCAAATTGTAATAGTTAATTATTTGGATTAGAGATCGCTTATCGAGAGAGGTCGCATACAACGCGTGCTAGACCCATTGCGGCGGGCACCGAGTTGCATCAAAGATCGAATCTTGGTCTTGTTTCTAGATAATTAACATATGGTGCTTAATGCTAATCGTATATTCTAATCTAGGGTGATTTAATCTGCTTGAATTTGCATAGTGTAGGTTTCAAATATGTTCTAAATCCCACATGGAGAGAGTTGGGAAGCATTGTAAGTCTCCTGATTTTGCATGCATCATCAATTTATGACTTGCAAGGCTTTTCCGACCTTCTCCCTCAGATTTTAACTACTTGTGGTGCTAAATGGAATTGGAACCTCAGTAGACGCATGCATAGAAAATTAACAAAAATAAGTGTTAACCTCAATAAAAGCGGGGATGCTGACTTGGTTGGACTTTTAAAATAAATGTAATGGATTCATTGCTTTGGGGATAGCAACCCCCTCATTGTATGTGCATTTTATTCCTACGTACACATTAATGATCAGTGCCCCAATCCTCGGCCTACCTGTGTGCTTATACCACTTCTTGAAAAATTACCTAAAATAGAAAAGTTAAAAGACCACCATCTCAGTCTTCATTGTGTTGAGTAGTTTAATAGGGGGGTTTTCTTTGTACATTAATTGTGATTTTGAGTCCATCTGTGTTTCATCTCTCTTCGTGTTTTCAGTACCATGAGTGTGGGTCATTTTGATCATTGAGTCCCTCTCCATCTCTTGTTTATATATTTTCTCATTTGCATCTGTGTCGTGATATCAGGTTGTGATCGTCACCATTTTCTCTGGATTTTGCAGCTTTTCTCCTCTATTATTTCACCCTACCACTGGTTCGGTTCAAGGAGAACCTCTCGTTGAACCACAATTTTGTCTATGTCTGCATTTATCTCACCCACCCTCCTCGTTACCTCTTGTATCATCTCTTGTTTCACCCATGAGTGTTGTGATTAGGCCCACATCGAGGTTCATGGATTACATTATATATTTTAGTAAGTCAGGAAGATTTGAGGATGCTAAGATTGGTATGCTATTCTTGGTGGTTCTGACTTTTGATAGGTGCATAAAAGTTGTTGAGTACTTTAATTTTGACATTATTACAAGGTGTAATTCTTTATTGAGGATTTTTAATCTCGCAAACCGTATCGAGGATGTGATTTATTTGGATTATTTGATGAGAATTTCATGAGTTCTGACTATATGCTTTATTTTACAGTTCCACCCATCTTAATTCGTAGATTTAATGTACTATCTTTATATGTCCTTCAAAGTGACGGTGCTCAAAACCCACATGGTTTAACCCATCTTCTTGACTACTACATCCTCCGTCTCATAACAGTTCCCTCCACCATTAGCACGTAGAGGATCTCTTCCTACACTTTGGTCCCTCTCAGATGATTTGGTTGATTTGAGGGACCGCGTTGTGATTGCTCTGATGATCTTTTATCCATCCAGTGGTCTTATGCCCACCTATTGGTGATTGATTAATATTCTTTGAGGAGTTGAGATATGGTGCCAGCATTCCCTATATTTCATCGTCTTGGTTTGCATTACTTCTCGAGGACAGCCTGATGGCGGATGCAACACTTTCTATATGATAAGTTTCACTCACTGCTTATGTGTCCATCTTGATGGGACATTGAATCTAGTCGTCATATTTGTGTTATCACTCTCACTGTCTGATTGTGTGTCTAATCTGTCAGAGCATGAGACCGATTATCATGGTTGTCTGGACTCCTTTGAGTCTTTACTCCTTGATAGTTCTCGTAAGGATGATCCATTCCACTAATTATTCCATTCCTAGCACATAGTACTTGCCGCGGGTTATCTGCGAGAGGCTGTAGTTTTTATATATCTTTCGGTCTCTTCTGCTGGTAGCCGATTTGTCGCCTACTAAGACCGCTTCTGATCATCCATCTAATGGATCTGACTCCTTTGCGTCTGCTCACCTTGACGACCCTCGTTAGGGTGATCTCTGTTCTGACTATTCATTGCCTAGTATGCATCACTCCCTGAGGGTTATCTACGGGAGGATACATCATTTTGTAGGTACTCGGCTTCACTTCTGGTGTCTCCTCTCTTGTGAATCATGAAGCCGAGTCTACTGCTTTATGTACTTGGTCTCCTCTATGGTTGTGTCTCCAATCTGGTGGAACATAGAGCTAAGTCTTCTGTTTACTCTAAGATCTCCAACTCATTTGAGTCTGCTCACCTTGATAACCCTCGTAGGGTTGAACTTTGTCTTGTGGTATTTGGTGTACCCCTTGATCTGTCGACCTTATGACTACCGGATATCATGTCATATAGAGAGTCTCTTATTCTTAACTATTCATACCTTCCTGAGACTTTGATTGGCCTGGAGGATTCTGTGATGCTCCCTCTTCTTCCATGTCTTATGGTATCGACTCTAATCTCTCATTCCGTTTTTATGAGCCAATGTTCTGATTCATGCTATCGGATCCTGGCTTAGTTTTAGATCTCTTTTCCCCAATAGCTGACACCAACTTGATTGCCTATTAGGGTGTCTTTCTCTTTCTGACTGTGTCACTGTTCTTAGAGGGAGATGATGAGAAGAGTACAATATTTTATTGACAGACGCATCTTGCACTCCACTATTCTTTAACTGTTGTATATATGTGTTTTGTCTTGCATTTCTTCTTTCAATCCTATGTCCGGAGTACCCCAGATCATTCACCATATCTGTTTGATTATACTATGGACGTACTTTGACCTAAGTATATGGGGCGCACCTAGTATGTATTCTTTATTCATTCTTTTTCATCACTCTTTTCGTTGCCGATACTTAGGGCTTTTTCACCTAGGTATAGGGGGTGACGTGTACATTCGTCCTTCGTATCTTTCTTTTTATTCATTGATCCCCTCCACTATCTCCTCTTCTTATCTATACTTAGGGATATCTTACCCTAATTATAGGGGGAGCTATTGATTCCCACCCTTCACCCTCCCTGCGTTGTGTACAGTCTGTTATACCTAGGATTATTTGATCCTAAGTATAGGGGGACGGTCAACTTCTCATTCGTTCATTCATTCCCTATTTATTTATTCTTTAGGCTTTTCTATACTTAGTACGAGTTATGTATTCTCTTTTTCTCTATGTCTATAAGGACATAGCTCAAGCTAAGCATGGGGGTCGTATATACTATGTATATACTTTAGCCATAACTCATACTTTCGTATTATTTATAATAAATATAGTTAAAATATTATACCTACATATACAATTAATTAAATCAATTAATAAAATGATGCAAATTATTCCTCAAATTCTTTTCATATATTGATTAATAAGTCTGTTAAAAATATTTTTATAAAATGATTTGAAAAATGGTTTGACCCATTTGGAAATCTTTTTGTAAAATGATTTCAACCTTTGGTAAAAATGTTTTGAGTTGTAAAATTTCTTTATTTGGAATAAAATGTTTTTAAAACAAATTTGCAAATGATTATGAAAATTGTTGCAAAACATATTTTGGAAAATCTATATATACTATTTGAAAAATCTTTGCAAAATGGCTTTCAAATGTTTGTAAATATTTGCAAATACTACTTTGTACTATAGTATTCAAAATTGTTTTCATATAAGTTTGAGGAATATATTCATCACTCTATATATTTATATATGTAATAAATAAATATTATAATAATAATTATAATAAAATCTCTTTATCAATAGTATATACATGCCTATAATAATAACAACCAATATTTAACTTGTGAATTCTTTCAACTCATAATTCTTGAAAATAAAAAAAGAAACAACTCCATATAAATAGCTGCACATATTTCTCATTTTCTGACAAGAATATTTTATTTCAAAATCTTTTGAAAATTGCATCATCAAAATATTTTCTGTATTGTACATAGTATTCACATTTTGTTGGATTGAGCTTGATGATTGAACTAGCCTGAGTAAAGTCGAAGATTGGATCTTGGTTGGACCTTATTGCACCTAACTTCACTGAAACCTTATGGGAACTCGATTTGAGGTGCTTAAGGTCTATTAAAAATTAGTTCTTTGAGACTCGGGGCTGGGTTCAAGACACCTCAACTGACTAACTAGAACTTTTCGAGATGCATACATGACTCTTGTCGATCGTGACCTAACTTGGACTCTTGAACCTTTCACTTCTCTCAACTCAGTTTGAGTTGCGAGAGGATTGTATTTGCCTATTTGAGACGCACACAAGTGGAAACATTCGTCCTCGTCTTGGGAGGGAAGTCCACCCCAGCCTCTCAAGTTGCCATGAGGTCTAACGATAGGAGAGTGTGGGTTGCTATAATGCTTTAAAAGATGGATAGTCTACTGGCTCAAGAGGAACAACTCATTGTGTAAATGTTGTTGTATATAGTATTTCAAAATAAATATAAAAAAGAGCAAAAAGCAAAAACTCAAAAAAAGTGGATAGGCTGATTGAAAATAAAATGCATGTCGAAGTGTACATATTTGTATAGTCAATAAGCAAGCTTGAAATTCAAAGTGATATCATGTGAGCTTGTAGCTGGATGACGTGACTACACTGGTCATGCATCCCAAGACAGGTGGCTACAATGGCTACCGTCCATTTTTCTCTTCACCCCTCCTCTTGAGTTGATTGTCACTTGAACTTAGAAGGGAATACCCCGCTCCTCGAGGAAAGAGTTGCTGGATTGGGGAATTATTGGCTTGTCATTCAGGAGAAGTCAGTCTCTTTGTCATTTCAGTTGAGGGGTGCCACTATCACTTACACTATACAAGTCAGCTTCATAGTCATAAGGGTTTGCGTATGACGTAGAGTAGTTCTGACATTGCTATTGAGGTTGTTTGAGGTGAGTTATGTGACTCTCAAAGGTTGTGTTTTAAATTTGGTTTTCCGACCAGATACCACACACATTCTCACACCAAGGTCTGACTTGAGCTCTAAACTTTGATTTTGTGAAGACAGTTACATAATTAAAATCAATTCTATTTATTCTTTTCTTTTCTTTTCCTCTTTATTATTTTTGTACTTACTGCATAAGAGTTTGCTAGGGACTAACAAAGGAAAGTATAGGGGGTGATGAATCTCTAGTTATCATCTTTGTTCTATCATTTTGGCATTAAAAACCCTAGCTAACGCATGTAAATACATTAATTTGCAAAAAAATAGCAATCAATATTTATAACATTTATTGCGCAAATAATATTATTTTTAAAGCCAAAATTATATAATTAAGAGAAGAAAAGAAAAATAATAATAAAATACCAATGATATTTTATGACCCTAAAACCGAAGACCAACTTAAGGATTTAGTTGATCGACAAGGAATAAAGGGAGATAAGGGACAAAAATACAATAAAAGCCGCATTTATTTATTCATCAATATTTCAATTTTGACACCCATTTTTATTTTTTATTATTTATTCATCAAATATAGAAACTTTGTACATGAGTGTTGTAGATAATAATATTTAGAAAAATAAAAAATGATTTTACACAAAAATAACACACATTGTCCGTTTTATACACAAAATAAAAAGCCAGAATCTCAACTTCACAAAATCCATAAATTCCAAATAAAAACTCAGAATGTACCAAAATCATCTCTAACTATATATAACTATAATTAGCTAATTAATAACGGGGGTTTCTTATTTTTGGGGGTTAAGGTGTGAAAGTTAGGTTTTGAACCATCATTGTATAGTATATTCGTATAAAATATTCATTTTATTTATTATTTATTATTTTTTCAATCTATATTTTTGTAAATTTGTAATTATTATCTATAACTTATGTCCACAGTAAAACCAAAATAAAAGAATTAAGAAAATACAAAATAAAACAAGTCTATTAAAATATAAGCAAAATACCTTTGCTAATGCCTATAAATAAATAAAAATGAAATTCATTCCTTTAATTATTTTCGTTTATTCTTTTATACTCTTGTAAATATTATCTATCTTATATTAAAAATATAAATCAAATATAAATCCCAAGAACATACATCAAAATAAAATAATGTACAAAATACATAGATAAATGTACAATAACTATACTTATATAATTTATACCCCAATTTATTTAAATATAGAACTTACCTGATAAAAATATAACAAAAATATATTGATATATCTAAGAAAATTTTATAAATATATAAAACATAGGAATAAAATAATGAAATTAAATATACGAAATTAAAATAAAAATAGCCAAAACATAGATGAATATACCCTTAAAACACCCCTAAAAATTAAATTGTAATAAATAACATCAAAAAATAAATAAAATTCATAAAAAGCACTACTTAAATAAATAAAGACTTTTTTTATAATAAAAAGTTAATAAAATCAAATACTTTATTAATTTTTTTTGAATAAATCAGGCTATTGTGTCCTTATGTGCGCTGGCGTGGCCCAATTAGAGCTCATGGACTGTTAACCCCTGCTCAGCTCCCCCTGACGCCTCTGACATTCGTCAGACCCATTGAATCCCCCTATTTCATCCCTTTATCCCGCTCATTCAATCCATCCATCATCCTCGAGCCCATCACTAGAATTGCTCATGTATCTTCCTTGATTCACGTCATGATTGTAGATTATTTGTACATAATTTTGATTCTTGCCAAATCATCATTGAATAAGGGAGCACCCACACATCTTTAAATAAACCCTCTGACCTTCCTCCTCTTCTTTGGTCATCACCAAACTCCTAAAACCTCGAAGCTTCAGTCCACTGCATATCCTCATGATAGGGGAGTCCCTAGAGGCTCCATAACAGTTGGAGGAGGCTTCATGTGCACCCAAAGCGGTCGTACGACCACCTCTGCTCCCTGGCGTCAAATACCAAGTATGAGTTGTGTTTTCTTGTCTTTTCTAGGTACCTTAGATCTTAGGGTTTCGTTGCTGCTATTAGTTTTGCATTTTAGTCATTAATTTTAGCCTAATCGCCACCTTCGAGGATCGTCAGAGCTCTGCTCCAACAAACCTCCCATAGTACACTTCCTTCAGTCCTCACCCCGCTACCACCTCAAATTTCTTCCCCTGTCATTTCTTTACGCCCCGACACCTCCCACTCAACCTGCTCCCTCCTATAGGAGGATCTCAGCCTTCCACGCCATCGCCACGCCGGAGGCACGACCACCTAATTCCCTACACTTCCATTCACCCTGCCACAGGGTCGAGGCAATTTTCCCTCGACCCTATAACCTTTCCATCTAGGTATCTAGAACATAGAGACTTCTAGAGGTTATTTTGTTGCTCGCCGGAGATACGTGGAGCGTCGCCGCTTCCCTGACCTCTCAGGAGAGCTGCAGCCATCCTGGAGGCTTTTTAAGTCCTTTGGTAAAAAATGGAATATGTTAGGAACATTTCACCCCTAACCACGGCAGGAAAAGACACTGAAATTGGGAGATCAAGCCATCTGAAGCTTGATGGGAGAGAGTTCTTCCCATGTTCATGCAGATATCCTCTCCACCATCTGATGTAGTCGCGTTCTTGGTGGCGTACAACAACCGTCAGATGATGTGCACCAGAGCTGTCAAATCACGTGGGGCGATCTAATCTCATCCATAAAAGGACGAATCATCATCGCCACACCACACACTACCTCGTGCTTAAGTGAATGAACTAGAATCGTCTAATGGTGTACAAGATGGGATAAATTACAGATCTTTCCCTGAATGTTTTTTGTATATATTTATTATTCTTGTAAATAAAATGTAAAGCATAAATAAAATGGACATTTATATGAAGAACTTAGATGATTCTAAAAATTACAAATACGTCTTGTCCATCTCAACTCACATGTAATCCCACGTGAGTTGGGTAAATTGCATGTATCTCCTAGCGGTTTTTGTTATTTCAAAACCGTTTAATAAAATTAAAAATACGTTGTATATTTTGGCACATTTCCAGATGAACCGTGACATTTATTTTTATTTCACATATGGCCTTGATAGCTTTGGATTCATTTATTAAAAATAGCGCCCTTGCTATAGAAATGAAGCAAAATAGGGCTAAATTCCTGCTGACATGTATTTTCACATCACATTCTTATTTTACATTTTTGTGAATTTTAAACATTTATTAAAAATCAAAATGAGCACATTTTTATTTTATCCAAAAATAGTTTTCTCTATTTCATAATTTTCTCTATATGGTTATTTATATGTTAAAAT
Organism: Ottelia alismoides; assembly: GCA_037367405.1. Taxonomy (NCBI): domain Eukaryota; kingdom Viridiplantae; phylum Streptophyta; class Magnoliopsida; order Alismatales; family Hydrocharitaceae; genus Ottelia; species Ottelia alismoides. The sequence continues at coordinate 1,453,075 of JAZKJV010005374.1, forward strand.
TTATTTGGAAAAAATTGGACCTATTTTTCTTTTTTTGACTTCCATTTCAATTTCAACCTAATATCTATCCCTATTTTGGGTTATTTTTCTTTTTCAAAATCCATAAAAATTAGCAAAAATGTCTTAAAAATCTAAAAAACACTAATTTTTTTAAAACCCCAAAATATGTAATTCTATAATTTTAAATATTTTAGTTATATTTATATCTATACTATCTATTATGGCATATATAGCCTTATATAACTCATTATATTAAAAAATAAATATAAAATATAAAATATATAAAAATAAAAAAAAGACAAAATTATAAAATTCAAAATAAACTATAAAAAATATAAAACAAAAATATAAAAAATAATATATAAAATTGAATCCCTCAAAACAATGAAATACATAAGAGAAGAGGATAAGTTTTTACGCTTAATTGGCCCCATGTATCGTTTGACCCATGAGTTCGACCTCTACACATGCTTACACTTATACTCATTTGTTGTAGAGTTAAAATAAATTTTAAATACACATTGTAGCTTAGGTAGCCGACAACCAGCGCAGGTAGGTAGCCGACAGCCAGCGCAGGAGAGATAAATTCGTAAATAGTGTTCTTAAAGTTCTTCTATGAACACTATTTATGAATTTATCTCGAAACCGTTCGGATCTTTTAAACATGGATTTAAGCAAACATACAGAAATTGGCAACATGATGGGGAAATTGATGGAGATATTACTAATAGAATAAATGCAGGCTGGCTAAAGTGGAGAGGAGCCTCCGCTGTTCTCTGTGATAAGAAAATTCCTTTAAAAATTAAAGGAAGGTTTTACAAAGCTGCCGTGAGACCTGCTATGCTTTATGGTTCTGAATGTTGGCCTGTGAACCATAGACATGTGCAGAGAATGGCTGTAGCAGAAATGAAAATGCTAAGATGGATGTGTGGACATACACGTAAAGATCGGATTCGGAATGATGCAATCAGAAAGAAAGCTGGTGTAGCTCCGATCGAGGATAAGATGCGAGAAAACCGCTTAAGATGGTTTGGTCATTTGCAAAGAAGGTCAACTGATGCACCGGTTAGGAGATGCGAGTGTTGGGATGTTGAGCCGGCTAAGAGAGGGCGAGGACGGCCCAAGAAGTGTTGGAAAGAGACTATACGAAGGGATCTTAGTTTTTTGGATATCCGTGATTGACCCAAGATAGATCTGAATGGAGGCGAAAAATCCATGTAGCCGACCCTACTTAATTGTGGGAAAAGGCTTTGTTGTTGTTTTTGTTGTTGTATTGTAGCTTTTTATTTCTTAATTCATATTGCGGTTTAATTGTTCATTACTTGGGGTTTCGTCTGATGTCGCTTTGACGATTGTTGATCCGCATTATGGATGAACAAGACTTCAGCAAAATCGCAATTATCATTCGCCATCGCGACTGCCTTTCCGATTTGCTTCCTAATCAAATCTCCATATCGCACAACATGCCCTCAATAGCCACCTTCCTCGTGATATAAACTCTCCTACTCCCACCAGGGATTGCGATTCGTCCTCTACGCAACGAAAAGGAGGAGGTCGGTGGTGATAGCCCAACCCCCTCTCCATCTCATGCATGATCCGACCCTCTCACGGCCGCTGCAGCATGATGCATCTTCGCCACGACTACCCTTACAAGGGCTTCACCATTGAGCCAAATGATCATCTCCACACCTCTCTAGCACTCCTGACCACCGGCACCCAAGAGTTAATCCAGCTTCGGTCAGCATGAGCTCCACTTGAGTCTACGACTCCATCTCCAAAAGTGCCTCGACCCAACTCCGTTTTCGTCCAGGATCTTCATCCTCAACAACTCCTCCATTGTCGCTCCGCATTTCAGCTGAGTTCCAGTGCCTCCTCCTCCTCCTCCTCAATGCCCTACACCACTCCTCTGTCATCGCTCCGCTACTCCAGCCACTAGTCTCTCGAGACCCAAGACCCCGCGCATGTAAGAGGCACGTGCATTGGGAGACCCTTCGCTCAAAGGCCCTCATTTTTCCATATATTTCCAGAAGACTCCCTCTCATGTGATCCACGCGTAGGGGCGGGAGAGATTTGCAGAATGTCACCCCCAAGTTCCTCCATTTCACAAAATCTCCCTCCTTCCAGGGGACACGTGCTACGCCACGTGACCCCCTAGACATTTTACACTCCTCTCCCTATAGGGTTGGTAATTCCTCTTAATCCCTTGTTCTGCATTTTTGTTTAGATTATTATTTTTGTAGTTAGATCCCTAACATCTCTCTATACTTTGAACCAAATAATTACATTATTTTATTATTTAAAATTTTTAATTATGTACTATAATTAATTTTCTACATTGTAGCACATGCTTTATATTTTTGTTATATATGTTTTATTAATTATAATTATTCTTGTGAGATCTTACATATTTAGCCCAATCCGTGCTCTAAAATTCATAACTAATTAATCATTGCTTTAAAAATTGCCAAAAATTTACGGATAGTAGAATTAATTATATTTACATTGTGCCCAAAAAGAGTTATGTTTGCATGCATATTTTACTCCATAAAAATCATTTTGTGTATTTTAGTAATTGATTTTTAATCGGTATTAAATTAAATATTTTTAGGTTTAAGGATTTTTCTAAGATAGATCCCTTAGTGATATATCTTGCATAATTATATTCCTTTAAAATAATTAAATTTAATATTTAGTATAATTAATTATTAAAAATCATACTTTTTCATTCATTAGGTCTTAAAATGTTCACTATGTATAAGAAAATTCCCAAAAAATACAGTACGTTCATTTAACAAAATTCACATCTCGGCCATGTTTCATAATTATTGGACTCCGTTTAACTGAAAATTGCATTTTAGTCCTTAAAATTCGATTACATTTTCATTTGCATTCCAAAATTGCAATAAAAAAAACCAAAATAATCTACCTTGAAAACCGTACACAATATTTGGTAGACACTAGCATAGGTTGTTCGTTTGCCACCTTGAGTTCTTCCTTTGGACTTGCCCTAGTAAAAAAATATAAAATCACTTGAATTAATTGAATTAGATATAAAAAGTGATTATTTCTTGATTGATTCTGATTACCTGCCTACAACAAAATAACACACGATAAATTTAACATCATAGTTCACACAAATTAACTTAGGGTAATTCAATACTCGTCAATGAATATAATGGCACTCCCCCTAGCTTCACATGGTTCATCAAGATTTTGTATGAAATAATAACCTTTATAACTTCATTAAATCCGATGTTCTGACTATGAGAATCTTATTCGAGTCCATAGATGGAGTTCCTTTAGCTTGCACACCTTGTCTTCATCAACTATGAATTTCCGGGGCTACTTCATAAGAACATCCTCGGTGAGGAAATCATAAAGGAATGCAACCTTGACTTCATTATTGTAGATGTCATAATCAAGTTGGTAGCTATAGTTAGCAATATTCTGATGGGCATAAGAAAGGTCACTAAAGAGAAAGACTCATCTCAAGCGATATCTTATCTTCATTTGTATCTGTATATACTAGTTGTGCTTTGAAGTTCTCTATCTTCTCATCAGGTTCCCTCTTTCTCTTGAATATCCATTTGCACCTAACAAGTTTTACCCTTATTGGTGGATCCTTGAGGGTACTATACAACTCATGTATATAAATTATACTTTAGACTTTATTGCTAACATCCATCTATCCATGTCATGATCCATGGAAGCTTCATCATATAAAGTCAGATCATTGTTATATTTAACTGACATATGGAATTCATAGCCCTTAGGTAGTCTTACAACCCTTAAACTAATTTGAAGAGGTATGAGTGTTTTATCTTTAATTCTCCTTTTAGTTTTTTTATTTCAAGAGCCTCATTATCTTCTAAAGATTGAATGGGTGCATTTAATTCATCTTTATCTTGATTCTCAAGAAAGTCACCCTCTAAGAATCATACCCATAGAGGTGGAATCTTCTAAGAATGTAAAGGTCCTAGAGTAGTTATCCAATACCATTCTTTTCTATTCCCAATGAAGTAGCACTCTTTGGTGTTTGATTTTAGCTTACTTGCATCCAAGACATGGTTATGGACCACGCAACCATAAGTACTCAAGCGTCTAACACTAGGCTAGGTTTTAAACGATAGATTATTATGGTTTCTAGGTTTATATTTGCATGCAATCTTATTAGGGATATATGTTGTAGTCTCTGCTACATATATAACTAGAAACTAAGAGGTAATTATGCTAAAAGTCATCATTGATAAAATCATGTCACACATGATCCATATGTATCTCCCTTCTGGTCTATTGAGTTATGGTGTATTAGGTGGTGTGAGATATGAATGATATTCCTTTTTTCGTAAGGTTTTCCTTGAATTTATATAATAGGCACATGCTAACGTGATTCAAACTCATTTCATCTTCAAACTTTGGTTCTAAACCAAAATTGTGAAATCTTTAAACATTCCAAAGGTTTCTAATTTAAAGGAAGAAATCTCATATCACAAAAATCAATAATAGAAATCACATATCATTAATGTTTACTATGACATAGATTATCCACAAACATCGATATGTATGAGAACTTGAATATTATACATCGTAGATTATTCCAAGAGAAGGATGCATGTCATTTTACTTTAAATCTCTATTCATAAGTATGCAAGTTTTGAACCTTTATACAATCTAAAGTTCAATATCCTGCTAGTCTATTGATCTTATCAATATACATATGTCCAAAGCTTGATGATAGATCATTGGCAAATGATCTTTATCCTCCTTTTGATCATCTACAGTTTATATTTTCAATAGTTAGAAATGGTAATGAATCATTCATTAATTTTCTTATTTAGAAGAGTCCTCTAGATGTTAGATTACTATCAGAAATATATCCATTGTAACTCTTTTTGATAGGTATATTCTAAACCGTGTGTTTATTTCCAATGTTTAGAAATAAACAGTAAATGTACTCTAATAGGTAGGTCATAGAGACATTCTCTAAGACTAAGGGCTCTCCCATTGAAAAAATATCATCTATCTATCCAATGGAGATCATTGCACAATTGCATCAACATCTATTTGGATGACTATTAAACCTTAAGATCAAAACTTTCTAGTCTTCTAAATTATATGTAATCAATTGCAAGTTTTGTTAGAAGAACGAGATACAATTATTAGACTTTGATTTTATCTAATAAGCAAGGCAACTTCAATGATTACATATAGATGCAAACTATGTCGGTGTACTATCTGTGTCCCTCTCTAAGGATCCTAGATAGTCATACCATCAATACATTAGCTTGTCGCAATATTGTCATTCATCCAAATATTTGGATGTCATTTGTGCGCAAATTACAGAAGTACAATCAACTCTTCGACTTTCCTTATTACTTGGGTCAGACCCATACTTCCATTGCGCTTCCTTCATCTATAAACAACCATTGCTTAAGACAAAGGATCTCTTATGTTGAACTCAAAAGAATTCAATATAAGAGTATTTTAACATCTTTATATGCTTCATTCAATTCATACAATATGAATATTATGAAGCTTCATGAAAGACGTGACTATAGAAAGTGGAATAATGACACTCATCCTACCTACACACATCTTAACTCTTAAAGACTTTGGTTCAGGTAGGTACTCAAGCATTTTGAGTACATCATCTTTCATCAAGCCACCATTCCGCATAATGCTGTGGACCATGTCATTTGTGATTAAATATTGAGAGCATATAAGTATGCCAATTTATCATCTTAGGTTTTATAAGGATTTTTTATAATTACGATCTTCATCGACATCATACTTCAAAAGCACATTCGATGAGAAATCAAGACTATAGAGACATAGAAACACAAGGTTGTTGTCCTATTGTCTATTTAATTTTTATTCCTCGTTATTGTGAAGAAACTTGCACAATGCAACCACATATGTTATGTGTCCACCTACAAGTGTGAAATATCAGTTAGGTTCTATCCTAAATCAATTTAGCAATCGTTGAAAATTGATTTTATCTAATTTGGATTTAAATTGATTGAGATATGTTAATTTTAGTAAGTAGGGGTCACTACTGAAATTACAGTCCTAATCAAGAACCATGTGATTGTCAATTAGTAAAATTAATTGTTGATTTCATGAAATAGTTATGGAAAATATTTGAGAAATATCGAATAATGATTATTTCCATAATTGACTTGGCCTCAATAATAAATTGATTAGATTTGATCTAGATCATAGTTGGAAACACAATCATCAAACTCCTTGCTTGAATAGGATTGGGAATTTGTCTTGCAAATTTCCTTATAATAATAAATGTTTTGATTATTACTATATGGTATAATTTCAGTTGAAGGTCCGATGATCATCTCAAGTACAAAATGATAGACTCGGCATTATTTTCTCCCGAGATGGATATGGTGTCTAGTCGGGGATCGTTGGGGTAGCGGGTTGCACCGGATGCGGTCCGTCCAACTCCCGCCGATACTGGCCATGACAGCGGGTAGGGAACGAATGATGCCTGAGAGATCATGATGTATTTTTCTAATTATTAAAATTCGAATCAATATGTATTTTAGATAATACTATATATTCAAGTAAAATCAAGTTTGTTGATTGAGTTGGATTGATAATTAATTTAATATGATTAAGTTAATTATATCGAAATTAAACCACTCTATTATGAATAGTGTTATTATTTCCCTTGGAAAAATTAATTAAATGAATATGATTCATGATAATTAATTGAAATTTGAATATGAGGTTGAGGATCACATAAGTGACATCCATGGTCTCCCGTCAAGGCGAAGGGTTCCGTTGCCAGATATTGTATGTAGGAGACACCTGTCCGAAGTGACAGCTCCTGCATACGATCCATTTGGATCGGGCTCGTCGCTTCTCGAAAGAGTAAGGACGTATGCATAATGATCCTAATATCGGGTCCTCATATTATTGGGGCGATATTGGATCGCGCATAGCGAGTTGTATTCCTGTTGATGGTTGGTTCAATTATTGACGGGTCAACATCACTTTAGGGATGGTGGGCTCGGGTGTTAAAGACCGAATTGGGAGATGTAAGTTGGACTTGCAAGGCAGAATGTGTTCCCGCTTCTTTTTATCCGAATACAGGTTCTTATATTATTGGGATGTAACAAAGATAAGGAAGGAGATCCCAAATCTTGATTGAGATATAATGGTAAGTATATCTCTTACATTGAAAGCGATTAAGGGAATGAACTTTCATTGTTGACATGGCAAGACAACTTTGACATAAAAATTCCTAAATCAAAGTAATGTACATATTTATATATGTTTATGCAAATTTCTTATTTCAGATAATATTTCTTTATTCCCACTCAATGTTATACTCAATAATAACCAGTAGAATATATGGATTGGACCTATGATCCAGATATTGTACTTGCAATTGGACACATAATGTGTGTGGTTGCAATGTGCAAGTTTCCTCATAATAATGAGGAATGATAATTAAATAGACAATAGGGCTAAAACACTAGGGTTTGTATGTCTCTATAAGTCTTGATCTCATCGAATGTTCTTTTGGAGTGACATGTCGATAATGATCATAATTATCAAATAACCCTTATATAATCTAAGAAGTTGTTCTGACATACATATGTGCTCTCGACATATAATCATGAATGACATGGTTCTCTGCATTATGTAGAATGGTGGCTCTATAGGAGATGATGTATTCAAATTGTTTGAGTACCTACTTGAACCTAAGTTTTAAGAGTTTAAATCGATGTAGATACGATGAGTGGCATCATTCTACTATCTATACTCCAGTCATTCATGAAGCTTCATAATATTCATATGGTATGAACTGAATGAAGCATGTATAAATGTTGAAATGCTCTTATATTGAAATTTTTTATTTTAACATAAGAGATCCATTGTCTTGAGCAATGGTTGCTTATGGATAAAGGGAGCGCAGTGGAAGCGTGGTTGGACCCAAGTAATAAGCATATTCAAAGAGTTGACTGTACTTATGTGACTTCCATATAACATCCAAAAGGTTGGATGAATGCCAAAACTGCAATAAGTTGATATGTTGATAGTATGACTATCAAATCTATCTAGAATCCTTAGAGAAGGAATCAGATAGTACATCAGAATAATCTACATATAATCATCGAATTTGACTTACTTATTTGATAAGATAAAGTCCAATAATTGTATCTCAATTTTCTAATGACACTTGCAATTGGTTGCATATGTATTAGAATATTAGAAAATTTGATCTAAAGGTTTAATGGTCATCCATGTTGGAAGTAATGCAATGGTTGCAGCAATTTCCATTGAATCAATAGACTTCATATTTTCAGTGGGAGCCCTTAGTCTTAAAGAATGTCTCTGTGACCTGGATATAAGAATACACTCATTGTTTATTTCTAAATGTTGGGAATAAACATGAATTCTGGAATATACCAATCATAAAGAGTTATGATGGAGATTTTTGAAATAGTAATCTAAAATCTTGTGGACTCTACTAAATTAGAAAATTAATTAATGGTTCATTGAGATTTCTAATACTGAAAATTAAACCTTTGAAGATCAATAGGAGGATAAAGATCATTTGACAATGATCTGGCATCATGTTTTGGACATATGTCTGTTGATGAGATCAATGGACAAGTAAGAGATGAAACTTTAGAATGTCTAAAATTTCAAAACTTGCATACTTATGAATATTGTATTCAAAGTAAAAATGTCCAATACACCTTTCTATTGGAATGGTGTAAGATGTTAAGGTACTCAAGATCTCATACATATTGATGTATGTGAATCATCTATATCAGAATAAACATTATGGAAATGTGATATCCATTAATGATTATTTGTGATATGAGATTTCTTCTCTTCACTTAGAAAACTTTGAAATGTTCAAATATTTCACAATTTTGGTTTAGAACCAAAGTTTGAAGAAAGATGAAATGAATTTGATCTAACCAAGGTAGCTTGTACCTATTAGACAAATTCAAGGAATACCTTATGGAGATGTGAATATCATTCCTATCTCAATCTTCCTAATGAACCTTAACTCAATAAGGTTGTAGGGAGATACAATTGATCATGTGTGGCATGATTTGATCAATGATAAATCTTAGCATAATTATCTCTTAGTTTCTAGGTATATATATGTGGTAGAGACTACATTATATATCCTTAATAAGGTTCCGTGTAATTAAGCTAGAGTCTGGCACTGGAGAGTGCTACTTCATTAGGAAAATAAAGGATGGTATTGGATACCTACTTTATGACCTTGAGATTCTTAAAGGATCTCATCTTTGAGAATGTAATTCTTTGAGGATGACTCTCTTGAGAATCAAGATGAAAATGAAGTAAAGGAACTCATTTAATCTTGAGAAGATAATGAGGCTCCTGAAATCGGAAACTAAATAGACAATTAAAGATGAAACAATAATACCTTTTCAAATAAGTTTGAGGTTGGATTCCATGTGTCAGTAGGATCTGACTTCATATGATGATGCTTCTGAAGATCATATCATGGAATGATGGATGTTAGCAATAAAGTCTAAAGTAGACTTCATACACAAATGTTGTATATAGACCCTCGAGGATTCAACTATATGGGTAAGACCCATTATGGTGTAAATGGATCTTCAAGAGAAAGAGGAAACCTGATGAGAAGGTAGAGACCTTCAAAGCACGGTTCGTAGCCATGAGCTACACACCGGAGAGAAGACATCGCTTGCGATGAGACTTGCTCTCAAGTGACCTTGCTTTAACCCATCAGAATATTGTTAACCATAGCTACACAACTTGACTATGACATCTTCATGATGTGAGTCAGGATTGCAATTCTCTATGAATACCTCTCTGAGGATATTCACATGAAGCATCCCCAGGGCTTCATGGTTCAGGAAAGCAAGGTGTGCTAGCTAAAGAGCTCCATCTTTGGACTCCAATAAGTTTCTTGTAGTTGGAACATAAGATTGGATGAAATTATAAATGTTATGATTTCAGATAAAAATCTTGATGAACCATGTTAACCTTAGTAGGAGTACCATTGTGTTCATCGTGCTAAGTGTAGATATCATATAAGGATAAGAATAAGTGTTTTATAAGTTGGTTGTTCCATACCTTGAGATATGATCTCAAGGATACCTCTTATATCTTAGTTCTGAAGTCGTTCAGAAGCAAAGAGAAGAGGGTATTGGGACTGTCGCATTAGTAGTACACATCAGACTTATTCCATTTTCTGGAAAATTCTAAGAAAGGCTTCCATCCCTTAAGATATGGTAGTGGCCTATTTAAAGGTTAGCACCTCAGAGACTTGAGGAAGTGAATGCTAAAACTGCTTGCACTTGTGCATCAGTTACGAGAAGCTGAGTGTATGCTAGATGTACAAAAGAGCCAGATGTCTGCCATGCTGTGGGAGTAGTAATCTGTTACTAATCCTACTATGGAATAAAACACTTGATTGCAGTAATAACAATATCTTCAAAGATGATGAAACTTAAAGATATTGATCTCAAAGTCTTATCTTCAAAAGTTTAAGACCTTGTAGATAGGGATCTATAAGGGTCTTAACTTTAGATACCTTAGGAGATATAGATTTCTAGGAATAAAGGTATTCTGATAAAGATTATGTGCTTACTGGTTATAATAATTATCGAGATATAGTTTCAAGGACACTATAACAAAATTGAGTATTGGTTGCATAAGATGCAACATTCGCATTGGATGCGAGCACTATTACTCGGGGATATGCAAGTACCGTAAAAGGACTTGGCGTAGTCTCTTGGGAACAGAGTGACTGATCAGCTTACCTAGCTACTTTCTAAAATAGCCTATGATCGTCACATAAGTGTGAGATTAAATGATTAGCCCATTAATGGCTCTTTGGGCTAGTGCGAGATTGTTGGACATGCGAGCCCACGACGAGCCATTATGCAATAAATGTTATTACGAATATCATTCCATGATCTGAAATAAAGAATAAATAATTTGCATAATTGGTCCCTTAGTACAATTAGGGTTATGTACCATGGCCATCTTGATGATCATACAACTGTTGATTCAATTGTTGAATCATAGAGGCTGGTGCTTGGATGAATATCTAAAGAGTTAGATTAAGGACTCATCAAGCACCATCAAATGATTGTTACGAGATGATCTCCAGCCTGAGTAGGAGATGGCAATCTTTTCTCAGTTAGGCTGATATCTGACCGACCTCTTGATGCAGGTCCTCTGCATAGGAATAGAGATTCGGAGGTGTCTTATTAGTTAGGTCAAGAGTTGACTTAATGAGATCGAGATAACTAAAGTCCTATGTTGCTGTCATGATATAGGCACGCATCCTTTGACCGAAGACAGACGTGTTACTATATGTTTGAGTATGTACATTTGGCAGACCATTGGTTAATGACCTAATCAAGGTCTATACACCGGCGCGCTGTTGTGCATATAAGGGCATATGAGTAATACGATCTCTCAAAGGGATCATACAGGTTCATTACAGATCTGGAAGACATGAGCACACTCATGAGATATTGGGAAGAATCAAATTCCGTGCACGGTCGTCTCGCTTTGGAAGCTTGACTGAATTTGTAGGTTTGATATATACTCTTTTGGAAAGTGTATGATCAAGACCTAGGTATGATATATGCTTTTGGAAAGTATATTATCTATATCGACTCCCAATGATCGAATGAGAAACTTGAAGATAAAACCCTGAAGTAGATAGTGTAAAATTGATCTTATACTTCAGGATTATTCTAGGTCTTCCAGTATGCAGGATGTACAGGTATTGGGAATACCTGAGGGTGATGTGATCATAAACGGTTGTATAACCATGACGCTTCCATTCCTAGGGATTGGTGAAATGGGTCTGGATTTTAGTGACTCCTCTCAGTAGAGAAGTAATCTGATCTTAGTCCAATTATTGGACATTAATCTGAATGTGATTCAGATTCAATGATAAGATTGGATTTGCGGTCTTGATTTATTCAAGCATCTATGGGAGGCCCGAGATCTGGATTTTAGATGTGATCACAATATCCAAGTCACTATACGTGAAACAATACAATTGCCCTGTCCTTATCTTGAAGTATTCGCGGAGAAAGCGCATTATCCGTAAAAGAGTTCATGGATAATTCTATTGTTGATATATGTATTCGAGCATTGAGATAATGGATAGTTAAATGTGACTTAATTATCATGAATAATATGAATTTGATTTATATTATAAGGAGAGTTATCTTATATAATTAAATGTGATGTGATTATCAAAGATGTGAATAATGTGAATGTGATTCATATTATTTGGGCACATGAAAATAGAGATACAAGATGATTAAATGTGATTTAATTATCATGGATATGAAAAATGTGGATAGTACTATCCATATTATTCATAATATACTATAAATATGATTTATAATGTATTAGAGAGAGCTAATTATAATTTATATTTGTTAATTAATTATTGATGTGTATTGGATACACATTGTGTGATTAATTGAAAATGTAATTTATATTTTGTTTTGGGTTGTGAATGTGATTCACAAATTTCCAATGGCAACATTGCAATATTCTCAAAATTAATTGTCAATTATTTTTGAGGAATAAATCACAACAAAAGTTATTGAAAATTATGGGAGAAATTCATGGAGATATGCAATCTCATGAGATTGCATGAGCTTGCCTCCACCATGAGGACATGGTGGACGGCTACACATTCCCACAAGGAATGTGGTAGTCGACCCCCCCTTCCTTGTGGGGAGTAATCTCCATGCTATTTTCTCCATGATTGCTTGATCTAATTCATGATTGAATTATATTTGATGTGTCAAATATATTCGATTTAAATTAGATTATTAGTTGTTGGTTTTTACCAACAACAATATTGACCATTGGATTAGACATAAATAAATCTCATCAATTGATTTTATATGTCCTATGGAATGAGATCCATGGATCCCAAAACCCTATAAATAGAGAAGCATACCATGCTATCAAATGACATGCTATTGGAGCACATCTCTCTCTCTCTATCTCTCTACACGCCTATTCTCTCTTCCTCTCATGGCCGTCCACCATGGATGCTCTAGAGAGAGTCTCCATTGCCTCAACGTCGTCATTATGCTACCCGATCGTTTGCTCCTGGATCTCCGTCTCCTTCGATGTGTCTCGCTCGTGAAGAAGACGTCGGATCTCATGTGTTGAGATCAGGAGATCCGTCGCTTGGATCATCAACATGGATTGCGAGAAGCACATGATTCATCCCCACGCTCGCAAGTGTCTCCTCCGTCGGATCGGACTTGAGACAGGAGGTCTCTTCGTTTAGAGACTCGATCACAACAACGCTTCAAGAGGTAATCCTATTACTTGTTTGTGGTTTAGACGAAATGATCCGAGAAGTGTTCTTGGATCATGTGGTTTCGTCGCATGAAAATTTTTTAAATTCCGCTGCATCGAGCAACTAGTCCGACTAGTCGCTCCTCGTCGTATTCGATACAATGCTCACTTCCGTGATGCGCTTGAGGATCTAAACATATCCTTCAACTCGAAAGCAACCACTCGCCTGATCACCTATCTGGGTGTCCTCATTCACATTCTCACATCGAGACAACAATGACAGTTGACGAGCCTGGATTTCGGCCTCTTAATAAGTTGGTTTAATGCGTTGTAGTTGGCCGAATCAGATGTGTCAAAGAACCATTTAATTAATATAATCAATTAAATCAAATGGTCCATTTATATTTTACTTGGTCAAGCCCAAGGTCGAACTCAGTGACACGAGCCTTTCTTGTAATATTTAGACTCTAATTATTTGAATTAAGTGTTGGATTAAAGAATCATAGATCAATAAATGCATGGAGACATGATATGATTCATTAAGTAAACATAAATGTATGTAATTTTTTTATTTGATTTTTATCATGCAAAGAGATGCAATTAAATGTAATGCAAAAATATGCCCTAATTATCAAACACTTGAGCCATTTAATCACGAGTCAAATCAGGTTCAATTCATGAAGCTATTTGCATTGATGTATAAATAAGTCATGCGAAGCATTACAATAAAGACACTTAGCTATTAAAATAATACATCAAAATTCATAGTGTCAAATCTAAATCTAAGCATGCCATTGATGAATCCGTGATTCATCATCTCTATATCTTGATCTTGGCAAAATCCCCAAGTAAAATCCCAAATAAATGTCCATAAAATCAATAAATTAACAAAATGACTCTTGTAAATAAAACACACTAATTACTGTATATTAGATTGTACAAAATAAATTAACAATAAAAAGCCGTAAAATTAAAGGAGTTTTTCACCTGTAAATAGACAAAAACTTCATGTATTTTTTATAATCTTATTCAACTTCTTTTTGGCTAATTATGTCTCTATCTTGTTCATAAAAATGTATATAAAAATATAAAAATATAAAATAAATTTCACCTCGAATAAATACTCCTAGATCCCAAAGATAAAAAGCCGCAAATTCCAACTTCCCAGCCGAATTCCCGCTCTGTATGAACTCCAAATTCACCAAACTCACTTTTAAAGTTCAAGTTTGAAAATTATCTATCCAACGGAAGTGGTTTCATTAAAATTGGAGCTTGTTTGCAAAATTTGGGTTTTGGGACCTAGGTGTACTTTGTATATATTGTATATTTCTTTCTTTCTTCATTTTTTATTTACTCTTCTTAATTACTAAAAAATTAAAAAAAAATCTCTTTTATGTTCCATTTTATTTCTACTATTTTATTTTATTTTTAATTTGTAAAATCTGTTATTGAAAATACAAAAAAATCAAATTAGAAAAGTAAAAAAATCCATGTACATATTATTTTTATGGACCTACTTTTGTAAAAAAAATCCGTTTTTGTTTTTTTATTTTATCCTCTCATTTAAAGTAGGCTACTTTATTTATTTATTTATTTATTTTTATTCCTCATTCTCTACAATAACTTCTATTCTACCACCAACTTCCATTCCACCCCATATTCTTCATCTAACCTCCCATTCAACTCCACCAATAATCTAACCTCCCATTCAACACCACCTCCATTCTAACCTCACTTTCTCTTCTCTTTATATTCATTTACACATCCACATTTTTCGCCATCTGCTATTCTAATAGAAAAAGGAGAGAGCTTGGAGTGTTTTGTTGGTGACAGCGGCGAAGCATCTTCCTCAAGCGACGACCTCCTTCAGGCGAGATCCATGACGACCACCATCCCCGGGTCACGAGCTTCACATCGAGCTCATGTAGCTTCTCCGATTTTAATTTCGCAAATTGGATCGAGGTGGTGAAAGGAGTCCAGCATAGCAGCTCTGCAAATTCGGCGAAGATTCAGGTAAGTATTTCCTCTCATTTCTCTTGTTATTTTATTTTATTTCATATTTTGTTTCATTTTTATTTCACGTACCATCATTTTTATAGCACCACCTCCATCACACCAACACCACCATCTCCCTTGTTTTGATTTCATCACTCCCACTTCTCCATTTTCATTTTCTGTTTGAAAACAAAAAATATTAAAATCACAACAACAAAAAAAATTAAAAAAAAATAAATAAAAGCACGAGCAGCAACCGCCGCCCCCCCTTCCTCCAGCACCGCCGACGGTACTGCCCACCGCCGCCACCAGGTCATCCATCCCTCCAGCCACTGGCGGTGCCGCCAACCACTGCCTCGCCTCAAGCCCCAGCCTCCTCCACCGGTCGCCGTCCCGCGCAACCGCAGCAGCTCCGCGGGCTCGGCCCCACGGTTTCTCTCCTCTGCCACCGCAGCAACGGGCTGCGCCGGCCGTCGCCCTACGGTCCACCTCCTCGCTACCCAGCCACGACGCGTCTCCTCTGCTCCTCCAGATGCGTGACCGTGCGCGCGGCGCCGCCGACACCCATCCTCCTACGTCCAATCCCCCACCTTCGTGCCCTAGCGGCTGGAGAAGAAGAAGGTCCACCTTATTATTTTTTTATTGTAAAAATTATAATTTTTCCCTGCATAGTTTTTGTAATTTCAAAAGCATCCTTGTGCATTTTTTTGTGTATTTAAAGTTTTATTTTTGTTTGCACGGATAACCCTCTGTTCATGTTTTAATTCGGACCTCATTATTTCATCTTTTATGTCAATGAAAAATACCATGATGTTGAGCAACAAATTATCTACCATCTGATATTTATTTGTATTTTTGTGAGTTGTGGATAATTAACTAAAATGGTTTTACTATAAAATTCTATATTTTACCCAATTAGTGATCTTAAATTCATATCTCACTCATGTTTGCTCCAAAAATTCTTAAAAAATCAGGAATGATGCCTTGACATGTGCTTAATTTGCTACCCAAATTTTATCTCAATTGGAGTTGTCTTGTGCCTTAAATAAATTGTAGAGTGGTTTTGAGATTTGATTTTTACTTAAATCCACATACATCTTTTTTACAAAATTTCAACTCTCCTGGATTGCATGTATAAATACCATTTTGAGATTATTCAGACTCTGGATAAATTACTATTGTGGATTTATTAGAAATTAATTAGTCACTGTCACTCAGTTTTCATTAAAAAAATCATATTTTATCAGAAAATTCCAAAAAATTACTATGGCATCTTTGCATCATGTTTTAATTCCACTAACTTTTCATAATTTTTGCATTTTGTTTGTGTGAAAAATTGCTGAAAAACCCATAAAAATGTGCATTTTTAGCTATTGCATTTTAATTCCTAAAAATTCAAAAAATGTGTTTTGTACTCATCTCTAGATTGGGATTGTAGGAAAAATACAATTAGGCTAAATCTAATTAATCTCGAATTAAAATTAAATTGGCCTAGTAGTGTGTTTTCTTATTGTCTTAATTCATTCACATTTGCATTAAAAAAATTAAAAAAGATACCATTTGGAAACTAGACCTAAGTTTTTGAATTAACCCAATGTATTCCTTTGCCACCATGTGTTCGACACTGTACTTGCCCGGGATATAAATTAAAGTTGAGACACTCTTCACAGAGATCTTCTCTCGGTTCTGAATGATTCATTAAGTACACGTACTACAACGACAGATTAAAACACGTATATAGCGAACGATCAGATGGTGTTGTTGCCGGGGAGGCAAACAACTTAGGGATTAATTTGGAAAATTAGATTTAGATTTTCACTACTTGGGTAGTCTCACCCCTGAGCCACTTTGTATTATTCTATTTTCTCTCAATTATTTTTCTGCTCATTTTTGTACATATTTTATTGTTGATCTCTCTAACATAAATTTTATTTTCCTTGCGAGGGTCCGGTGGACTTGGAGTGCATCAGAGGTCGATGGACGTGACGCGCGCCGACTGTTGAAGAACAAGGAGAATTAATTTATTTTAGAGAAGTTTTTTTAATTATTATGATGTAATAATTTAGGTAAATTTGTTCTTTCCAGTAGCTCTTTTTTGAGAGCTCGTGCTTGTATCCGGACTGGACTTTGGACCCTATCATGGTCGTGTGGTTGCTTAACGTAGAATAGGACTTGCACTCGCGGCTCTTAGATCATTTTTTTATTGCTTGTGCTCATAATTTTTAGGACCACACATCACATTTAACGAGGCGTACATAGACCGCAAGGCTATTAGTCAAATTTAACTTGTTCATCACTCGCTAATAGAACTGCTTGTCTAGGAACAGTTTCCTTGTTTACATCTCATTTAGTATAAAATTCAATTCTGCCTTGCATCCCGTATGTAGAGCGCGAGGATCACTGTAAGTCTTCTAAAATGGGCATGCATCATTGATTTCACTATTTGTATTGGTTTGTTTATAGGACTAATCAAGTGATAACCAAACTTAAATGGGACTGCTAATCAGAGTTGACCAAAAAACTGACAAAAACTAACACTTGTTTTAGGAGAGCAAGACCCTCATTGTATGCTTGGCTATTGTGATTGTTGAGAGGTGAGGACACATCTCTAGGATAGTGCCCAAAACCTACTTTTAAGACTTGCGTAATTGTACTTATACATTGATTTATCACCTAATTAAAACTGAAAAGATAAACAGTCAGACTTTTGCGACCATCATTATGTTGAGTAGGTGAACTCAGGGTTTGCTCTTGTGTTTGTCTGTTTTGTGTGTTATTCGGTGCACTTGCACGTTTTCTTCCTCGAACCGCTTCATTCTCCCATTTCCCTACAAGATGTCAGATTTCACTGCATTGGGAGCACTCCAACCTCACCCGATCTTTGAGGACACACAATATCCTAAGGTAACCCATACAGACACAGACAGTCGTGACCTTCGAGAGACAGTTGAGTCTTGTCTCTCTACTACACCTGAGATACCGACTATCCAGATGACCATTGGTTCAGAGACTCCCTAGACCTCCACACCGCCTACTGCTTGCATCACCACCACCGTAACAGCTTTAACAGAGGACTCACAACCAGAAGCTATCCCTGAGTCGGACACGATCATTTCTGATTTCCTTGATTTTTTAGATGATCCGACGCATGAGCCGATAAATGCCAAGCCAATTGAGAACACCATACCATACCAGAGACGTGTGCTGACCCTGCAGGAGTATTACAATGCATATGGTGACTCATATGATAATGAACCTCCGGTCAGTACCTCACACATACCACATCCAGGACATACACCAAAAGAGATATCTAGGACCAAATTGACTAATCTTGATAAATCGGTTGCTCCATCCTCTATTCGGTCATCTGGTAAGAAGAAAAAGAGTATTGATTCGTCGAGGTGTTCCCCCGAACTCCTCAAGACATATCACTCTCCTCTTCCTCTTGATTCTTCAAGTTCTAGAAAACCGGCTAAGAAAGTTACCTTCGATGTACCAGAGAAGGAACTTTCTGAGGAGTCCTCATCAGGTCCGGATGAGGTGATCTATATGAGTGAGCTCAATTCGGTTGTTCTGAAGCCATATTTGAGCAAGCAGCCGTGTGTCGACCCTCGTTGGACATTCCCCACACCTCACTATTATTCCTCTGTGGACGACTCTGACAGCGACACACTTGTATACTACCCTCCCCCTCGCTCACGCAAGAAGGTCCATAACAAACCTTCTTGATCCATGTATATCCTCACTCCTCCTTGTACAGATTTTCCTTCCTGTATTTCCCTCCCTCCCCTGTGACGCATTACTCGCCCCAGTTGCGTATCGTTTTCATTTTGTGGCTATACTTAGGATGACTAGATCCTAACTATAGGGGGTAAGTGACCCGAGTTTCTCCATCTCTTCTTTTTATTTTCTTTTTGTATATTCTTTCCCATCCTCATCGGTCTCCCATTTTTGTGCTTTTTCCAATAGTTAGGCTGACCAGAGCCTAAGTATAGGGGGGTCGATCCCCTTTGTGTATTATTCACACTCTTATTTTCTTTTTCACTTCTATTCTTTTCACTGACTTATACTTAGCATGAGTTTTGGATTTTTGTCACATAGTGCCATGAGGACATAGCACATGCTAAGTATAGGGGGGTTTGTATATATTACATGTATACTTTACCTATAGCTCGTACTTTGACTTGTTTGAAATTAAAATAAGGGGTTATGGGTAAATTGTTGTAAATAAGAGGTATTATAAAATAAAAAACTTTTCAATAAAATATATTCAAAAATATTTTCTCTTATAAAAAAACTTTTTTTCTTTTCTTTATTTCTTCTCAAAAAACAATCAAT
Organism: Ottelia alismoides; assembly: GCA_037367405.1. NCBI lineage: Eukaryota > Viridiplantae > Streptophyta > Magnoliopsida > Alismatales > Hydrocharitaceae > Ottelia > Ottelia alismoides. The sequence continues at coordinate 1,472,737 of JAZKJV010005374.1, forward strand.
TTTTTTCTTTTTCTTTTAAAAATGTGTCTTGAAAAAAAACCTTTTAAAAAATATCTTTTCTTCTTCTTTTCCATTCTTTTTCAAAAAAAACTTTTTTCAAAAAAAAATCACAAAAATTAAAATCACAAAAAAAACTAAATAATGGGTTGGTTTAACCCCCGAGACTTACACTTTCACAAAAGACTAGTGATGTTCAAGAACAGTTGGTTTATGAGCTCTTGAGATTTTAGTTAACCAGCCTTAGTCATTAGGGTCTTTAACTTAATAATTCACATTTCTCTAGTTTGAAAGATTTGTGTGCTATATTGCATGCTTAGTCTCTACCTTAAGAATATGATCAGCACCTCACATACACGACTGCAGTTGTGATGAGATGAGTTGAAATTTCACTTGAGGAACTGGGACTTGGGATTTGAGTTTGGACCTGATTTGATGATACTCGAGTATGGGATAAAATCAATGAAGGCATCATGAAACCTGAGTGTCAGCACCTTTAGCCAATATAAGAACATGGTTCTTGTACTATCTCTTGACATTTACCTATGTACCAGGGAGTGATAAAATAAAAAATGTTGATCAGTGTGCGCCAACTCTTGGTAAAAGTAGTGGATCTAGCCAAAAATATTACAAAGCAATGAAATGTTAAAGAAAAGCTCCCATTCCACAAAGTGAATTATGAAAACAGCTTCCATCAAAGGCGAGCACTCCCAACCATTTCAAATTGTCCACTTGGACCACCGCTCATAGGACCAGGAGTCGAGCTTGCACCAAAAAAGGGCTCTGCATCGTAAATGCTATAATTTTGGGTGTAGAAGGTACGATAGGTATTCAAAAAAGGCATACCCCGGTGTACTCCCAAGAAAACAAGTGCAGGTGACTCCAACATCTCTTGACGGACGCACTGATCAACAATAAAAAAAATATGCATTGAGTAATAAGGCACTTGAGAGAATCCTTGTTCCAATGATAGGGAGAAAAGAAATGACACAATCCTATGCCGTCCATCAACTGTCCTTTCATCTACACTTTCAAGTCTGACAACTAAAGAGACGGTGGATTGGATGCAAGAAATGATTTATTCCCTAGTGTTGATGATTGGGTTCTTAGGAGAGTCTCTTGGACAGAACTTTGGGTAACGTTGCGACTCTACTCTTGTAACTGCAGTCCACACTTAAGTCATATCCCTACTATATATGTATACAGAGAGAGTCTAATGATTAGGGAAATCGGATACCTTTTGACTAGAGCTTGGTTCAGCTTAGAATTTTAGGATCTCTAAAACCGAGAGTTCTTCAACGGATCAAGTCTTGTATGCACATATACAATCAGGGGTTATTCCAACTTATTCATTCTTCATTTGCTCAAGGACTAGCAAAGTTTAAGTATAGGGGGGTGATGAATCCGCGAATCATCATCTCAATATCTTGATCTTAGCAAAATCCCCCAGTAAAATCCCAAATAAATGTCCATAAAATCATTAAATTAACAAAATAAATCTTGTAAATAAAACACGCTAATTATTGTATATTAGATTGTACAGAATAAATTAACAATAAAAGGCCGCAAAAATAAAGGAGTTTTTCACCTATAAATAGCCCAAAATATCATGTATTTTTAATAATTTTATTTCAACTCCTTTTTGGCTAATTAATTCTCTATCTTGTTCATAAAAATGTATATAAAAAAACCAAAATATAAAATAAATTTCATCACAAATAAATACTCCAGGATCCCAAAGATAAAAAGCCGCAAAGTCCAACTTTCCAATCAAATTCTTGCTCCGTATGAACTCCAAATTCACTAAACTCACTTTTAAAGTTCAAGTCAGAAAATTATCTATCCAACGGAAGTGGTTTCATTAAAATCGGAGCTTGTTTGTAAATTTTGGGTTTTGGGACCTATGTGTACTTTGTATATATTGTATATTTCTTCCCTTCTTCATTTTTTATTTACTCTTTTTAATTACTAAAAAATCCCAAAAAATCTATGTTATGTTCCATTTTATTTCTACTATTTTATTTTATCTTTTGTGTGTAAATATCTATTATTAAAAATACAAAAAAATCAAATTAGGAAAGTAAAAAAAATCTATGTACATTGTGTTTTTATGGACCTACTTTTGTAAATATTCCATTTTTTGTTTTCTTTATCTTATTCTCTTAGAGTAGGCTGCTTAATTTATTTGTTTTGTACTCCCCATTCTCTACAATAAATTCTATTCTACCACCAACTTTCATTCCACCCCATATTCTTCATATAACCTCCCTTTCAACTCCACCAATAATCTAACCTCCCATTCAACACCACCTCCATCCTAACCTCCCTTTCTCTTCTCTTTATATTCATTTCCACATCCACATTTTCTCCATCCACCATTTTAATAAAAAAGAAGAGAGCTTTGAGTTTGGTTGGTGACAACGTCGAAGCATCTTCCTCAAGCGACGACCTCATTTAGATGAGATCCGCGGTGACCACTATCCCCGCGTCATGATCTTCACATCGAGCTCGCGTAGCTTCTCTGATTTTGATTTCGCCAATCAGATCGAGGTGGCGACAGAAGTCCAGCATAGCTGCTCCGCCAATCCGGTGAAGATTCAGGTAAGTATTTCCTCTCATTTCTCTTGTTATTTTATTTTATCTCATATTTTATTTCATTGTTATTTCACCGCATCATCATTTTTTAGCACCACCTCCATCATACCATCACCACCATCTACCTTGTATTTATTTCATCACTCCTACTTCTCCATTTTCATTTTCTGTTTGAAAACAAACAAAAATATTAAAATCGCAGCAGCAAAAAAATTAAAAAAATAAAAAAAAAAAACATGAGCAGCAACTGCCGGCCCCCCTTTCCTCTAGCACCGCTGGCGGCGCTGACCACCGTCGCCACTAGGTCGTCCATCCCTCCAGCAACCGGTGGCGCCTCCAACCACTGCCTCGCCTCCAGCCGCAGCCTCCTGCGTCGGCTGCCATCCAGCACAACCGCAGTAGCTCCGCAGGCCTGACCCTGTAGTTTCTCTCCTCTGCTACCGCAGCAGCGGCCTACACCGGTCGCTGCCCCACGGTCCACCTCCTCGCTGCCAGTTGCGACGCGTCTCCTCCGCTTCACCACCTGTGCGGCCGCGCGCATGGCACAACCGCCGCCCAGCCTCCTGTGTCCAATCCCCCACCTTTGTGCCCTAGCGGCGGGAGAAGAAGAAGGTCCACCTTATTATTAATTTTTATTTTAAAAATTGCAACATTTCCCTGCATAGTTTTTGTGATTTCAAAAGCATCCTTGTGCATTTTTTTGTGTATTCAAAGTTTTATTTCTATTTGCACGGATAACCCTCTATTTATGTTTTAATTCAGACCTCATTATTGCATCTTTTATTTAAATGAAAAATATCATGATGTTGAGCAAGAAATTGTTTACCATCTGAATATTTATTTGTATTTTTGTGAGTTGTGGGTAATTAATTAAAATGGTTTTACTATAAAAATTCTATATTTTACCCAATCAGTGATCTTAAATTCATATTTCACTCATGGTTGCTCTAAAAATTATTTCAAAATCAGGAATGATGCCTTGACATGTGCTTAAATTACTACCCAAATTTCATCTCAATTGGAGTTGTCATGTGCCTTAAATAAATGGTAGAGTGGTTTTGATATTTGATTTTTAATTAAATCCACATTTTTTTGCAAAATTTCTACTCTCCTAGATTGCATGTATAAATACCATTTTGAGATAATTTGCACTTTGGATAAATTGCTATTTTTGATTTATTTGAAATTAATTAGTTACGATCACTCTATTTTCATTAAAAAATCCATAAAAAGAATCATATTTTGTCAGTAAATTCCAAAAACATTACTGTGGCATCCTTGCATCATATTTTAATTGCAGTAAACTTTTCATAATTTTTGCATTTTGTTTGTGTGAAAAATTGCTAAAAAATCCATAAAAAGTGTGATTTTTTAACTATTGCATTTTAATCCCTAAAAATTCAAAAAAATGTATTTTGTACTCATCTCTAGATTAGGATTGTAGGAAAAATACAATTAGGCTAAATATAATTAATTTCGCATTAAAATTAATTTGGCCTAGTAGTGTATTTTTTATTGTCTTAATTCATCCACATTTGCATTTGCAATTGTTTTCGCATTAAAAATTTAAAAAAAAATACCATTTGGAAACCTAGACCTAAGTTTTTGATATAACCCAACATTGTTCCTTTGCCTCCCTGTGTTCGACCCTGGACTTTCCCTGGATATAAATTAAAGCCGAGACACTCTTCACAGAGATCTTTTCTTGGTTCTGAACGATCCGCTAAGTACACGTACTACAACAAATGTTGATTAAAACACGTATATAGCAAACGATCAGATGAAGACAATGAAACGAGCTTCGAAACGCAGTGAAATCGACTCAATTAGAGCTAGGATGCTCAAGATATGCAAGAGTGAAGCCACGGGCATAACTGCAAGAGAACATAAAAGATAAATAGCAAACAAGTCCCTAAGAGGGACTGAAATGCAAATAAAATAAAGTCCAGGACCTTCCCTGTAAATAACTCACGCATGGGGGTATTCTTGCAATTATTAAAAACCCTGAGGGGACAGGTGAAAAATTCCCCAGGCACATATGGTCTACACATGGCACTAGGACCTGGATGTAATTTGGAGAAATTGGCGGGGCCTCCATGAAATTTGCCCATAGTGCACGTGACAAGCACGTGTGCTCTAGGCTCGGTTGACATGTTGGCTTGAACAAGGCTCGTCAAGGCTTGGCATTAGGCTCGGGCTCGGACAAGGCTCGGCAGTCCCGAGCCTATGGGTCGGGCGCGGACGCTCAGAACATCTTTGGTGGAGATACATGGATGATCAAAGATCGCCAGATCCTGAGATTGGACGGTAACTGTAGCATATCAATGTGTATTTGTGTCCTCTTGTGGACCATTATTGGCACTGGGATGAAGCCATCCAACGGTCACTGTGCTTCTTTCCTCATCTCCGGCTTGTGGAGGGTTCAGACCTTCAGCAAAGTGGCTGCAACTCTGCCTACATATTCCTCCTGATCTGTTGTGTTGTGAAGCAATCTGAAGGTGCAACAGCCATCGCCGAAGCTTGGTGAAGATGCATGAATCCATGAAGAAGGTCATCAATTCTCACACGCTGGAGTAGGGTCTTACGAAGTCAGCTCCGATGGAACTCCGGCGATTGAAGATTCCAAGCTCCTGTAGAGTTAGCCTGATAGCCGAAGAATGCAAAGTAGTTGCGAAGTGAGTGGAATGGAAGGGCTGCATGCGAAGGGGATGAAGCACTTATGGTCTTCACTGCCAACGAGCGGGGGTAAAGGTAGCGGAGGGTGATAAGGTCTTGAAGAAGAGAAGCGTGTTGTCGGGAGTGTGCGCGAGGATGGGGATGGATAGATGAATCTAAGTGGAGGTTTAATGGATGGTGAACGTGATGGGTCGAGCCGAATAAATTGAAATAAATTAAAGAGAAAAGCATAGAGAGATCGAAGGGCTTACATGAGAAAAAATGGCAATCGAAGGGCCTTTGTGAGGGCTTCTTGTCAACGCCCTGGTCATCGTTGAACTCAACCGGCCTTGAGGTGCAGCTCGGCGATGTTAGGCTACTGCAAACCTGGCCGTGAGGGGCCAGGGGTCGTCACCGGAGGAGCTCGTCATCTTCGCGCTCCATGCCACCCCCTCACTATCACCGATGGGCCGAGGCTCGCTGGGCGACTCCCCACGTAAAGGTGGACAAGTTCTAGGAGCGTCAGCGATGGAGTATTTAAAGTGCGGAGATGGTGGTTCCGATGGGTGTTTTTGTGAGGAATATGGAGCGAGTGGAGGGGAGACGTGGAGTGAGTGACGACCCGCGAGGATGACTGTTGAGTGGAGTAGGTCGTAGAGTCGTCAGGAGGTTGCGAGGTTAGTGGAAGAAGTGGTGAAATAGGAAGGGGGAAGATGGTGCACGAGAGGGGCGACATGTGCGAGGAAGGGGGCTGGAGGTGGAAGAAGATGCCCCGATCGTTGGATCTTGCGATCCAATGGTTGAGGAGAGGGCGCATTTGAGATATGTGGATTGGATCTCGGATGATAAGAGGTAGGACTGAGATGGAGCCACGTCTCACCTTGAGAGATGGGCGCTGGCAGACAGTCTAGATGTGGAGTAAGGTGTGGATCAAAGGGCTGGAATTAAAGCAGAAATGATCGGTGAAGATTGAAGCGCCTGGAGGCGATCGTGCGGTGCATGATGAGCCACATGGCGCGCTGAGGTTAAGGCGGAGACGAGCAGTGGAGATGGAATCAGAGATAAGGATCAAAGGGCTGAGGATGGAGCGGGAGCTGACGGTGAAGATTAAAGAGCATGGGAGAGATCCAGCGGTAGAAGGGAAAGTGCGTGTGGCACATGATGAGATGGGTTGTGTGGCGCAACCAGAAGGCGCCACATGGCACAATTAGATTATTTCCATGAAGAAAGTGATTTATGAGGGAGAAAGTGACCGAATTTGGAAAAACGCAAAACATGAAAGTTGTAGATCTCGATGAGATCTACAAGTTTTATACTGACCAAAAATGGAGATGAGGTAAACAAAGATAGAAATATTTTTGTGAGCATTTTTAAGTGTTTAAAAACACTACGAATTTTGTTTTGATATTTTTTTGTATTTTTTTCTTTATTCAAGGGGTTAGATAATTACAGGGATTACTCAGATTTTTATTGACACTTAGTATAAGATATGGGGTTAATTTTAGCGAATTAAGAACATGAAACTGGGTTTCATCAACCCCCTATACTTAAACTGTGCTCGTCCCCGAGCATCAAAAAAGAAATGAATGAGATGGATTAACCTCCTTGCGCACGTGCATACAAGATCTGATCTGTTCAAGTCCTCTCAGTTTTAGAGGTCCAAAATCTCAGAGTTCAACCCAACCTTAATCAAGAGGCATCAAATTCCTCTAGTTTTCCAGACTCTCTCTGATATACATATAATCTAAGGATATGATAGTGTTCATTGCATTCACGAAAGTAGAGTCAAAATGTCACCAAAAGTCCTAGTCCTAGAAATTCTCCTAAGGACCCAATCCTCAACCATAGAGAATAAACCAAATATTGTGTTCAATCCACCGTCTCTTTAGTTGTCAGACTTAAAAGTGTAGGTGGCAGGCTAGATGATGGAGGGATTTAGGATTGTGTCATTTCTTCTCTCCCTCTCATTGGAACAAGGATTCTCTCTAGTGCCTTCTTACGCAACACATATTTTTGATATTGATCAGTGTGTCTGTCAAGAGAAGTTGGAGCCGTCTGCACTTGTTTTCCTGGGAATACACCGGGGTATGCCTTTTTTTGAGCACTTATCGTTCCTTCTACACCTAGACTTGTAACATTTACGATGGAGAGCCCTTTTTTGATGCAAGCCCGACTCCTGGTCCTAATAGCGGTGATCCAAGTGGACACTTTGAAAATGGTTGGGAGTGCTCGCCTTTGGTGGAAGCTCTTTTCGGATATTTAACTTTGTATAGAATGAGAGCTTTTCTTTGACATTTCATTGCTTTGTAATATTTTTGGCTAGCTCCACTGCTTCTACCAAGAGTTGGCGCACACTGATCACTATTTTTCATTTATTTCACACCTTGTCACTTAGGTCAATATCAAAAGATAAGAATAAGAACCAAGTTCTCATACTGGCTAAAAATGCTGACACTCAGGCCTCATGAAGCCTTCAGAGATTTTATCCCATCCTCGAGCATCATTAGATCAAGTACAGACTCGAATCGCTCATCCCAGTTCCTCAAGTGAAATGTCAACCCATATCATCAAAACCGCAGTCGTGCATGTGATGTGCTGATCATATTCTCAAGGTAGGAGACTAAGCATGCAATATAGCATGCAAATCTAGAAACCTAGGAAAATGTGGATGATTATGTCTAAGACCTTTATGGCTATGGCTGGTTAACCTAAAAACTCAAGACCTCATAAATCAAGTTTCCTTGAACATTTCTAATCCTGGATGAAAGTGAAAAGGTAGGGGATTTGATCCAACTCCTTCAACAAATTTTGAATTTTTTATCTTTAAAAGACATCATGACTGCCTAAACTCAAAGATTTGATGCATCTGCGTTTAGCTAGTATAGGTGTAAGTACAGGTCGAAGCTCGTTGCTTAAGGACGGAGCCTTACGCAATGTCCTCTAAACCACCTACTCTGCTAAGGGAGAACCCTCACTGAATGATGTTACTTATTTGGATTTAGTAGTCAATTTGACTCGTAAAGGATTTTTAAATTTTTTTTCAATTTTTTATTGGTTTTTGATTAAAGGTTATAACACAGGTTAGACTCAACTTTCCTTGAAATCAAAAAGAATTTTCAACACTACCTCATACAAATAAAATATTTTCAAAAGATTTTTCAAAACAAGAGAAACTCATATTTCAAATCATTTTCGAAAATAATTTTCTTGAAAAATAGTATAAAGAAATATAGAAAAGCCTTGAAAATATCTTTGTCCACTTAGTTCAGGAGATTATACTTTAGCCAAAAAAAGTTTTAAATTTTTAAATTTTTCAAAATATAGTAATGTTCATATACTGTATATACGGTATACCCCCTTATAATTAAACTTTGTTATTTCCTCGTAGCACTAGATGATACAAGGTCATAGGTCCATTTAAGTTTAGATGAACATACATGAACAGTTGTCAACTCCCCTTATACTTAGGTTATAATTAACCTAAGTATCGAGGCAAGGAAAGATGAGTAGAAAAATTACGGGGACTCAGGTCCCCCTATACTTAGGTTGACAGTAGCCTAAGTATAAGGATTAATAATTGATGTTGGGGGAACCTAAGGTGAACGAAGAATTCGGATAGATATACCATGAGCGGATGAATCTTCGGGGATTACTGGAGTACCTAAGGTCTAAGGGAGGGTGTCGAAGCAACCAAGGCTCAAACAAGCATGCAACACCTTTGATTTCACCAACTCACATGTGAAACCAACAAATGTTGGTTAATTATTTTTTAACACGAAAATCAGGAGGTCATGTCGATTCACAAGGCGAATAAACAGTCGCTGAGTCGACCTCACGCGAAATCTGAAATTCAAACAACAATTAACCCACAACAGAAATCAAATAATGAAGAGCGATGCAGAGTTAAAATTTATTATAACTCTACAACAAAGATGTGTATAGGTGCAAGTATGTGTAGAGGTCGAATACAGGGAGCAAACAGGTAGAACAGGGCAATATTGCTCAAAAGTGTGAATGTGATGATTTGCCTATAAATGCTATTTTTGTGGGTTTTTAATTTTATAATTTTTAATTTTTTTTATTATTTTATTTTGATTTTTTAAATTTTCTAATTCTCTATTTTCTTTTTATATTTTATATTTTTATATCTTCTTTTTCTTTAAAAAGATAAAATAAAGTATATATACAAAATAAGAGAAGAGAGAGATATGATATTTATAAAAATAGGTAAAAATAAGGAAAATTTAGGGAATAAAATATTTTTATGTTTTTTGTATTTTTCTAATGTTTTTTTATTTTTCAAGATTTTTCCTCATTTTTTTTGATTTTTTTAAAGTTAAAAGTACTAAAAACAGTGAATAGAATAAAAGTCTGAAACTAAAATGGAGAAATTAAATAGAAATCAGTAACAAAAATTATCTAAATAAATTCTAAATCAAAGGAAATAAATTAAAGAAAATTTGGAAAGAAAGATTATATTTTTAAGATGTTTTATGAATTTTTAATATTTTTATGAAGATTTTTAGAGTTTTATAATTTATAGAGGTTTTCTTTTGTATTTTTAATGATTTTCGGATTGAAGTGAAAAGACACTAAAAGACACAAAATATATTTTTTTGGGAATTTTTAAAGGGTTTTGATATTTTATTAGTATTTTCTGATGCATACAGTAGCAAAAATACATGTTTTTGAATTTTTATAAATATGAAAATGCAATAAAAATGCAAACTAAAAATATGGCATGATAGAGGAATGCAACATGAACACTAGATAATTTTTGTGGATTTTTTAGAGATCTAGAGATGCATGAAATAAATAGAGGAAATAAAAAGAAAAATCAATCTAGCAAGGGTATTTTTGTAATTCTGCGAAAGCTCAGGGGCCTCAACGTAATTTTCTCACAAAACTTATAACTTATTAAAACAGTTAGTGGACTATTCACAAATGTCCATACCCGTAGGGATACTCTTGCAAAAACACCAGACCCACGTGTGTGTGCCCACACCCCTGGTCCGGTTCAGATTGTAATACTAAAAAAGTTCAGGGGTCTGACTTGTTAATAATCCAAAAATATTACACTTTAAACAAAAGTTCTAGACTATAACATAATAAAGAAACCCTCGAGGGGTCCTTCGCAAAATGTCCATGCACCTCACGTGCGTAGGTCACGTGAGGTGACGTCAACAAGGATCGTTCTGTAATTAACCAAAGTCTGGGGGATGAAATGCAAAATTAACAAAATTAATCAAATGATAAAGGAAAGTTTATGTCCTCATATTTAACTAGAAAAAGTCTCTAGGTGGCAACGCAAAATACCCATCTATCGCGATCGGACGGTGGGAGTTCTCCCACTTGACACGTGGCGGGCTCTTGGTGCAAGATGACGGTTCGCGAATGGAGGGGTGAGATTAGATCCCTGCCCTGGATCTGACGGCTGCACGGCAAATCGATCGGACGGAAGCTGGCGTGTCTGGCTTCTGTACGGTATCGAACTGCTTAGAGGCCAGGAGGAAGAACGCGGAAGAAGGCCGACGACGGCGAGCTTCCGCGACCTCCCCCGCCCTCCTACGTCAGTCTTTGATGCTCAATAAGACCCATAACGTTTCATGCAGGTGATCATCAGATGTGGGAAGCCTCAAAATGGTCGGAGGGTCATTGCACCTCGTCTACGATGGCGACGGAGCTTCGGTCCTCCAGGTACCTCCGACAGTGGGTAAAATTGCTCCCAAGTAACGCGTAGAGTCCCAGTACCTGCAAAAGACAGTGACAGGGACGGGGGCAAATTGCCCCGACCCCGTAGCAAGGTGGGAGGAAGGTGATGAGCGGTGAAAAAGGAACTCGTCGGAGCAAGCTCCAACAAGGGGTAGCATGATGATTAAATGGGTGAGGATCGAAAGGAATAGGTCGGGAAGGAAACTTGGACTACGGGTACCTACAAAATACAAGAAAAATAGAATAAAATGTGAACCTCGAGCCACAAACGGCGAGATGGGTACCTCACGGTCGGAGACGGAGATGGGGGTGGAGCGCCGCTCCGGCCTTCGCCTGGCCTCGCACGAAGGAGCTAGAGGCTCCTCTGTCACGGGAGTCGATCCGGAGCTCCAAAGTGAGGTCAAACTAGGGTAGAAGAGGGTTCAAAGTGCAAAGGAAGGAAAGGGGCATTTTTGAATGGATGGTGAAACGGGCGTAAAGAACGAGGAACCTCATCGCGATCAGTGATTCACAACCTAGGAAAAGAACTGGGCGTGAATCACCAACGGACGGGGCAAAAATTTGCAAAAGGATGTGACATGAAAGGAGGAAAGGGGCAGTCTCCAAAAATGGGAGAAAAACAAGGAAACATAGCTCTGACAAGGGCACCGACGTTGGGTCAGAGAGTTGACCCGAGGTCAACTCTCCAGCCCTCCTGGTTGGTCCACGTGGACAAACCAGGAAAAAGCATGGAAATAATATTTGTAAAATCATTTAAAAATAGTAAATTAATTTATTAATTTTTGGTTATTAAATAAAAAAATATTTATTATTTTATAAATTATTTTATGACAATTTTTATTTATTTTTTAGAGGTACAAAAACACAAGTTACCTTTTAGGCTCATATAGGTATACATATCTATATATTTTTAATAATTTATTTTTTTGTATATTTAATTTTATTTATTTTGTTTATTATTTTATAAATTTATAAATTATTTTTATATACATAAATATATTTTTATTTTTTTTTCTGAAGTATTTTGTACACTTAATAAAATAGAAATAATAATCATATGGGTATATGTACAGGTGTTAGACCTATGTGTTGTGTTCAAGTATTTTATTTTTGTATTCTCTTTAGGTTTTTATTCTAATTTTAATGTATATATATATTATAAATAATATTTACAAAATTATAAAATTATAAAATTATAAAAATAAATTATAATAAATAAAATGAATTTTTTAATCTGTACAAGTATACAATAAGGGTCCAAAACTCAACTTTCAAACCGTAGCTCCGCCAAATGTGAAACCACCTTCATTAAATAGCTTATTTAAAATTATATACAATTAACAGTGATTTTGATGCGTTTTGATTTTTATTTGGGAGATACAGGTCTGGGAAGTTGGAATTCTGGAATCTTATTCAAACCATAACTTTTTATCTGTACAATATTTTTATGTGAAATTAATTTTGTATTTATCTATATTTAATTATCTACAACTTTATGTACAGAGTTTATTTATTTGAGGTATAAAAGTGGAACCAAAAATAGGTCCCAAAATGAATAAAGAATGAATTAAATAAAAGGAAATTTTATTGTTATTCGTGCCCTTATCTCCCCCTACTTTTTTCCTTGTCGACCTATTCATCTAGATGCCTAGGTCTCGGGGTTTTGGATCATAAAATATAGTCCAAAGAGACTGCTAAGTCACCAAGGGAATAGGAAGATGCAGAACTCAAGAACTCAGGTACTGCATCAATAACTGCATTGTATACATTGTTCTCTCCAGATGAGATGGTCTCACTCTGTACTCTCGGATGCTGACTCCAAATCCCGACTATGCTGACTATTTGGTAGTCTACCTCTGAAAATGAAGAGTAATATGTGCTCGACTCTGAGTCAGGTTGTTGACATTTCGTCTGTTTCATCTGTATTTCAATTTCTCCGCCTGAAGAATGGAACTTCATCGTCTCTATTCGATAATCGAATGAAGCTCCAGTGATCCTAAAAAAAGGCTGCCCAAGGATAATATGTGACTCTCTCCAATGATTGGGGATGTCTATGTCAAGGACAGTGAAGTCCACCTTGTACTCTTATCCCTCAATCGAAATAATGACATCCTTGATTTCACCCTTAGCATTCTTCATCGACTTATCTGCAAACTGAAGTAAAGCTTTATATTTGCATAAAGGTCCCAACTTTATTTTCTCATACAAGGAAAAGGGTAACAAGTTGATCGAAGAGCCATTATCTAGGAAAGTGCATGCAAACGTTATGTCATCAATATGACTCACTACATAATGTGCACCTAGATCTCTCTTCTTCTTTGAAAACAATTGGCTCTTAAGACAAAATATTGTGGCAATCGAGAGAACATTTGTCTTGACATAACTGTTCGGTTTTATCCTGCTTACTCTACTATGAGTGCATCTCACCTTCAAGTGTTTATGAAATGCAAGATGACTGGATACATACTCATCAAACGACACTTTAACCATAATATTATCTTTGCAAAACCATGCCATATCAGGATCATTATTTTGAATCTTTTTATGATCTGATTTCCTACCGTAAGAGAACGAGGGAAAGGGATAGCTAAAGAAGAAGTTGAAGAATCCGAATCATAAACAGAAACATGCACTTTATTATCTCTAGAAATTGAGTTTTTCACAACTGAATCTTTTACCTTTGGAATAAGAAGGGAATGCATGTTGAATGTGCATTCTCCTCAGTCGAAGGTGAAATGTCCTCCGTAGACTCTTAATCTGATTTGTGTTGCACTGCTCTCGTCTTCCTCTCTCTCTCTTCTTCTCCTCCTGAATGTATCTGGTAGATGCATGACTTCATCATCCTTTGAAGTCTCCTCAGGTTGAGCCTTAGAGTCAGTCCTCTCCATCTCCCTTTCCCAATCAAGTACGACCATGGTCCGTATGCTCTTGAGAATATGATTAGCACAATCAAATGAAAAGATCTCACACTTAGATTTGTGAGAATATGAGTAGTATACCTAATCAAAAGAATGACGTTGTTGTTGCTGAGTCTTGTTCAGGTTGTTGGGATTATCCTGAACTTGGACAGGAATGGATGTAGAAGGGGCAGTGTGCTTGCCGTGTAAATGGGAAATACAGTTGAGATCAACCCTCAAATATTGTATCTCGTTCCTATAGGAATGCAACTCCTCAAGAATCTGTCGTTGAAAATCAAAGGGACCTGAAGATGAATGCTGATGCTGTGAAGAAGGTAATGAAGAACGTGAATATTGGCCCTAATGGCCCTTGTACTGCCACTGCTGGGAATGATGCTGAATAAGTGAGCCATGTTGGCCCGACTCCTACGTCTTCTGATGGACTTACTGCTGCTGCTGCAGCCTCCGTGCCTGGTAAGGAATGGCTCCAGAGCTCTATTGTGCTGGAAGAGGTGTAGGAGTAAATGATGTGTTGTAGAAGGTCTGGAGACGCTGATAGGAGAAACGGTCCCCAGAACCCTCCTGCCTGACAGGGTCATTGGTGTACCACACGTCATTTACCTCCCACACCTTTGAAGTCTCTACAGAAACTGTATCCATCGAAGGTGGTTGTTGTTGACAAGAATGGGATAGAGAATGGTCCTCCACCCATTGCTGGGTTGCCCAGACATATGTTGCTCCTGAATATGGTGTACACGATATATGGGAGATGTAGATGTAGTCACGGATGGTACCCTCAACTTGGATGCCTTCTTAGAAAGCTCCGCCATCTACTTAGGCAACTTGGATAAGTTGTTGTCCAACTCATCCATTCGCCTATCAATCCTCTCAATTATTGTAAGTTTGTCTGCTATAATGCCCATGTCAAAAGGATCCACTGCAGCCTTCACTCGCCTGCTTGATAAGAATCGGATGGGGGTCTCTAAATGATTTCTACTTGCGGTCTATGCTCTACTTGTCTCGACCATCCGCTCGAACGCCTTCCAGATGGTGTCCGCATCTCATGAACTATGGATGCCTCCACAAGCAGCACTAACTAAACTTTGCACCTCAAGTAGTATCCCACAATAAATAGATTGAACCAAGATGGTAGGCTCTATGTCGTGACAAGGACACTTCTGTAAGAGGTCTTTGAATCTCTCCCATGTATCACATAAGGCTTCATTAGGAAGTTAGGAGAAACTCGTAATGCGTGAACACGTCAAGTTAGTTCTACTCAAAGGGTGGAACTTCTTCAAAAAGAGGTCCTTGAACTACACAAAGGTAGTTACAAATGCCTCCAGATTCTTCATCCAATAGTCAACCTTATTCTTTAAGCCAAAAGGAAGGGCTTTGAGATTAATATAGTCTTGGCTAACCCTAGGATGCCTAAGGTGAGTGCAGACCAACTCAAAGTCCCTAAGGAATGCATATGGTTCCTCATGTGCATTCCCATGAAATGAGGCAACAAACTCAAAAATCGTGGCTTCAAATCATATTCATCTTCGGGCTCGATTGGGTTTAACCAATTGACCGTCTTATATTGCCTAGGATTGCGGGCTACATCCACAGTTGCATCTCTGCCCAAATGTAACTGGCCAAGTAGTGCTCTCAGAAGTGCTTGGTTCTGCTCAGATTCTGCTTGCATAGCCAATACTGCATGTTGGGTCTTCTGGTTCTTCTTCCTCCCATTCTGTTTCCTAGGAGGCGTCTTAACTATATCTTCATCACCTTAATCAAACAATGGATTAGAGTGAGATCTAGATGAAGATAATGAAATCAAATCAACCTTACTAAGGCAATGATCTTCCTCAGTGAGTAAAGATGAGAGAGGGTTGGTTAGGATGTAACCACCCCCAAAGAGTGAATCATGATACACCGGTTCGAAACAAGGGTTATTTCTACATCGAGATGGTAAAATTCAAGAAGAAGGGGACCAGAGTGGTGAAGACATGATATTTGGACGGTTTAGAGACAAGATCACAAAGTATGAGCAAATATCCGAACAATTATCCATCTTCGAATTTCAAAAGATACGAGATTTGAGCATTCCCGATACAAAAAGATTCTAGTACTACTGGGCACGTTAATGTCTAGAGTTACTCACACAAAACAATCAATACATACCCCTTTGAATTGATTCGTCAACTCAACACTGAAGGCCGAAGATGATGGCCTTATTATCTTGTCAATTTTAGCTTAGTGATTCAAACAATCTTATGCAAGCTCATAGGTGTAGTCAATTAAGGTAGTTCAAGTTAAAGCTGATGGAACACACCAACCAGAAACAAGACTACTTCTTCTAATGGTCGGAGGCAAGTGCTTGTAGAAATAACAGAACCCTAAAAGTGAGTCCAAGCGCTTAGGGCACAAGTCCAAGGATTTGTGTCTGTATTCCTTAGTGGCTACATCATCACCCACCATGTTTGGGGGTAGATACCTGCGAACAATGAGGGTTTTACTATCCTTAATACAAGGTTGGTTTTATTCCAATAAAATTTGGTCAACTTGCATAAATTCGATCCTGATTTTAAGAGATTAGGTTATCACTTGAATTAATGTGAACACACAATCATCATCTACCGAACATTCCCTTTTTCTTTTTAAAAACTAAGTTTCAAAAAGTGAGGGAGAAGTCGAAAATTGGAATGCAACGAAAAATTATGATGAATGTTGTCATTTAGAGATACTTACAATGCTTCCCAACACTCTCCTTGTGGATGCATAGACATAATATAGAAAGCTATCTAAATGATGCAAGTCGATAAAACACACCTAAGCAAAAGTTCAACACAACAAGCTCAAAAAAATTAACCTAGAAAGAACTCAGTAAATATTTAACCTTAAAAATAATCACAAAATGTGTCGTGTCCCTAAAAACGATGCCATCTGATAACTCACTAAATTCATAAGATAATTAGTATCCGTTGTAGCATGGGACTTAGTGAACCATACAGAATCGAGAATAATCTTAGTGATGAGGTTCTCAGCTTGAATTTATAAACCTAGGAAGTCCATGATCGAACATAGAGATACAAGCAATTCAATGGTTCAATTTAAAGATCAAATATCTAACAGAGTGATTTATAGGTTGATCATTGTGAGCGGATGCATAATACATAAAAAGTGACAGATTTTTTAAACATTTTATTGTGCAAATAACTAAAATGGAGATAATAATGCACAATCAACACAAAATAATTCAAAACACAACAAAGCTCCTGAATGTTATTGTTAAAATTTTAATCAATGATAAGGAATCCAAAAATCAAGATAAAGAGGTCTCAATTCATCAAGTTTAGTCAAAAACTAATTTATAACTTTTCCAAAAAGAGATGAATCCTAATTAATCTATCATTGATAAACTAATTAGACACAAAGAGATTAATCAGTACCTCAATGATCCTAATCATTTAATTAAGAAATATAGTGATTCAATTACTTGAATAATTCACGATATACCCATTCAAGTTCAAGGAAGGAGTCAAATATATCAATAAAAACCATAATAATGGATGCGTGAAATAAGTGCCAATTTGTTCATCCAAGCATGCTGACACAGAGAATTAAATCAGCTTTCAAATGAGACCAAAATCACTTAATTTGGATTTATAAATGAAAAGTTATTCAAGGTTTAATATAGGGGCATTTTTGCAATACAAATATCAAGTTCTTATCACAAACAAGGATAAACTGGACTAATATGCAATTCAAATAAGCTATGGGGGCTAATGTGTAAATGTTTCAATTGCAGAAGGACTTATCTGTAATACAACAAATATGAAGATCGATGCTGCAATTTTCCATTTCACATACCCGATGCACGTGACTCAAGTAGGTTTGGAAGAAGGACTGAGGATGGGCTTGGATGCAACATGGCATCTTCTAGTGGTTTGCACAAGGCTCATGGAATCGAACTTGGAGGCTCGAAACATCGCTTCAGAAGGTTGACGTGGCTCTCTGGTGGTCGTTGGATATCACCCAATATGGGGAATCCAATAGTATCTACTAGTTGTTGTTCTTCCTCTCCTTTGCCTATAGTGGAGCTCGGATTGGGATCCATTGATCGATGATATGCTCCTCCTGGAATCCTCATGGATGTTGTAGCACCAAACAAGTAACTGAAGGATTGGTGAAGATGATGATGCAATGAGGATGATCCAATAGTTTGTTGATGCTCCAATCGATGTCTGCTATTCAAAGGTGAAAAGCTATAATGAAGCCTCATTCAATGGCCTAACATTGAAGCTCTTACCACCTGCAAATGTTAGTAGCAGAAGTCCAATGCAAAGACAAATGATTTTAGGGGATTGTGAGATAAAATGGAGGGTTGACTTGGAAGTGATGCAGTCAAACCCTAATGGGTTCCAGGTTCGAACACACCCTAGAATAGATAAAGATGGAACAATCATGGAGAAATGGAATGGTTCACTGGAGAGGTAAGCGTGAAAGATCGATGGAAGGTGGTGAGATCCAAGTTATCAAATCCAAGTTTAAGAAAGAATAGATCCTAGAAAAATGAACGAGCATTGAAAGAAAATAAGATCAGATGAAAATTTTACCTGATAGATGGAGTCTAGAAAATGGATTTGAAAAACAATGCGGGCAAAAAATGAAACTTAAAGCCTTCATTAGTCTTTACTACAAGATTTGTGTCACAAATCTGAGCTCGATCTGCTGCAAAAGTGGCTGAAACACGATCAATTCAGCCGAGGATCTCGTCGGACTTGTATGACTGTTGTCACACTCAATCATCGCCTCACAATGTCATTGGGGTTTGAAGAGGCTAGGGTACATGTCTCCGAATGGCGGATCGAGCGACGAGGAGTGACCACTAGGGTGACCACGGTGGCACCACATGGCCCAATAAGAAATTGAAGGAATGAATAAATACAAAATATATAAATAAAATAGATGGAAAAGAATTAGAAAAAAAACTCAAAAATGAAAGTTGTATATCTCGATGAGATCTACAACTTTCATGTAGAAATAAAAAAGATCAGAGGTCATTTGTATATAGATAAAAATTAAATACATGTTAAAATAATATAAAACATTTTCCTTTTATTTTCCTTTTATCATTTTTTGTATTTTGATTTCATTTTATGTGATAATATTTATAAACAATATTATATTTATATTTATTTAATTTCTAATGAGGAATAAGTACATAAAATATTACATAATAGTATGGTTATATAATATATATTAATTAGTGTCAATTATTTACAACACAGAGAGTATTAATTAGTGTTAATAGTCCATGAATTTTGGTGGATAGCTCAAGTTAGAGGAATAAAAATATAAAATAATGGAGATAAATCTGAGATTTACCAGATATCCATCAATGGCTAGGAATCTTTGCAAGATCTCCTCGAAGGCCCTGGACATTCGTCGAAGATTTGGAGAGGCTTGGACCATGCTAATGATATCAATGGAGCATAATCTCTAGAATAGAGCACTCCCCCACGCTTCGAACATCGAAGCATTCAACCTGCAAAATGGGTTAAGGATATTCAAAGTGAGCCGGTGCAAAGCTAGTGCAAGTGAGATGAGGTGAAATGGAGGGATGTTGGGTGGAGTAAATGGATCCCTGGTGTGTGTCCTCTTCCATGACAATGGAGAAAAGGGAACAACATGGTATGGAAGAAGATAGGATGTGATCGGAACCTCCAACGAAGATCAAGGGCCTTTGGTGAAGACCGAGGATCGATCTAATTGGAGTGAGGTGATGTGTGTGGTATGAATAAAATCAAAGATAACAAAGAAAACATATAGAGAGGCTTGCCTGGAGATTGAAAAGACTGCCAAAGAGGAAATGAGGGCTTGGGTTGAGGTCAAGTTGACCACCGATCATCGCTTGACAAGGCCAACCATACCTTAAATCTCAAACGATGATGGCTATAACCGTGACATGGTCGAAAGAAATGGGTTGACACTAGGGTCCTTCATCGTCGTTGCTCCATCATTTGTCCTTCCCTTATCACAGGAAGGAGAAGGGGTGCTTGGCGAGAGCCCTTGTAAAGTTGGAGCCTCTAAGGCAACTAGAGGAAGTGGATTTGAAGAGATGAATGGAGGTTCGAGGTGGTTGATGGTAAATGTTCAACCACTCCTCGATCGCAGGTGGTTAAGGTAGAGATGGAGTTAGGAGTATGGCCTGGAAATATATGGTTAAATCTATGTCAAGGAGGTTGAAAAGGAGGTGTGGATCAATTAGGGAACATTGGAGCAGATGAGTGGTTGTGAAGGTTGCCACGCGAGAAAGGTGAGGCGTGGAGGAAGACGGTGAATGTGGACCATTTGATGGAACACATCAGGAGATCATGGATCGAGAATGAATGGAGGTCCCATATGGGATCTAGTGATCAGATTAGAGGGTTGAGAAGCGGGCGGAAGTGGATGGCCCAGATCTGATCCATCAGGAAGGATCGAACCATGGAAAAATAGTGTGGGTGTAAGTAGAGGGCCAGTCCACATGGCTAGCATAGTAGGTGCCACGTGGCCTAGGAAAAAAGGAAAATAGATAAAAAAAAGAAAGATAAAAAAGAAATATTTACAAGCATCAAATAAAAAAATGTTGAACGTGAAATTGTAGATCTTTCCGTGATCTACAAGTTTAATGTTCGACCCAAAGTCAAAATACATCATTTGTACATAGTTATATTTTGTAAGTATTTTTAATCAATTAAAAATACATATCTTTTATGATTTTTTATGTTTAATTTGTAATAAATTACAAAACAAATATGTATAACATTAATCTAATTTTTATGGGATTTTTTATAATTAAGAAAACACAGAAATAAGGTCACATAAATAGGATTATTTATGTGTAATAATTAGAGTTAATTACTTATAAGGTGTTATGTGTTAATGCTAGTGAATTAGGGAAGAATATTATTAAATAGTTTAAGTAAGAGGGATAAAAAATAAATAATAATATGATAAATCATGGATTTATGACCCTTTTATACTTAAACCTTATTGATTCTCGAGCAAATAAAGAATGAATAATTTAGATTAATCATGTGAATGTACAAAACTTGATTTGCTAAGAACCCTCAATTTTATTGATCATAAAATTCCAAGTTGAACCAAGCTCTAGTCAAAAGGAATCCAACTTCCCTAATCATCAGACTCTTTTTTATACATATAGAATAAGGACATGACATTTAGTGGAGACTACATTTACAAGAGTAGAGTTGAAGTGTCACTCAAGGTTCCAGTCCAAGAGACTCTCCTAAAGACCTAATCTTCGACACTAGGGAGTAAATCTTTTATATCATTCAATCCATTGTCTCTTTAGTTGTCAGACTTAAAAGTGTAAGTGGAAGGCCATTTGTTGGAGGGAATACATTTGTGTCTTTTCTTCTCTCAAACTCATTGGAACAATGTTCCTCTTGAGTGCCTTATTAACTAGATACATGTATTTATTTGGTGTTTATCAATGTGTCTGTCAAGAGATTGTTGTGTCATATGTACTTGTTTTCCTCGGAATGCTCTCCTTTGGTGGAAGCTATTCATATTTGTCTTTGAACTGTAAGAGATTTTCTCTCTCTTTTTTTTCATTTCTTTTAATTTGGCTAGCTCCTCTGTTTTTACCAAGTTGGTCCACACTAATCAACATTTTCTTATGTTTCATCACATCCTGGCACTTAGGTAAATATCAATGATCGTATGGGAACTTGTTCATATATTGGCTAAGATTTTGACTCTCAGACTTCACAGAGCCTTCATCAATTTTATCCCATCCTCGAGCATAATTAGATCGTGTCCAAACTAAAATCTCAAATCCCAGTTCGTCACGTGAAACCTCAGCTCATCTCATCATATATGTACTCATTCATGTGAGGAGATGGTCATATTCTTTAAGGTAAAGTTTAAGTATGCAATATAGCCCACATCTTTCAAACAAGGAAGTGTGAAGTATTAGGTCATAGACCCTAATGATTAAGACTGGTTAACTATGAATCTTAAGACCTCATAAATTAAGTATTCTGTATTCCTTAAGTCTTGACTGATAGTGAAAGTGTCAGGGATACATCCAACTTATTAGATAATGTTTTTGTGATTTTTAGTTTTATTTTTTTATTTTTTTTGATAGAGTTAGATTTATTTACAAAGCACATGTTCGTCTCATTTACAACCTCATTTTGAAATGATTTTTGAAAATATTTTACAAACCATGTCATGTAAATATAGATTTTCAAAATATTTTTCAAATGATTTCAAAACAAGTAAAATCCATATTTTTCAAACCATGGTAAAAATTTATTTAAAAACAATGTCACATAATTTTATAATTTTTCAAATCATTTGCAAACATTTTACATAAATCAATTCAAAAGATAATGTACCTTCAACCACGAAAAAATCTAAAAAATTGAAGATATTAGCTATGGCAAAAGTATATATTAAATATATATGGTACACCACCCATACATAAACCTTTCTTGTTCTCGATAAAAAAAAGAATGAATAAGTTAGATTAATCTCCAATTGTGCATGTGAAACAAAACTTGATTCATTAAGAAACATCGATTTTATTGATCCTAAAATTCTAAGTTCAACCAAGCTCTAGTCAAAAGGAATCGAACTTCCCTAATCATCATACTCTCTTTGTATACATATAGAATAAGGATATGACATTTAGTGGAGACTGTATTTACAAGAGTAGAGTTGAAGTGACACTCAAGGTTCCACTCCAAGAGACTCTCCTAAAGACCTAGTCTTCAACACTAGGGACTAATTCATTTATTGTATTCAGTCCACCGTCTCTTTTGTTGTCAGACTTAAAAGTGTAAATGGAAGCCAGTTGATGGAGGGAATAGGTTTGTGACTTTTCTTCTCTCCCTCTTATTGAAAAAAGGATCATCTTGAGTGCCTTATTAACTCAACACATGTATTTATTTTTGGCGTTTATCAATTCGTACCTCAAGTGAGTGTTGAGTTGTCAACACTTGTTTTCCTGGGAATGCATCAGAGAGTGTTATTTTTGAGTATCTATTATACCTTCGACACCCATACTTGAATCACTGTACGATGCAGAGCCTGTTTTGGATGCTAAACCGACTAATAAAATCCTAAGATGTTGGTCTGATTGGACACATTGAAAGGTTGGGAGCGCTCACTTTTAGTGGAAGCTCTTCGTAATTTTTCTTTAAAGTGCAAGAGATTTTCTTTTCTTATTTTGGATAGATCCACTATTTTTACCAAGTTGGCACACATTGATCAACATTTACTTATGTTTCATCACACCCTGACACTTAAGTAAATATCAAGGAATCGTATGAGAACTTGTTCTTATACTGGATAAGGTTTCTAACTATCCGGTTTCATGAAGCCTTCATCGATTTTATCCTTCCCTTAAGCATCATTATAGAGGGTCTAAACTTAAATCTCAAATCCCAGTTTCTTAAGTGAAACCTCAACTCATCTCATCATATATGCAGTTGTGCATGTGAGGTGCTGGTGATATTCTTTAAGATAACGATTAAGTATGCATTATAGCACACATATCTTTCAAATTAGGGAAGTATGAATAATTAACTCATAGCCCTTAATGACTAAGGCTTGTTAACTCTGAATCTTAAGACCTGATAAACTAAGTGTTCTTTACTCCTCAAGTCTTGAGTTATACTGAAAGTGTTAGGGATACATCTGATTAGCCGAACTTGATCAGGTGAGAAGGGTCTTACACACCAAACAAGGCGGGAGAGCAGTCGATGTGGCAACCGACCACACAATTATATCAAGTAATTAATAAGCAGGTGTGAATTGAAATTTATTATAATCCTACAATTAAATGTGTATAGTGACAAGAAGAGTAGGGTGTCAACACAAGGAGACTAGTCAGTATAGTAGGTATATTATTTATAAATAAATAATGAATAAATAATATAGGTATATTGTGTACAATATATATTCAATTAATTAATAAATGAATTTATGGGTTTGATAAAATAAATAATTATTATTACACACACATATATATATATTAATTTTTAGTTTTATATTTTATATTTACTTTTTACTATTTTATGATTTTTATTTTCTTTTTATTTTTAGTATATAGTTTAGATATATATATATAATTATGTATAAGTAATAAGTATAATATAAGTAATAAATATATATAATATATATTAAATATATAAAAAATAAAAAAAACTACTAGAATAGACCTTTTTATTTTTTAAAGAGGTTTTAATAGCCATAAAGTTTATATATTAATTAGAATAATTATACTAGATATATGATACTGGATTTGAAGAGAGAGGCT
Organism: Ottelia alismoides; assembly: GCA_037367405.1. Classification (NCBI taxonomy): domain Eukaryota; kingdom Viridiplantae; phylum Streptophyta; class Magnoliopsida; order Alismatales; family Hydrocharitaceae; genus Ottelia; species Ottelia alismoides. The sequence continues at coordinate 1,496,914 of JAZKJV010005374.1, forward strand.
AAATAGGATATAATGGGTATAAGTATAAGTAAAAATAGTAAAAAATCGGAGAAGAAAATATTTTGTGTTTTTTTGATATTTTTCTAATGTTTTTGTGATTTTTTTAAGATTTCTTTCAAATTTTTAGGTATTTTAAAAACTGGAATAGTAAAAATTAGTGACTAATTTAATATGCTGAATTATTTTGAATTTAAAATGTATAATAGAGTCAAAAATTTTCTAGACTAAATTTTATAGATAATATGTAATATAAATAAAATTTAGAGATAAAATAAATATTTTTTTTGATTTTTTACAAGAGTTTTTATAAATTTTATAAGTATTTTGGATTTTTAAATTTTTAGTGATTTTCCTTTTTCTTTTTTTGGGATTTTTGGTATGGAGGTACAAAATACAATAATAAAAAAATATTAATTTTTTTGGGAATTTTTAATATGATTTAATAAATTTATGGATTTTTTAAAGCAAATAAAAAAACATGATATTTTGATTTTTTTATAAATAGGGAAAATACCTAAAATGCAAAACTAGAATTATGGCGTTAAAGATCAAGCTACCAGGCACATTACCCTATTTTTCTTGCTTTTTGGGGCACAGATGATACTTATAAAAATAGATAACAAACGCGAAAATTACTTGAACTAACAAGTGTATATTTGTAATTAAAATTAAAGACATGGAATGTGCAATTAAATCAAAAAATTATAACTTACATTTAAATTTTTTGGCGATCCTAAAATTACAAGAATGGGGGTGTAACCCTACAAATTTCCCACCTCCCGTAGCCGCCCACGTGAGGTGAGCTGGCATCGACCCCTAAGCAAATAAAATTAAGAACAGGGGATTCATACAAATTTCGCAAGTTTATTTATACTACAAACATTATTAACAAGATTAAAAAAATCGAATAAAGCAAGGGGTGTCTGTACATATTACCCCTTTAGTTTGCGCAATCCAACGGTCAGGATTGCTCCATATGGACGCACTTGAACGGATCAGGCGGTTGGACAGAGGTACCGGTTCAGTTGATGTTAACAACCCAGATTAGATATGGACCGCTCTGGAGATCCCACAGCTCTGGAGGCATGAGGAAGAATAGGGAAGAACACTTCCCTATCATCCCTTTGATCGTGTTTATCTCATCATCCCGACCACCTTCTTCATCGATGATCAGCTCCACAGCTTCCTAGAAGGGCTCCCCATCGACTGATTCCATCAAGAAGGTTTGAGCCTCATTGAGGAGAGGTCTGGACCTCGATGAGGATATAGGCATCAGGGGAGCATCTCCTGCATCGGAATTGACCCTCTTTGGGTCCTTTGTGGCTCATACCTGCAGAAGAAAGATCCTGGGCTCGAAGCGACTCGCTTGGCCCAACTTGAAGCTATTGTGTGTCAAAATGGGATGTGATGGAAGAACTCTGGTAAAGAGAGGAGGAGGATCTCTGATTCGTTGATCCAAGAAGGACTAGGATGGATCGAGGGGTGGAACGGATGTAGAAGGTGATGAAAAACGATGTGGACATTGAAAGGTGGGTCAAAACGGTGAGGAGACAATGAGACAGAGGTGACTGGAGCTCTAGGGCTCTAGCGAAGGTAATTGATCTAACCTAAGCTAAAATAGTAATTAAAACATAAAATAAAATGCAAAATGAAAAGGCTATGACTAAATCTACCTAGAAAGCAAAGAAGCGCAGCTCAAACTTGGCTTGCATGCTAAGGAGCAGAGGCAGTTGGAGCGCCTCCTTGGGACTCCTCCTTTATCCGCTCCAGCACCGCAAGGGATCTCGTGTTATCACCAGGTTACTTTCTTGGATGAGGGTAGAATGATTTGGGGTGTAAAAGGGACCAAATCGAGGAAGGTTGCTAGAGGTGTTTCCTTATAGGTTGTTCAAGATGTGAACTTTGATTGCGGATTGCAGTTGATTCAAGGATACTCGATTTGATCTTTGGCTAGGGCATTATTCATTGGTGTTCAATCTCCATGAAACACTTATGACACCTAGCCAAAGCATCATGAGCTCAAGCAAAAAAAAACGGTGAAAAACTTGGTTTTGATAGAATGGCAACTCGAGGAAGAGAGGGGTTTTTGACATAGGTCAACAAGTGGAGTGTTGTGGTTGGTCTACATGGATTAACCAGAAAAATCCCAGGAGGAATTTATTGGTTAAATCGATAACAAATAGCTAAAGAATTAACTGATTTTTTTATTAAAATATGAAAATGTTTGTAATTTATTGTAGTATTTTATCCATATTTTTATTCAATTTTTGGAGCTTTTTATTGTAAGTTAGTATTTATATGTAAATTATAGGTATATTTACATGTATAATGTGTATTTTTTATTTTTTATTTTTGATTTTATTGTTTTATATATTTATGACATATTTAAATCTACTTGAATATATTTTCATTTTATTTTTAAAATTTATTTGTACACTTAAATAATATAGGTATAGATTATTGAACATAGACCTCACGAGGGCCTAGAGTTGTCTACACAAGGCGAGACCACAATGTTGCTGAAGCAACCCTCACAAGATCTCAATCGATCAACCCATAGTAAAAATCAAACAATGAATAGAAAAAATGTGGAGTTATAATTTATTATAAGTCTACAACAAATGTGTATAGTGTGAAAGCATGTGTAGAGGTCGAACTCATGGAGCAAATGGTAGATTATACCAAATGAAGCACAAAAATTATTAAGTTCATCTAGTCATTTTATTGTTTTTGTGTATTTTTGATTTTATGTATAGTTTTTTATTTTTGATATATATATATATATTATTTTGTTTTTAATTTTTAATATTATATTGTCTTTTTATTAAATATATATAATACATATAAGGCTATAAATGCCATATGGAATAATATAATTTTTAAAAACTAATAAAAATAACTAAAAGACATGAAATACATTGTTTTTTGGTTTTATATATTTTTATAATGTTTTAGTAATTTTTTTGGAATTTTGATTTTTTTATGGATTTTTAAAGTCAAAAATATCCCAAATCAGGGATTAAATAATATGGTGAAATTGAATAAGATATTAAAAATAACAATTTAAATCCAAAATTATCCAAATCAATTTTAAAAGATAGATAATTATAAAGAAAATTATAAAAGAGGAAAACATATTTTTGGAATTTTTAATGAATTTTTAGATTTTTATAATGGTTTTTGGGATTTTTCAAATTTTATGAGTTTTCTTTTTCCATTTTTAATGATTTTTGGTCTTTCGTTAAAATCTGATAAAATAAACAACACATAATATTTTTTGAATTTTTCAACAAGTTTTTCTATTTTTGGCATTTTATAAGCTAGATAGAAAAATGGGATCCTTTTGATTTTTAATAAATGATTAAAAAGCCCAAAAATACAAAATAAATTTTTGGAATGAGATTACATGCTACCTTGCAACTAACCCTATTTTTGCACAATTTTATGAGCAAGTGTGTTGTTAACAAATGAAACTCAAGCACCAAAATTCATAGAGTAGTAGGGCATATATGTAAATAAAATAAAATAGGGGCCACTCTATAATTTTCACAAAATATACTACGTATTTAAAATTTTCTTGGACTAGAAATAAATATAGAAAGCCATAAGGGGTTTCCCTACAATTTACCCTGCTCACGTGGACTACAAGTGAGCTGAGCTGGACTAGACCTAAAAGAAAATATAATAAGTGTGGGGGGATATTTGCAAAATGTCCATTTTATTTTAAATATTACAATTTATTTATAGGACTAAATAATAAATACAAAGAAAAGGGTAAGATTTGCAATTTACCCCTTTCACGTGCGCCATCGGATGGCTTAATGAGATCCACTTAGACACGTGGTCGCTCCACGTTGTGCGATGACAGTTTGATCGCCAACGGTCTGGGGATTAGATCACGGGATTCGATCTGATGGTCGAGGGTGGGATAGATCGAACGATAGTTGCTGCATCTAGGTACTTCTTGATGATCCAACGACTGAGGAGGGACGGGAATGAACTAGGGAAGAACTCTCCTGGGGCAAGTTTTGATATGGAATCATGACTCCTCCGATCATCTCCATCGCTACCGAGTGGCTCTACACATTCCTGTATGCATCGCAGATCTGTTGGACACCTCAAAGAGCTCCGGAGCTCGTCGGAGGAGCTCTAGAGGGTGAGGATACCTGGAGGTGCTCTTTCAAGCAAGATGGGGCCCGGGTGCCCCCTTCAAGACCTGCAAAAGGGTTTGGAAAATTGGCGAGACAATGGCGAGGTTCTTGGCATTTATTTGGTGGAGGATCATGGTGTGGTGTGGTGAAGTGGTTCGTCACCGATGAGGGGCGATGGAAGGAGACAGGAGGACCAGATCGGGGACTGACCTGGGTGAATGATAGTGGAAGGAGAGTGGAGAAGTGACGGGAAATGAAATGGGATGGTCGGCGAGTCGTGAAACAACGGGGGACACGGTGGAGAGATTCGCCAGAGCGGAGCTCTAACGAACTACGAATCGGGTGATGAAGCTGGAACTAAGGTCTACAAGCTAAACTAAATACATAATTGAGAAGCGTGAATTAAAAGCTAACTAAAAATAGGAAAATGTGCATCTATTACCTACCTGCTAGGAGAGGGAGAAGAGGTGGCCGATGACGGCCGCCTGGGTGCACCTCCTTCGTCCTACAACTGCTATGGACCTCTGGTGACCTCCCCTAGATGCACGCTTCACCGAAGCCACAGGGTTTTGGTGTTCGGAAGATGACCAAAATTGTTGAGGAAGTCGGAGGTTTTATTTATACACAAGTGTATGCACCCTTATTGACTTAGGGTTTGGGAAGAATCGGTTCTATGTACAAGCAATCCAAAGGGTCGGTGTAAATCCTGGGATATACATGAGCAGCTCTTGTGAAGGGAACGAACATGATGGAAGGATGGATCGAGCAGGAAAATGGGAGAAAAACAGAGAAGAGACAGCTCTGATCTGGGTTAGAGGTGCTGGGGGGAGTTGACCGGAGGTCAACAAACTCTGGGGGCCTGATTGGCCCACGTCGGGGCACTGGAGGACAAAATAGTCCAATTAATCGAAAATATTTTTTTAAAAAAAGTAATGGCTTTTATAATTATTTGATTATAATATAAAAAATGTTTATTATTTTATTTAGTATTTTATCATGATTTTTATTTATTTGTTTGACGTTATTTATTAGTAGTTAATTTTTATAGGTGTATTTATATGTGTATTCATCTATGTTTTGGGTATTTTATTTTTATTTTTTATGTTTTATTTTATTATTTATTACCTTATTTTATACATTTATATCTAATTTTTAATGCATAAATATATCTTTATTATATTTTTATGATGTTATTTGTATACTAAAATAAATAGTGGTATATATTATATAGGTATATTTATTGTTTATTTTTCTATGTATTTTGTACATTATTTTATGGGATTTTTACCTGGCAGACCCTGTAATCTTTTGCAATTACCGCTACGACCTTCGAAATATCGATATTCCTCTCAGGACCGCGTAAACTTGTTAACCTTTACTCTACAGACCCTGTGGTTAACCTCCACCCATTTGACTGTTAAAACTAACCGGATTCTGTTATCTTTCTTTACGTTATACCCGCTTTATTAATCAAATTTACTATAGATGCCACTGAGGAGGCCGTACATCCCCCAAGCCCTCCCAGCCTGCTGCTGAGGAGCCCCGTCCCCTGCATCGTCGGCCTGGAGCCCAGCTGCCCCTCGTCGTTGAAGCCCCTCTCCCGACCCGGCCGCCGCCTCTCGTCGAGGCCCTCCGCCCCGCCTCGAGCCCCCTGGGTCGAAGCAGCTCCTCTCCCCCCTCCCCCCAGGTCCCGCTCGAAGCACACCCCCCCTGCCCCTGCTTCCCCGTGCTCACTACTTCCCCTGCCCGAGTCCCTCGTCGCCGCCAATCAAAGCCCCGAGCCCCTTCCCAGTCCCGCCGCCTTCCCTGCACACCCCTCCCCCCAACCTGCCTGCGCCTCCCAAGGTCAATCCCCCTTCGGCACCTCCCTCCCCTGGTCGCCCCCCACCCTGCCCACCGCCGCTTGAAGTCTTCCCCAGCCCCGCCGCCTTCCCTGGCCCGCCCCTCCCCCCGACCCGCCCCGCGCCTCCCCAGGTCGACCCCCTCCATCCCCTTCTCACCCCGCACCTTCGACGCCTCCCTCCCCTGGTTGCCCCCCCTCGGCCCGGCCGTCCTCTTCTCACCCCTTCGCGCCCCCTGCTCACCGCCGCTTGAACCCTCCCTAGCCCCGCCGTCTTCCCTGGCCCGCCCCTACCCCGACCAGCCCCCCGCCTCCCCAAACGATCCCCCGAACAGCCCCGTTGATATGGATCTCCCCCTCCCTCCGCTGATGGAGCCGCCGCGTCCCCAGTCGATGGAGTCCCTCCCCCCGATAGACCCCCCCCCTCCCCCACGTCGTCCCGGTCGATGGAGCCCCGTTGGAGCCGCCCCTCCGCCCCCGGTCAATGGAGCCCTCCCGCCTTCCAAGCTCCTGAACCTTCAGGATTTTTTTTCTATTTATTTTTTATTATTTTGGCTAATCCTAACCGTTCAATGGAAGATTGGTTAGGTTAACCCAAGACTAACCCACATAACTGACTCAAATATAGTTAAAATTGACGGCAGGGTTTGTTGGGTAAGACGGAGCAACTTTACGGGGTCCTGAGAGGAATATCGATATTTGAAGGTCGTAGCGGTAATTGCAAAAGATTACAGGGTTTGCCGGGTAAAAATCCCTTATTTTATTTTGATGTATTTTATTGGGTTTTTTTAGCTTTATATTTTTAACAGAATATATATAATATTTACAAGAATATAAATATATAAAAGAACAAATAATAAAAGAATAAGATCCACTTTTATTAGTTTACATGTAGTAACATAGGTATTTTTACCTATATTTTTATAGGCCTATTTTATTTTAATGTCTTATTAGTGATTTTATTCAAGTTTTATTATGTGCATATATTATAAATAATATTTATAAAATTAAAAAATATACAATTGTAAAAATAATAAAGAATGAATAAAATGAATATTCTATTCGGGAATACTATACATTGAGGGTCCAAAACCTAACTGTCACATCGTAACTCCAAAATGCATGAAACCACCTCCATTAAATAGCTTCTTACTAGTTATATACAATTAGAGGTGATTTTTATACATTTTGTATTTTAATTTGGACGATATGGGTTTGTGAAGTTGGGATTTTGGCTTTTTATTTTCGGTATAAAATGCAAATTAAATTTTATATTTTTATTTACATTTTTATTTACATCTTTCATGTAAAAAAATTCTTTATTTGATGTATAAATAATAAAGAATAAAATGGTTGTCAAAAATGAATTATTGGGGAATAAATAAATGTGATTTTTATTGTATTTGTGGCCCTTATCTCCCCCTACTTTATTCCTTGTCGACTAACTCAATTATTGACTTGGTCTCGAGGTTTAGGGTCATAAAACACCTTTGGTATTTTATTCGTTTTCTTTTCACTCTCTTTATTCTATAATTTGGCACTAAAATTATTATTTACACAATAAATGCAATAAATCATGAATGTTATTTTCTACAAACTAATGCTATTTACATGCATTTGCTAGGGTTTTTAAGTCCAAAATGATAGAATAAAGGTGATGAAATGGGGATTCATCAATTATATAAGTATATGTATAGTATCTTCATTTATGTATTTTATATAATTATATATTTTAATACATTTTTGATGGTTTTATTTTATTGTAATTATGTATATTATAAAAAATTTACAAAATTATAAAATATAAAATAACAAAAAATGTAATGAATAAATAAGATGAATATTTTATTTAGGTATATAATACAATAGGTGTCCAAAACCTAACTTTTGCATCTTAACTCTAAATTAAATGAAACTACCTTCATAAAAAACTAATAAAAAGTTATATACGATTAAAGATGATTTTAATGCATTTTTAGTCCATATGGAGAAGATATGGGTATGGGAAATTTGGATTTTGGATTTTTATTTTGAGTGTAGAATGTACTCTGTATATTATTTTTGTGTGAAATAAATTTTATATTTTCCTATATATTTTTATCTACAAATTTCATGTACAAAGTTTCTTTCTTTGAGGTATAAAAAACAAAATAGGTCCCAAAAATGCATTATTGAAGAATAAATAAATAGGGTTTTTATTGTACTTTTAGCCCTTATCTCCCCCTACTTTATTCCTTGTTGATCCAATCATCATGATGCCTAGGTCTCATGTTAGGGTTATAAAATACTTTTGGCATTTTATTTCCTTTTCTTTTCTTTATTATTTTATTTTGGCTTTAAATACAATACTTTATGAAATAAATACAGTGTAAATGATGAATGGTATTTTGTACAAATTAATGTAGTTTACATGCATTTGACAAGGGATTAAAGGCTAAAATGAAATAATAAAGGTGATGAAATGGAGATTCATCACGCAAGCACTTATGCCTTTAAAAGCACAAAAGAAAATAAAGAAAAGAACAAGAAAGAAAGTGGATTGGATTGTTTTTCAAACTTGTATTCAGAAATCAAAGTCTGGAGCTCAATTAGACCTTTGGAATTTAGGTTTGGTCAGAGCCTCCTTGGGAAACGAATTTAAAACACAACAGCTTCTAAGAACCACAAGACCTTGCCCAAGTCTCCTCGAAAGCCATGTCAGAACAAGTTAGCTCATACGTAAAACCTTATGACTACGAATCTATCTTGTACACTATCAGTGATACGTAGCTCTCCTCATCTGAAGCTGCAAAGGTCAGTATTGTGCAACATGGTGACCCTAATTCCCCAATCCAACAACTCTTTCCTCTAGAAGTGGGGTATTCCCTTCTAAGTTCAAGTGCAACCAATTCAAGAAGATAAGATGGAGAGAGGAATGGACGGTAGCCAATGTAGCTTCCTATCCCAAGATGCTTGACCGGTATACCCAAGTCATCCGATTGTAGGCTCACATATATTTGACTTTGAAGCTCAAGCTTGCTTATTGCTTATACAAATATATACATATTACGACGGGAATCGATTTTTTTTGACTTTTGCTCATCTTTTCTTTTTGGAGTATTTGATTTTACATTTTTTGAATACTATATAAAAGCATTTACATATGGACTTTTTCCTCTTTAGCTAGTAGACTATCCCTCTTTTGAAGTTTTATTGCAACCCACATCATTCCATCATTGGACCTCATGGCTACTGGATCGGGTTTTGGTACAATGGCCGCAGATATGTGACTTCCGATGTTTCCACTGGCTTGTATCTCATGTCGGCAAATACAACCTTCTACCACTTGAATTAAGGTGAGCAAGGTGTAAGATGCAGACGTGCAAGCTAGGTCACTGTCGATAAGAGTTATGCATGTGTTTCAAAATATTCTACTTAGGCAATAAAGACGACATTGAACCAAGTCTTGTGATCTCAAAGAATTAAGTGTAGCATACCTGAAGTATCTCAATTCCAATTGCTATAAGGTTCCTGTATTAAGTGGATTATGGTCCAACCAAGCTCCAATCTTCAAATTTTATTTAGACTTGTTTAATTATCAACATCAATCTGAAAAATATAAATATTATGTAAAACACAGAAAATATTTTTGTGATGTAATTTCTTGTTTTCAAATTTTTATGGATTTTTAAAAAACTTCTGCAAATTTTTATGTGATTTTTGAAAAGTTTTTTGCAAATGTTTTTTTGGATTTTCAATTTTGAAAGTTTTTAGGAATTTTTCAAAAACATATTTTTTTAGAGAAAAAGGGATATTTGCAGATATTTACACGGGCGTTCATTTTGGTATTTATAAGAATTTGGTGGAGGACTTACACTATGTATTTATACGGATTTAGTTATTATTTACAGGTTAATGTATAAAGTTTATAAAAGATTTTTATTTGCTTTGATTATGTATAGAGTTCTCGAAATAATTTGAAAGGATTTTTGCAAACATTTTCAATGCATTATTTTGAAAAGTAATTTGACAAAGAACTTTTACAAACATTTATAAAAGTTGAAATAATTTCGCAAAGATTTTTCAAATAGTATGTATAGATTTTTCAAAATATTTTTGCATGCATTTTACAAACATTTTATTCACACAAAAGAAAGACATCTTTACAAACAAAACATTTTACAATAGTTGAAAACATTTTATAAAAAAGTATATACAATGTATATACAACCCCTATACTTAGCTTGAGCTTTGTTCTCATAGATCAGAGAAAAGAGAAGACATAACTCGAACTGAGTATAGAAGATCCTATACTGCAGCAATTGAAGAATAATGAATGAATCAATTAGAAGTCAACCATCCCCTTTATACTTAGGATCAATTAATCCTAAGTACAGTAGATTGTATTCTTCTTGCAGGGAGGGTCAAGGGTGGTAATGAATAGATCAATGACTCGTCCTATCTCCACCTATACTTAGGGTAAAATATCCCTAAGTATAAACATGAATATCAACAAGAGAGGAGGTAGGTGAGGGATCAAAGAATGAATGGTTGGACCCACTCATCCCCCATACTTAGGATGAAGCATATCCTAAGTATAATAGTGATGACTGAGAGGAGTGAAAAGAAAAAAACAGAAGAAAAATGAACAGAAGAAAATAATAAAAGAAAAAGAAGAAAAGAAAAGAAGAAAAGAAGAAAACTAAAGAAAGAGTTTTGGAGGAGCATTAACTGAATCTTTTGTATGTTGCTGAGGCTGTGGAGGCTTCTTCGTTGACTACCACTTGAATTGAATCGACAATGGCAAAAAATGTATCATGCTCGAGATAAGGCTTTAGCAACTGACCGTTGACAACAAAAGGTTGTGCATAAGGAGACAAGTCTTATATCAAGATACTTCCATTGTCATGCACTTCACTTACTACGAATGTTCATGTCCATTTACTCTTTAATTTGCTCGAGAATATCTTCTACTTTGCATCGAATAAATACACTCTATGCCCAATCTTGAAGGTCTTTCATCTGATGTGCCAATCGTGCCATTATTTAACCTTCTCCTTGTACATCAAGTTGTTATCGTACGCACAGTCTTGAAATTCAAGGAGCTTGTTATGATCCACTTTTCTTTGTTTACCACCTTTCTGTGAGTCTTGATTGCAAATGTTCACTACCCACAATGATCTATAAATTAATTAAATGGATAAATGGAAGGCTTTTCATACACAAGATGATAGGGTGACATGCCTAAGAGAAACTTGTAGGTGGTCATGTATGCCCATAACACTGAGTCTAAGAGTTGGGACTAGTTCTTTCTGTTCGACCCCACAAGTTTTGAAGGATGGTCTTGATTTCTCTATTTGATAGCTCATCCAATCCATTGGTCCGAGGATGATAGGGAGAAGCGACGTGATGCTCAATGTCATACTCCTTTGTTAATTTCTTGACCTCCTTATTGATGAAGTAACTCTCCGCTGAATATAGAATCCTCGGTATCTCGAATTGTGCAATGATGTACTCTCTCAGAAATCGACAAACTGTATGGCTATCAACGGTTCAAACGAGGATTGTTTCTACCTAGAGACTCATATAATCAACAAAAAGAAAAATGTATTCATATCGCTAATTGTTAGGAAAAGGGCCCCATGAAATCAATCCCCCAAGCATCAAACACATCAGAAATATGAACGAACTTCGAGGGAATCGAGTCTTTATATGTGAGGGTTCCTCCCATTTTCTGATAGTCAATGCATCCATTGATATATGTTACGGTATCCTGGAATAGTGTGGGCCACCAGAGGCTACACTACAATACTTTTATCGTCGTTCGGTCTCTAAAGTGTTTCCACTAGATTCGAGATAATGATAATGCTTGAGAAAACTATGATGCTCCTTTTGAGGGATACACCGATGCTAAATACAATCTGCCACTTACTTGAATAAGTATGGATATTCACATTGGTAGAAGTGAATGGTGGACAAGAACTTGTCCTTCTTGATCTTCTTCCAATCTTGTAGGACTACACCCGAGACGAGCAAGTTCACAATATCCACATACCAAGGGATTGCTGCCGTAGTAAGAATCGTTTTGTCAGGAAATATTTCTTTGATGGGTATACTATTCAGTGGAGGCTCTTGACATTCAATTCTAGAGAGGTGATCTGCTACCACATTCTGACCTCCAAGTTTGTCCTTGATTTCAACGTCGAACTCCTAGAGGAGAAGGATCCATCTGATCAATCTGGGCTTTGCATCCTTCTTCTATTGTAGATACCAGATAGCAGAGTAGTCAGTATAAATTGTGACTTTAGATCTAAAAATATGGGATCTGAATTCTCAAGGATGAAAACCACATGTAGCAACTATTTCTATGTAACAATATAATTTCTTTGAGTTTCATCTAGTGTTTTGTTGGCATAGTGAATGACATAGGGCATCTTATCTCTTCATTGTCCCAAGACAACCCCAAACAGCAATCTCTAACGCGTCCATCATGATCTTAAAGGGGAGAGACCAATCATGTGGTTGTAGGACATGAGCTTGAGTGACTAGCTCTTTCAACTTTGTGAATAATTGGAGAAACTGTTGATCAACATTAAACTCGATATCCTTGTAGAGAAGCTTAGTGAGAGGTCGGGGAATGCGACTAAAGTCCTTGACAAATTGCTTATAAAAACTAACATGCCCAAGGAATAACCTCACACCCTTAGTGTTCCGAGGTGGCGGAAGATTAGCAATAACATCCACCTTTGCCGGATTGACTTCCATGCCACGCTTTGAGACGATGTGGCCCAACAATATTTAGTTGGTGATCATGAAGTGGCTCTTTTCCTATGATATCACAAGATTTACTTCACGGCATTTTTGAAGCACATGGTTCAGGTGCTCAAGACAAGAATCGAAGCTGTCACCATAGACCTGCTACGTCATCCATAAAAAAACTTCAAAAAAACTACCAACCATATCAGTGAAAACTGCAAGCATGCATCTCTGGAGTATGGCAGGTGCATTGCAAAGACTAGAGAGCAATCTCCTGAAAGCAAAAGTGTCGAACAAGCAAGTGAAGGTGGTCTTCTCTTGGTCTTTGATGAATCTCCATTTCATCACCTTTATTCATTCATTTTGGCCTTTAAATCCTAGCTAAATGCATGTAAATATCCTTATTTTCTACAATTTAACATCCATTATTTAGTACATAATTACAACATAATTTTTATGTTGTTTAAAGCCAAAATAAAAGAGTGAAGAAAGAAAATAAAATAATATAAAATAAATTGCCAAAGGTATTTTATGACCCCGAACCTCAAGACCAAGTCAAGAATTGATGTGGTCGACAAGGAATAATGTAGGGGGAGATAAGGGCCAACAAGACAATAAAGGTTTAATTCTTTTATACATCAATAGTTCATTTTTTGGGACCCATTTTATTCTTTTATTTATTCATCAAATTAATAAATTTTTCCATGAAAGTTGAAGATAAAGTTGTATAGAAAAATACAAAATTGAGTTTGCACAAAAATAACATTCAGTGCACATTTTATACTCAGAATAAAAAGCCAAACCAAACTTCCCAGACCCATATCTCCTCAATACAAACTCAAAATGCTTCAAAATTACTTTAATTGTATATAACTTTTAATTAGATATTTAATTAAGGAGGTTTCAATTAATTTGGAGTTAAGGAGTGAAAATTAGGTTTTGGAACCCTATTATATAGTATACATGAATAAAATATCCATTTTTACTTATTTCTTATTATTTTTATTATTTCATATTTTTATAGATGTTTAAATATTATTTATAATATAAGCACATTTCTAGAATAGAATAAAATTGTAAAGAAAACATAGATATAAAATAGTTTATATAAATACATAGATGAAATACCTAAACTTATACCTATGTAATATATATATATATCCCAATTTATTTCAGTATATGAATAATGTAAGAAAAATACAAAAAAATATATATGTTCATGTAAAAATAAGTTTTAAATACATAAAATATGAAAAAAAATAATAAAATTTAAAACACAATATAAATATAAAATGGGCAAAACATAGGTCAATATACCTATAAATACACTTTTAAAAAGCAACTTGTAATAATTTGAATCATAAAAATAAATAAAAATAATATTAAAATACTACATAAATAATAAATATTTTTATTTTATAACCAATATAAATACAATCAATTGCTATTTTTAATTAAATATTTTCGAATAAAGTCAGCTCTTTTGTCCTATAGTGTCCGATGTGGACCAATCATGAGGCGAGGATTATTGATCTCGGTCAACTGTCCTTCCCCGCCAGTGTGATCCATTGTGATACTCTGTCTCCAACATCCACAATCATCCCATTCCCACCTCTTCCATTCCTTCATCGAACCGATCCATTCAGAGCCCCTGATCTCGCATAGATCAGTCCTTCGGTGCTTCTTTCTCTGCTACACATAGGAGCACTTCCATATCCCCTCAAATCGACGTGAACCTCGCTAATAATGGCCCTGATCTGATCAAATCCATGATGCGTAGCTTCCCATCTTCTTTGCAGGTCTGGAAGACCCCATTTGAGGGGTCATTGAAGTTCAGAATAGAGCTCCAAGTGCACGATGCTCCAGGCCCCTCCAATGGGGCCCGAACTCTTTTTATACATCCTTCAGATGTGAAACATCAAGGAGAACTCGTAGAGCATCTCAACAACTCACGGGGAGCTCGGATTATAGAGAAAGAGTGGATGAAAGCAACACAGACCACTGCTCTTGGAGTGTTCTTACAAGACACTCTAGGACCATCCGATCAAGTGACCCACTCCCAATGTAGTAGATGGCGTCCGATCATGTGAGCCTCAACCATATGATCTCCGCCCGAGATCTAATCCCAGCCGTCATTGGTAAAGCATCATCGTGTGCCACAAAGCTGCCACGTGTCCAAGTGAAGAGATCCAAGCCTTAAGTCCATGCCCAAATATAGGCACTTTGCTCTAAGCCCTCTCTGACTTTTTCTTATTTCTTTTTAGTATTTTAATTTTTATCTGGAGTGTAAATACATTTGTAAAAATTTCATACCCCCCTTAGTTTGATTTATTTGCCCACGTATCCGCACCAGTTCAGCTCATGTGGCTTGCCACGTGAGTTGGGGATTTTGCAGGCATAATCCTTCATTTTTATATATTTATTTTAATATACAAATTTGCATATTAAGTGTTATATTTTTTTTGGAAAATTGTACATGGGACCCTGAACTCTTGTATATTTGCAAAAAGGCCCTTATACGGTGTTTTTAATATATTTATTCTGCGGAAAATTGCATGTATGCCCTGGTTTTTGTGAAATGGTTCTGAAATGCATGTATACTTTATTCTAATTGTACGTAGGTCCTTGCCAAAATATTAAATGTTATTAATTGTTTTTTTATAAAAAACATTTGTTATTTGTATTAAATTTTGAAAAAATGCATGTAAATGCCTATGATGACATATTCTCATACTTAGATTTTTAATTTGCATTTTAGGCATTTATCTATTTATTTAAATTCAAATAGTTAGTATTAATTCCATGTTTAGATTTAAAAATGATAAAAAAATTATTAAAATGACTTTAAAAATTACAGAAAATTTATATGTTGCATATTATGACCTATATTAACTATAGACCAAAAATCCTTAGAAATAGAAAAAGAAAATGATTAAAAAAAGTTAAAAAGCTCCAAAATTCGGTAAGAAAATAGGAAATATCATCAAAAATTCCAAAAATGTTTATTTTTATTTCTGAATTTTCTTTATATTATTATATATCAATTAAAATTGATTTGGAGAAGTTTAGACTTCATTTGCTATTTTTTATATTCACATCACTTCAACCCATTTATTTAACCTATGTTTTGGGATGCTTTTTATTTTCAAAATACCTAAAAGTATGCAAAATTTCTAGAAAAAACATAAAAACATGATAAAAATATAAAAAACATAAAAAATAGTTTCTCTTTATTTTTAGGCTTTGTATTGGTGTATACATTATATATTATTTATATGTATATAAATATATAAAAATATAGACCTATATTATCTATATACTTATATTATGTATTAAAATATTTTATATAAATATATTCTTATTTTATTCTTAAAAATTAAAAAGGATTAAAATATGGTGAAATTAAATATAAATATGTACGCCTCATGTGTATGTCATTGTCTTTTATATCCCGACATATTTATAAATAAATAGATATATTATTATAATCTATTTTATTATTACTATAAAATTACTTATATGTACTACTAATTTATATATATAGAGAGAGAGAGAGAAATGAAAAAACTCAGATAAAAAGACTTAAAGACAAGTATATACATAAGGTTAGCAATAATCATAGGCTACCTAGCTTGCTCTCTATGTTTCGACCTCTACATGCTTACTGCTATAAATATTTTTTGTAGATTATAATAAATTTTAACTCCACATTTTTTATTTACATTAGTTTATTCATCTGTGGGTTAATTGTTGTCTGAATAAGGGATTTGTGAGCGGTCGCCTCAGCAACACTCCATCTTCGCTTTTCTTTATGTGAGGATATTTTCAGACCCTCGCAAAAACGCCTTCAACAAATGGCGTCATTGCCGGGGAGCAACGTAGTGAGCCAACTTTAAATTTATTTTTTTCATTCATTTCATTATACATAGTAATTGAATTATTTATTTTCTATCTCTTGCTTGTATCTATCTCATTTCATATTTTATTTAATACATTATTTGAATCATTGTGCTAATACATCTCTTTTGTTGTGTTTGGTTGTGAGGGCTCGCTACGCAAGGATGACCTCTTAGGAGGACGATGCAACCGAGCAAGGCGGAGATTGGTCCTTCTATCATAACCAATTGGAGAGGAAACATGCATAGTAAGGAGAACAATTAGCCAAGATTTTTAGTTTAGATTTTTTTATTACTGGTTAGACAGAGAGAGAGAGATTCATTCATTTATTCATTATTAATTGTATTAATTATAGGCTTGGACACTACTCTACTCTACGAGGTCCATTACTTGGGTGGATGTTCACCTGGGGGCCTCGTCGTTGTCTTCTTGCATTTTCACCACTTTGTTTTATTTATTTCTAGATGTTTTGAGTTTTTGCCTTTCTTTTTATCTGTTTTATGTGCACAGAGCCCCAAGACTTTAGGTTGCTTGAATCAGTAATTTGATCCAAACCCTAATAAGAATTATGTGCCTACAGTCTCTTACGTTAGGATGTAGTCAAATTAATAGTTGTTAATTACTTAGACTTGAGATCGCATGCCGAGAGAGGTTGCATACAGTACTTCCTTGACCTGTTGTGGCAAGCACCGAGTGGCATCAAAAATCAGCTTTTGGTCTCATTTCTGAATAATTAACATGTGGTCCTTGATGACTAATAGTAGCTACTGTTTAGAGAGATTTTGACGATTGCATACTGCCATGTAGATAGGATTAAAAATTCTGTTTTGCATACCACATGGAGAGAGCTGGGAAACACTGTAAGTCCTCTAACTCTACATGCATCATTAGGTTCAATGGTGAGATTTCCATCATTGAATCGACTTGCATGGCTTTTTTGCTATCTCCCTCTGATTTTGAGTACATAGGACTTAAATGATAATCTACAAAATCATTACGCACTTGTATGAAAAATATCCAAAAAAGTGAAAACAAAAAAATCTAAAACAAGGGGACTGCTAAATAAACTTTGACATTAATTAAAATATATAATGAACTTCACTGTTTTGGGTTCATAAAGCCCTCATTGTTTTAAGGTACCTTAGGAGGGGGCCAAAACCCCTCCCATGAGAGAGGGACAACCCACTATAGATTAGAGCGTAAAACCCAGTCTGTAACTGCCTTGTGTATCGCCTAGATTTCTGAAGTTTTGGTGCTTCTATCGTACGTGATCGAGTTGGGTCCTGTCAGTAACGGTGTTCATGCCTTGTGTTGATCGACTTGGTCCGAAGTACTGAGCTTAGGCGATGCCCTCACCGGTGTGTCTGTCTTATTAATTTGTGTCCGAGTAGGTCCTTGCACACTAACGGGTGATTCCTTTGCGAGCAAGGTCCAAAGTAGTGGTTTTGCATATCAGCTTCCTCTATCTTATTCTTTTGCTGAGTAGGGATCCATGAAGAGTTACAAGGACCTCAAAAAGTGCAGACTACATGTTACAAAGAAGGAGGACAAGTATGGGATACTTTTCTAAGCAGTGCTCTCACTCATATAGGGCCAGTGTGCTAGAGACTTGTTATATAATATGCCTGAAGTGATAACTCTAAAAATGAAAAGATAACAATAGTCGATCCTTTATAGCTACATATTGTGTTGAGTTAGTGAACCCACTTTTGTATTATGTTTGCATTGATCTAGATTAAGGTCAAAATATCAAGTCCCACACACCTGCGAAAAGTTTGTCATATGTGTCTTCTCTTTGACCCCCTACTCATTTCGAGCCTTCTACTATTTTGCACTCCTTTTTATTCCTCGTTGACCATCGTATTGTTCTTCCTGCATCAATCCTATCTTGCTTCATGATGTCGATCCATGGATGGTTTAGTCGGGACTCTACTGATACATACATTGATTCCATGGACTCATCATCGTCAATAATTTGAGGCGATTCCTGAGAACCTGGTTCGGACCTTGCGAACCGATCTCCAGACTCCTCGTTTTCTTTCCACTTTCCTTTATCTCCTAATAAAATGGGACCACTCTTTTCCCACTTATGTCCGTTACAAATGGAGGTTGATTTCAGTCTACATCTTTTTCTCCATTCACAACCATTTGGGATTGACCGTAATCTAAGATTCACCACTACAACTAGTATTCAGTTTCAAGTGGTCTGATTGGGATTCTCTTACATTGCATATAAAAGACAGTCCCAATCCTGGATCCCAATACATAGTTCATCTCCTCAGATTCCGATCCAGAAATGAATTCTCAAGGAAAGGGGAAAGGGAAGCAGTCACCCCAACTAGAACATGGGCAAGTGCCAGATTAGAATCATGTGAACGCTCAGTTGCTGGCTTCCATCCAAGCCATCTAGCAACAACTGACGAAATAAGCCCTAGTGCAGACTACCTTTCAAGATATACTGAATGAAATGAGGAACATACCAACAGGAGGAGGAGGTGGAGAAAGACCCCATGATGAACCATAAGAAGACGAAGAACCAAGGAATGGGAACCCAAAACTGATGCTAAAGGAGACATATCATTATGGAGACAACCAAATGATTGAGTGGATTCACATCCCTCTAATCCATGTTCACTTGGAGATAAAGCCCTATTTCCTTGCGCTTCTACCTTCATTTCACATGAATACCAATAAGGAGCCCTACATTCACTTACAACAAATCTCTCACATCTACAGAACTACCAATCTCGTAACATTCTGTAAGGTGTAGTTAACATGACTGCGTTCCCCTTCAGCTTACAAGACAAGTTGTATCGGGTTAATCATATGGGATAGGTCGAGATGACCTGGGATGAACTTAAATCAACATTCCTTCACAAGTATTACCCTCTCAGTCGGCTCAACCAGACACGAGCCAGGATCATCAACTTCACTCAGGCTACTCACGAGTCTATTCATGAAGTGTGGGAGCGATTTACTGAGCTGCAGGAGAAATTCCCCCACCATGAGATATTAAAGATCAGTTTGGTCCCACACTTCTTCGGTGGCCTAAATGTAGAGAGACAAAGACTAGTTTGCGCTGCCTGTGGGAGATTCCACTTTAACAAAGATGAAGATGTGGTATTATAGATCTTTGAAGAAATGTTCTAGGAAGTGGCCGCAGTATCTTCATCACGTTCTTATTAGAGACAACCTCAGGTCATCCACAAGATAGTACGCATGGAATCATCTCGTGAGGCAGAGAGAGACGAAATCTCCTATCAGCATCATTGGGGGCCATCTCTCTACGGTTGACATTATCGAGAAATGGGCACAGGATATAGAGAAGCTCATTGTGATCGAATAGAGGATACATAACTTGGATAAGCTGGACCCAATCAATAAGAAATTGGAGCTGGTGGTGAGCACCAGCAGTTCATGCAAGTCGATGACACCATCGTCAAAGACTCCTGTGGAGAAGAAGGATGAACCATCATCGCCACAACATCCACAACTGAGTCAGCAACAACTTGCGATCCAACATGTGTACTGCATGCAGACACCTGAGCAGGCCCCACTACAGCAACAAATGGTAGTCTACCAGCCAGACTACCTACCATCTTCTTATCTAGCATTCCCGCCGCCACCCATGATATAGGAAGTCAATGGTGTCTGGAGCAATGACACGCAGTTGGCCCGTCCTGCTGGACAACCTCAGAGCCAACCACCGGCCAACCAGCCTTACCACGAACTCAGGGTGGTTGCTTTGCACGGTCCTCCCAGCATCATCCTTAGTATCAGCATCACCAGTCTCCACAGTACCACCATAATTGGAGATAATCACAACAGTACCCACAACCGTACTACCATCCGTACTAGCATTACCACCAGTACATGGTTGCACCTCAAAAAAAATCCTCCTACTACATAACCATAGTATCAACTTCCTCATCCTCAGCAACACTATCAGCAGTCCCAGCCTCAGCCTCCCCACCTGTAAACACATTGTGGTCAGCACGTTGACCCTTCTGAGGCGGTTCCCATGAACCCGAGCTTCGATTGCTTGCACAACTCGTAAAGGGTCTTGTTGAGATGACCAAAAAGCTAGATGACCTAATGACCACCAAAACTCCTATCTCAGTCCATGTCGAAGCTAATCCCAATAATTACAAGAGAAAAGAGAAGGTAGAATGTGATGTCCAATCTATGCCTGTAGAATCAGATGATTGTGATTTTGCTATATCTAATACCGTTACTCTCAAGAGAGGTAGGACCTTACTTCTGTCTGTCGCAATCATAGGTAATAATAAAGCTTCGTCAGGTGAATCATCATTTTCTTCATCAGTCGTGCCAACTACAGGTTCGGGTAATGAAAAAGAAGGAGGAGGAGCCTTGCCAACTGTCAGTCATCACCATCTCCCTCTGCAAAAAGAATAAAAAAATCAGAAAAATCAAAAAGACCAAAAATATGATTGCAGTCGAAGTGAAGCCACGCTAGACATGAAGGAGCCATCATCAGCAATCGATCTTGCACCAGTCAATAGAGCGATGATCGCCCTTTTTGCGCGTCCACCAATAGAAGCACCATCATTTCCAGAATGTACGCCTTTTTATAGTTCGAATGCAAAAAATATCATGGACAAGAATTTTGTTATAAATAAGAACACTACTTTTGATTTCCATTCTCTAGATATTCCTTTTCCTAATTTAATACAAAAATCCAAAAAAGTTGCAAAAAGAAAAAGTACATTGTTTGATCCAGGAGTTGTAGATATTATTAAAAATTTAACTATTAAGTTACCATTAATGCAAGCCATGTAGTACATGTCCGTTGTGAAGAAGGGCTTCAAGGAAGCGTGTACAAAAAGCGTTGATCAAATAGCAACAACAAACACCAACAAGTTGAGAAGCACACCCATACCATGGCTACAGTTGCAACCATCAACAATCTCCCTCAGAAGAAGCAAGACAAAGGAGCACCTTTGATCAGATGCGGGATTTTTGACGAAGTTTTAGAGGGAACATTGCTTGACAACGACTCTCCCATCAACCTCTTGCCCTCTTCATTATTGCAAGAATTCAGGATGGGTCCACTCAAGCAGACATGTATGATCCTTTAATTCTTTGATTGATCCATCAAGTGAAGCGAACCTCGAGGTCTGTTGGAAGTCATTGTTGTAAAATTGCATGACACACAGCTTCCTGTTGATTTTGTAGTCCTTGATATGAACTCTCATGCATCATTACATCAGACCATAATTATCATTGAATGATCATTCTTGTGCACTATAGAGGCCGTGGATGACTATTGGTCTGGGAAGATCACGTTTAGCTCAAGCAACCACCAAGTCACCATATACATGGTCAATGAGCTGAAAGTCGTATCTGATGAAGGTCATGCAACACCACTGGAAGCAGACTATGACTTTATTGCAGAAATTAGATATACATAACACTCTTTGAATGACATGTGTCCTGAGGAGGACCAGGAAAGCATAGTCGACTCAAGCTTTGATGTCACTTGGGAGACATAATCCAATTGGCCAATGCATTTGTTTGATTCAAAAGATTAATGCAAGTCCGAACATGATGAATTCATTGCAGATCTGTTCGCACATTGTCAGTTGAATAACAAGCCATTGAGGTAAGCAATACCTCCAAAGTCATGGTCGATCATCCACCTACCAGCACAGTTTCCGAAGTGATCGAGAAGCAGGTTAGATAAGAACTAGAATTAAAGCCACTTTCGATAGGCCTTAAGTCTACCTTCCTTGAGGTCCTAGAGAATATGTATCTGATCATCATCAATAGCAGACTGACCCCACATCAAGAATCTTAACTTCTCGAGGTTCTAGGGAAAAATCGCAACGTACTTGGTTGGCATGTATCAGACCTTTGCAGGATAAATCACGCTCTGTGTTCACACCATATCTACTTGGAAGAGGATGCCAAACCTTCTTGGGAGTTTCAAAGAAAATAAGACCCAAATTTGCGGGAAGTAGTAATGAAAAAAATCATGAAATGGTGTGATGCATGCTTCATTTACCCATTTCTGATTCAAAATGGGTGAGTCCCCTGCATGTAGTTCTGAAGAAACCGTGCTCCCAATTGTTACAAATTATAGAAGAGAGGTGATTTCTACTCAAGTACCGACATCCCGGCGGGTAAATGTTGACTACCCCCTCCTCAATGCAGCTACATAGAAGGACCACTTCCCTTTGCCATTCATCTATCAGGTTCTAGAAAGATTAGAAGGCAAGGAGTTCTTATACTTTTTGGATGTGTACTCTAGGTACAACCAAGTGGAAATCGCCCCAGAGGACCAAGAGAAGACTACCTTCACTTTCCCGTTCGGCACCTACATCTTAAGGAGAATGTCCTTTGGTCTGTTCAACGTCCCTATGACATTCCAAGGATGCATGCTTCCTTTGTTGAGATGGTTGGTAGATTTCTCGAGGTGTTCAAAGACAAATTCTCAGTCTATGTAACACTTTCGATGCTTGTCTTGAGCACTTGGACAGAGTACTTCAAAAATACCATGAATTCATTTTATGCTATCTTGGGAAAAGAGCCACTTCATGGTCAAAGAAGGAATTATGCTGGGTCATGTCGTTTCCAAGCGTGGCATGGAAGTCGACCTAGAAAAGGTGGATGTTATCAACAATCTTGAGCCACTCAAAATGTTGGACATCTGAGGTCATTCGTGGGGTACGTGGGTTTCTACAGAAGATTCATCAGAGATTTCAGTTGCATTGCACGACCTCTCACAGAATTGGTTTACAAGGAGACCGATTATAATGTTGATCATCAGGTTCTCCTTTTATTTAATCATCTAAAGGAGCTCATCACTCAAGCTCCAATCCTACAACCACAAGATTGGTCTCTACCCTTTGAGATCATGATGGATGCGCCAGACTTTACAATGGGGGATGTGCTAGGACAAAGGAAAGATAAGACGCCCTATGACATTCATTATGGCAGCAAAATGCTTGATGAAGCTCAGAAAAATTACACTGTTACAGAGAATGAATTGCTAGTTGTGGTATTCTCCCTTGAGAAGTTCAGATCCTACTTGCTTGGATCTAAAGTCACCATCTATACTGACAACTATGCTATCCTATACTTACAACAGAGGAAGGATGCCAATTCTAGACTGATCAGGTGGATCCTTCTCTTCTAAGAGTTCGATTTGG
Source organism: Ottelia alismoides (assembly GCA_037367405.1). Taxonomy (NCBI): domain Eukaryota; kingdom Viridiplantae; phylum Streptophyta; class Magnoliopsida; order Alismatales; family Hydrocharitaceae; genus Ottelia; species Ottelia alismoides. Next base: position 1,520,709 of record JAZKJV010005374.1, read on the forward strand.
AGATTAAAGACAACCCTGGGGTTCAGAATGTGGTAGCAGATAACCTCTACAGAACTGAACATCAAGTACCTCCACTAAGCAGTGCACCCATCACAGACACTTTTCCTAACAAGTCGATTCTAGCCATGGATTCACTCCCTTGGTAAGGTGACATTGTGAACTACCTCATCTTCGATGCAATTCAACAAGATTAGACAAAAATCAAGATGTACAAATTCTTGTACACTATCCATTTCTACAAATGGGAAGATCCACTACTATTCAGGGAGGGGCATATTGCATTTGGCGATGGTGCATCCCTTAGGAGGAGCATTATACCATCCTCGAGCATTCTCATTTACTAAAATATGGCAGACACCACTTTGAAAATAGAATGACAACGAAAGTATTGCAGTATGGACTCATGTCGCCGGCACTTTTTGAGGATGTTGCAGCATTTGTGAAGCACTGCACTGATTGTCGGAGATTGAGAGGCACTCTTACATCTAAAGATTCCACGCCCTTAAAGTTCATTCATATTTCAGACGTATACGATTCTTTGGGCATCGATTTCATGGGATCCTTTCCCAACAGTCAAGCATAAAAGCACATCCTACTTGCCGTTGACTACGTGAGTTGTTGGGTTGAAGCTATCCTCGCCCGAGCCACAAATAGACATACAATGTGTCGGTTTCTGAGAGAGAACATCATATAATGGTTCGGGATTCTGAAGATTCTGATATTAGATGGGGGTAATCACTTCATTAACAAAGAGGTCAAGAAATTAACAAAAGAGTACGACATCGATCACCAAGTCGCATCTCTTTATCATCCCTAAACCAATGGCATGGTAGAATTATCAAACATAGAAATCAAGATGATCCTATAGAAGCTTGTAAAGACGAACAAAAAGAATTGGTCTCAACTCTTGGACTCCGTTCTTTGGGCATACAGAACTTCTTACAAGTCTCCTTTGTGCATGTTTCCCTACCGTCTAGTGTATGCAAGGCCATGCCATCGACCTATGGAACTGATCCACAAATCATTATGGGCAATCGATATCTGCAATGTGAACTCACGGAAAGCTTCTCAGAAAAGAAAAGATGATTTAAACAAGCTCTCAAAATTCCGAGACTATACTTATGATAACACATTGATGTACAAGAAGAAGGTTAAAAGTTGGCACGACTGGCTCATCAGACGAAAGACCTTCGAGACTGGATAGGAAGTGTGGCAAGTTGATGCAAAGTTGAAGATACTGTTGGACATGCGAGCCCATGGCGAGCCATTATGCAATAAATGTTATTGTGAATATCATTCCCTGATCTAAAATGAAGAATAACTAATTTGCATAATAGGTCCCTTAGTACAATTAGGGTTATGTACCATGGCCATCTTGTATATCATATAGTTGTCCATTCAATTATTGAATCATAGAGGCTGGTGCTTGGATGAATATCTAAAGAGTTAGATTGAGGACATATCAAGTACCATCAAATGATTATTAAGAGAGGATCTCCAACCTGAGTAGGAGATAGCAATCCTTTCTCACTTGGCCGATATCCGACTGACCTCTTGATGTAGGTCCTCTGCATGGGAATAGAGATTCGGAGGTGTCAGATTAGTTAGGTCAAAGAGTTTACTTAACGAGATCGAGATAACCAAAGAACTATGCCGTATGCTATCACAATATAGGCATGCATCCTCTGACCAGAAACAGATGTGTTACTATATGTCTGAGTATGTACATTTGGCAGACCAATAGGTTGATGACCTAATTATGGTCTATACACTGATGCGTTGGTGTGCATGCAAGGGCATATGAGTAATACGATCTCTCAAAGGAATCATACAGGTTCATTACTGAACCGGAATACATGAGCTCACTCATGAGATATTAGGAAGAATCAAATTCCGTGCATGGTCATCTCGCTTTGGAAACTTGACTGAATTGGTAAGGTCTGGTATACTTTTGGAAAGTATATGATCAACACCTAAGTATGATATATGCTTTTGGAAAGTATATGATCGATACCGACTCCCGATGATCTGATGAGAATACTAATGATAAAATCCCGAAGGAGACAGTCTAAAAAGAGATCTAAAACTTCAGATTTATTCTGTGTCTTCCAGTATGTAGGATGTACAAGTATTAGGAATGCCTGATGGTGATGTGATCATAAACGATTGTATAACAATGACGCTTCCATTCTGAGGGTGACGAAACAAGTCTGGATTTAGTGACTCCTCTCATATAGAAGTAATCTGATCTTAGTGCAAATGTTGGACATTGATCTGAATGTGATTCAGATGCAATGAGAATATTAGATTTGAAATCTTTATTTAATCAAGCATCTATGGGAGGTCCACAAGATCTAGATTTGAGATGCGATCTCAATATCCATGTCACTGTACATGGAACAATACAATCGCTTGTCCTTATCTCCAAGTATCCGTGGAGACAGTGCATTATCCTTGAAAGAGTTCATGGATAATTTCATTGTTGATATATGTATCTGAGCATTGAGAAAAATAGATAATTAAATGTGATTTAATTATAATGAATAATATGAATTTGATTCATATTATAAAAAGAGTTATCTAAGTAATTAAATGTTATTTAATTTTAAAAGATGTGAATAATGTGAATGTGATTCATATTATTTGGGCACATGAGAATTGATATCGAAGATGACTAAATGTGATTTAATTATCATGGATAAGAATAACGTGCATAACACTATCCATATTATTCAGGTATATTACAAATGTGATTTATAATATATTAAAGAGAGCATATTGTGATTTATATTTGTTAATTAATTATTGATGTGAATTGGATTCACATTGGATGATAATTGAAAATATAATTTACATTTTATTTTGGGATGTGAATGTGATTCACATTTTTTCCAATGGCATGATTGTAATGTTCACAAGATAATTATGAATTATTTTTGTGAAATAATTTACAACAAATGTTGTTGTAAATCTTGGATATCTCATGAGATAATGAGTTCTCATGAGATTTTGAGGAGATAGACCCATTCCATCTCAAAGGAGTAGCCGTCCCTCCCTTTTTAGGGGATATAGTCATTCTCCTTATTATCTCCAAGACTAGTCAAAGTGATTTAATTTTGAATTGATTTATATTGATTTATCATTATATATTAATTTAAATTAAATCAATTGTTGTTGTGTATTTGACAACAACATCATGGCCATAGAAAGAAACTAAATTAATCTCATTTATTGATTGTGTGTTGTCCATGGATTGAGATTCATGGAGTCCCAAAATCTTATATAAGAAGAGGCACCCCTTACACTTCGAGTTACACGTTTACGAAAACAACATATGCTCTCTCATTCTCTCTCTCTACACTCCAAATGCTCTCTCCCTCTCTCTCATATGGCCATCCACCATGGATCCATAGAGAGACTCGCCATCGCTACAGCATTGCCGTTATGCTGTCGGAGTATTTGCTCGTGGATCTCCGTCTCCTTCGGTGCGCCTCGCTCGTGAAGAAGACGTCGGATCTCGTGTGACGAGATCAGGAGATTCACCGCTTGGATCATCAACATGGATTACGAGGAGCACACATCTCATCAATGCACTCACAAGCGTCTCCTCCGTCGGATCGGACTTGAGACATGAGGTATCTTTGTTTCGAGACTCGATCACAACCTCCCTTCAAGAGGTAACCTTAATACCTATTATGGTTTAGATGAAACGATCTGAGAAATGTTTTTGGATCATGTGGTTTCATCACATTATTTTTTGTAAATTCTGCTGCATCGAGCCACTAGTACGACATCAACCTATTCTAACCTGGCTTTTGAGAAGTCTTAGGTAGAGTCTTATGGGTATTAGAGGCTGTTGTGTTTTAAATTCGATCCCCAATAAGGTTCCGACTGCACCTAAATGTCCAAAGGTCCGATTGAGCTCCAAATTTTGATTTTATAAATACAAGTTTGAAAGTTAAAATCAAACCACTTTCTTTCTTTTTCTTTTTTTATTTTCTTTTATGTACTTATAGGCATTAGGGACTAGAAAAGGTAAGTATAGAGGGGTGAATAATCTCCATTTCATCACCATTATTCTTTCATTTTGGCCTTTAAATCCTAGCTGAATGCATGTATATATCATCATATTGCATATATTAACATCCATTATTTATTGTACAAATACTGTATAAAATATTGTATTTAAATCCAAAATAAAAGAATAAAGACAAGAAACGAAAAACAAATAAAATTCCAAAGGTATTTTATGACACTAAACCCCAAGACCTAGGCTTTATGATGTCTTGGTCAACAAGGGATAAAGTAGGCAGAGATAAGGGCCAAAAACACAATAAAAACCCTCATTTTCCTTCTTCAATAATTCCTTTTTGGGACCCTTTTATTTAATTATCTTTATACTTCAAATAAATAAACTTTGTACATGAAAGTTGAGAAAAATATACATAGAAAATACAAAATTGATTTCATTAAAAAACAATGCATATTATGCATTCTACACTCAAAATAAAAATTCAAAATCCAAACTTCCCAGACTTGTATTTTCTCCATATGAACTAAAAATACATCAAAATCACCTTTTTAATTGTATATAACTTTTAATTAGCTATTGGATAAAGGTGATTTCACTTAATTTGTAGTTAAGATGCAAAAGTTAGGTTTTGGACTCCTATTGTACAATATACTTAAATAAAATATTCATTTCATTTATTCTTTATATTTTTATTTATTTTATATTTTTATAATTGTTTGAATATTATTTATGGTATATGTACGTATTTTAGAATATAATAAAATCATTAAAAATAAACTAAAATATATAAGTGTATAAAATATGTAGATGAATTACATATACATATACCTATATAATATCTATATGTATTTATTTAAGTGTACAAATAACTTCAGAAAATATAATAAAAATATATTTTTCTATATTTAAATGAGTTATAAATTTATTAAATATGTATATAAATTAATAAAATATAAATTAAAAATAAAATAAAAATAGGTAAATATACCTATAAGTGGACCTCCAAAAAATAACTTATAATAAATTAACTTGTAAAAAATAAATAAAAATCATAATAAAATACTAAATAGTGAACATTTTTCATGTTTACTAAAAAATTAAATAATATCTTTACCATTTTATTCTATTAATTTCTTCTTTTTTTATTTTCATTTTTTGTCTTTTTGCGGATGACATTGCCCAATCAGGGCCTGTCGTCGGCTGACCTCGGTCAACTCTCTGACCGAGGCTCTAGCTCACATCAGACCTCATTTGACCTCGTCATCATTGAATAATCACACCTATTATTTGCATCCATTTGGATCAATTACTTCTTAACTTTTGATCCTTGACCTTCGAGCTTTCACACTAGTATGATTTCTTGGTCGAAGCGCCTCTGAATCAAGCGCACTCCTCAATGAAGAACCCCGTGTATATAGTGTCCCATCAACCTTCCTTCACGACTTGATTCTTCTTCTACCACCAAACACTAACCCTCTCGCATCTAGGCAAATCCCAGTGACAACAGGAAGCCCTATAAGGGTCCAACGAGTCGCGTGGGTGTTGAATCGACGCGATTCGAGCTCCACCACCTGCTCCAGCGCGAGCTCTGCTCCATTTTGGTCCAGGTCTGATAAAGCTCCTCTTTTCTTATCATTTCGATAATGTAGATTAGCAGTAGTGTAGGTTAGGTGTTAGATTAGTTTGGTGTTTCTTTTTATTCGTAAAAATAAAAATTAGAAGTTGTTGGAGCCGAGCTCTGTTGAACCTCCTCATTGTGTTCCAACCATCCCTCACCTCCTCTATCACCTCCATCTCCTTTCTAATCACCTACTCCTCACCCCAAGCACCTTCATGCACCTTGATTCTGCTCAGATCAAGAGATCAACCCTCCTACCTCTATCGTTCATCGGAGGGCTCCGCCAGAGCTCACCACCGCTTGTCCCGACATAACACCCCCCAAAAGGCTTGTTTTCATGCAACGTAGCTTTCTGTATGTTCTGGAGGGATAAAGGATCCGTGTGGATCTATTTTTATTTCAAGCTAGGCATCTAGAGCTCCTCTTCTTCTCCAACCTCTATGAACCCCTCCGACAATTCTCAGAGCCATCTGAGCATTCTAGCCGCTCTAGGGTGCCTCCAAGCATCTCCTCGGGCATTTTGTAGTGTCAGAAACCATGGGGGTAGCGAGGATCAACCAATCAAAGCTCGAGGGTGACATAGTTTGTCCCTATTATTCCATCCAACTTCGCAGTTGTCCGATCAAGTGTCCATGCCAGTTGCAGCAATAGCTGTCAGATCTGTCGTACCTCAACCATTGGATCCCTACCTGGGATCTAATCTCAACCGTAGTAGCAAAATCGGTATCAACCATCAAATGTGTGCCACATGTTAAGTGAAGATCATCAACCGTTGGATCGCACACATAGGGGTATTTTGCACTCCTGCCCCTTCCTTTTTGCATTTTTTGTTTAGTCCTCAAATCATTTATCTATAGCGTAAAAAGTTTTGGATATTTTGCATATCACTCCTTGTACTATTGTTATTTGCACTTAGGTCCAATTCATGTCACCTCACGTCCATGGATATTATTTATTTAATTTTATTTCTTATTTTTGAGTTATAAATGTGCTATTTTGGAAAAATACCCTCTAGGTATATATTAGTGGATGTATTTTGGAAAAATTACATCTTTGGCCCTAATAATTTCTAAGATATTCAGCTTTGGTCCAAGAACTTTAAATACGAAAATACCCCTATTAGATTGTATTTTCTTTGTAGATTTTAGTTTGTTAAAAATAGCTCCAGGACTCTAAAAATTCATAGGAAATCATCATAAATACTAGATGTATATATCTATCACATATATTTTTTGTTTTGGTATTTTATTTTTTTTATTTATTAAAAATAAAAAATAAAGATTTTATTCCTTATTTAAATATTATAAATCCAAAAATATAAAAGTATTTTGAAAAATTCCAAAAAAATCTTTTTTGTTATGGAGTTCTAAGTGTACAGACCAAAATCCCAAAAAAAAAGAAAAAGAAAAGAACAAAAATTTTAAAAGCACCAAAATCCTTATAAAATTTATAAAAAATTATAAAAAAAAATTTATAAAATGTTGTAAAAAATCATTTCTATTTTTAGTTTTGTTTAGTATACTTATTATATACTAAAAATAGTTTTGGAAAATTTTGAATCTTTAAGTAATTTTAATTTCCAAAACAATCCGGTTTATTAACTATATTGATTGTTTTGACTAATTATGTTATTTAAAAATACAAAAAATCAGAAAAAATTATAAGAAAAATACCAAAAACAAAGAAAAATTTAAAAAATATGAAAATATTTTATTTTGTAAATTTTGTATAATTATAGTTATTTTTAAAATTATAAAAGATATCTTTACTTATATATATATATTTCTAGACTTTTATTATTATTATAAAAATTATAAATCTGGAAATATAAAAAGAAAGAATATAATTATTAAACAAAAAAAAGAAAAAAAATATAAAAACAAAAATTCCAAAAAAATAAGTAATTTGAAACCCATAAAATTCCAAAAAGCCTCAATATCCTAAAATCATTTATTGTCTTCTTTTAGCCAATTTTGATTGTCTATCCCCCATTCTCCTTATGTTTGACCCCTATTGTACTTGTCCACTATACATTTTATTATATAGCATAATAAATTTTGATTCACACTTGCTTACATTGATTTCTCTATACATTATGTAGGTTAATTGTTGATCGAACGTAGTTGTTGAGAGGTTGTCACAACGACTGAGTCCTTGCCTTGTGAGGCTCATTTTAGACCTCTCGATCACTTGCTCCATCACCTACCAGATGCTGACATGTGTCAGCACATAGAGTCATATTCTTCACTAACATTTGTTGCAGTTTACTGCAACCAACCTTCTTCACCTAATTTTCTCACGTCCATCTTCCAGTAAAATCTAATCTCTACCCTTGACCCGATCATCCTAACAACCCTCCTACTCTCCTACCCTTTGATTATTCCAAAATCCCCTTCGATCATCCTATAAAATCACCTAAACCTCCACCATTCGTAACAAACTCTCCCCATCTCAAGAACTAAATAGGCCGACCACCTACCTTCTTCTCCCTACTCTGTCCAACAAAGGAAGTGACAACTCCTCGTAGCTGCTCTGTGTGGAAGGAGAGTGACCAGAGAGGAGGTTCTAGGGCTACCTTAGACTTACATCATCCTCATCACGTACATCGAGCTCCAAGAAGGACAACGCCTCGTTGAGCTGGAACTTGAGGTCATACAACTCAATCCCTAGGTGCATCCACCATTTCATCTGATTTCCTCATTTTCATTCCAAATTAGTCACCCTAATTACATATTTACCTACTGATATCGAAGAAATATCGATGGTCATACGGTTTCACAAGGCGAAACCACAGTTGATGCATTGACCACTCGATACATCCTGATTAATCAATAATTAATTCACAATATAAGTCCAACGATAAATAGCAAAAGTGGAGTTAACATTTATTATTCTCTACAAAACTAAATGCATAGTAAGAAAGCATGAAGAGGTCGAACCATATAAAGCAAAATTGCCGGTTTATGATTATTGCTAATCAAAGTACATTATGTACAAACATGTCCTTCATCATATGTATATTTTTGTGGGTTTTTAATTTTATATTTTATTTTATATTTTTTAAATTTATATATTTATAAATATACTATGCATATGTATATTAAATATATATATAACTTTTATTTTAATTTTCTAATTTTTATATTTTCTTTTTCTTTTTAATATACAATACACTATATAAGTCTATATATATGCCATATAGAGAGTAATATATTATATATAATAGTAAAAATAAATAAAGGACATAAAATAAAGTGTTGTGGGGTTTTATAAATTTTTATAATGTTTTTATAATTTTTTTGAAATTTTTGCTAATTGTTATGAATGTTTAAAGTCAAAATTATCCCAAATCAGGGATTAAATAATAGGCGGAGATTGACATGAATATTAAAAATAGAAAAATATATCAAAAATCCTTCAAATCAATTTTAATAAATAGATAATAACATAAATATAAATCAAGAATATAAAAACTTATTTTTGGATTTCTAAGTGATTTTTATAAATTTTTTGTTACATTTTGGTGCTTTTTAATTTTTAGTCTTTTCTTTGTCTATTTTTAGGGATTTCTTGTCTATAGTTAAAATATGCTAATATAGACAACATATAATTTTTTTTTGAAATTTTTCAAAATGTTTTTCTATTTTTTTATATTTTATAATGGAAAGAGGGACAAAAATGTGTCATTTCATTTTTTAATAAATAGTTAAAATTCTAAAATGCTAAAATAAAAATGGGTCGTGAAAATATATGTTAGCAGGTATCCAACCGTATTTTTGCATAATATTTAGAGCATGGTTGTTATTTCTAATAAATGAAACCCAAGCATAAAAATACATAAACTAAAAAGGGTATTTTTGCAAATAAAATAAACATCAGGACCATACATTCAATTTTCCCAAATATACACAATGTATATTAAAATTAAATGGACTTCAACTAATTATAAAAAGCCACAAGGGTACTCTTGCAAATTCACCACCTCATGTGGGACGACACGTGAGATGACGTGGACTGGACCCATATGCAATTTACAATAAAAATAGGGGCCGATTAGAAAAATGTCCACATTTAGTTGCACTATATATTTTATATACAAGACTAATTAATAAATACAAAAAATTGCAGGGCTCTAAGTATGCAATTTACCCCATCCTTGCATGGATACAGACGGCTGGATGATGGTCACTTATACATGAGGCGTCATCCACGCGGCTAATACCCGTTTGCATCTAGACGTCTGAGATTAGATCGCGGGATGCGATCGAACGGTCTGAGCTCTTGATTATCCTATGCCTCTGGTGTGATCTGGAGTGTGGGGGTCCACCCAACGGTGCTAGGTCCTTCACAAGAACAAGGAAGAACACGAGTGTGTTCTTCCTTGTTCCGTCGATTCCTCACGCTCCAAGGATGCTTCCGCGATGCTGAGGTTCTCTTCATGATGCTACTACTGATCTACGTCCAATGGTACCTCTTACAAGGTCCTAGACCTAACGAGGAGTCTTGGCGAGTCAATGGAGCTCCATGCACCTGAAGAGTCAAATTGGAGTTGATATTCCCCTAATAGGAGCATTTTCGACTTGGGACCTACATGGTGGTATTACTGGGTCTGAGACGGTGAAGCTTGACCCATTTTGAAGCTGATCTGCATAGGAATGGAGGGGGGCGGTGAAGGTCCGACGAGCGGCAGAGTAGGGCCTTTGATTCACGGATTGAGGGTCGATAAGGTTAGTTGGATGGTCAGTTTCGATGGATAATGTGTAGAGGAAGGTAATGGGTGTGATAAGGGGGTCGAAGATAGGTCTGGTCATGGTGAAATTAGGCCGGTGCTCGAGAGCTCCGGCAAGGGGCTCTATCTAATCTACGCTAAACAATTTATTAACACTTGAAACAAAGACTAGAAATGAAATACAAGAATTAAATCTACCTAAAATATGAAAGAAAATAACACTTATACCTAAGAGGGGGATGATGGAGCAGGGCGGCCAAAGCTCATCGTGGAACGCCTCCTCTTGCTCCGACGTATTCCAAGCGTGGGGTAGGCGCAACTGTCACCTGACCTCTACACACGAACGCCTAGACTCGATCAGGGGCTACAGGACGGATCAAGAAGGGAAGGAGGAACTGGTAGTTTATTTATAGACAAGGAGTTCTGGTGTACTTTGACGTGAATTATTGCCACGCTCGAGGAGGATCAGAAGGATTTGAAGATATGGAGTGAGAGAAGATCATGATGGGAATGGGATCCATGAATAGCTCGAGGTGGAAGGAGCAACATGGCGGCCTGAAAAAATCAAAGAAGGCGGGCCACTCGAGACTTCTAATAGAAGTAAGACGAAAAATGGGAAGTTGACCAATGTCAACAATCCCTGGAAGGCCATTGGTCCATGTCAGCCCGCTAAAGGACAAAAGAGCTCTCTTTATTTGAAAATAGTTAATTAAAAATAGTAAATAATTTTATTAATTTTTTATTATAAAATGGAATAATGTTTATTATTTTATATAGTATTTTAATATGATTTTTATTTATTTTTTGATGTTATTTATTACAAGTTAATTTTTAGGGGTGTATTTATAGATATATTCATCTATTTTATTTTATTTTATTTTATTTTTTTATTCACTTATTTGATATTTACTACTTATTTTTAGGTGTATAAATATATTTTTTTATATTTGCTGAGGTTATTATATACTTAAATAAATACGGGTATAAGTATATTTATTTTATCTATATATTTTTTTACATTATTTTATTTTTATGCTATCATTATGGTTTTATTCTAGTTTTAATATGTACACGTACTACAAATAATATTTTCAAAATTATAAAAATGTAAAGTTATAAAATTAATAAATAAAAATAAAATGAATATTTTATTAAGTATATAATACAACATGGGTCCAAAACATAACTTTCACATATTAACTCCAAAGATATGAAACTACCTTCATTAATTAGCTAATTAAAAGTTATATACAATTAAAAGTGATTTTGATACATTTTTAGTTTTTATTTGAGGGCTATGGGTCTTGGAAGTTTGGGTTTTGGCTTTTTATCATATATGTAGAAAGGACACTATATATTATTTTCTCATGAAATCAATTTTGTATTTTTCTATATATTACTATCTACTACTTTCATGTACAAAATTTCTTTATTTGACGCATAGAAGGTGGAAAATAAAATAGGTCCCAAAATGAATAAATGATGAATGAATAATTGGGATTTTTATTGCATTATTGACCCTTGTCTCCCCCTACTTTATTCCTTGTCGATCCAGTCATCAAAATGCTTAGGTCTCGATGTTTAGGTTCATAAAATACCTTTGGACTTTTATTACTTTTTTTCGTTTAATTTCTTTATTCAATAATTTTTACATTAAAGACATTGTTTTATACACAATAATTGGAATAAATAATGAATGTTAATATGCAAAAAAGAATGTTATTCACATGCATTAGCGAGGGTTTTTAAGGCTAAAATGATAGAATAAATGTGATGAAATGGAGATTCATCACCCCCTATACTTGCCTTTGCTAGTCCCTAGCAAACACTTATGCAATAAATATAGAAAAATAAAAATAAAGAAAAGAAAAAGAAAGAAAGTGGATTGAATTTAATTTTCAAACTTGTCTTCACAAAATCAAAGTTTGGAGCTTAAGTCGGACCTTTGAAATTTTAGTGCGGTCGGAACCTTATTGGGAATCGGATTTGAAACACAACAACCTTCATGGCTCCCAAAACTCTTCTCAAGTATCCTCAATAGCCAGGTTAGAATACTTCAACTCATACGCAAACCCTTAGAACTATGAATGTTACTTGTACAATATTTGTGATGGTGGCTGCCCTCAACTGAAATGGCAAAGAGACTGACTTCTCTAGCATGACAAGCTAATGCTTCCCCAATCCAACAACTCTTTCCTTGAGGAATGGGATATTCCCTTATAAGTTCAAGTGGCAATCAGCTCGAGAGTTGGGGGTGAAGAGGAGAATGGATGGTATCCAGTGTAGCTACCGATCCTAGGATTCTTGACCAATGTAACCAAGTCACCTAGCTTCATGATGACATGATATGACTTTGTAGCTCGAGCTTGGATATTGACTTTACAAATATATACACTCCGGCATGTATTTTATTTTCAACCAGGATTGTCCACTTTTTTGGAGTTTTAACTTTTTTTTGAAATACTATATGCAGCAGCATTTACATAAGGAATTTTTCCTCTCAAGCTAGTAGACTATCCCTGTCTTTAGACGTCTCTGCTACTGGAGGGTTGGGGTGCACTTCCCTCCCTCGACAAGGGCAAATGTTTCTATTTATGTGCGTCTCATACCGGTAAATCCAATCCCATCACCACTCCAACTGAGTTGAGCCAAGTGAAAGGTGCATGTGTCCAAGTTAGGTCATTATCAATAAGAGTCGTGTGTTTGCTCCGAAATACTCTGCATAGGCAATCAAGAATCCATTGAACCAAGTCTCTTGATTCTCAAAGAAATAAGTGAACTAGACCAGAAGTACCTCAATTCCAGTTCCTATAGGGTTCCTACGATTAGGCAGATTTAAGGTTCAACCAGGCTCCAATCTTCGGATTTTACTTAGACTTGTTCAATTATCAAACTTAATCTGAAAAATGCGAATGCTATGCAAATGCTATGTACAATGCAGAAAATATTTTTGTGATGCAATTTTCAAAGTTTTAAACTTTTTATGGATTTTTGAAAAAGGTTTTGCAACTTTTTATGCAATTTTTGAAAAAAATATTTGCGAATGATTTTTTAAACAAAAGATTTTTAGAATAAAACTAGGTACAAATATTTACATGGGGACAAATCTTTTTATTTACAACAGTTGGGTTTTTAAGGATTTACAAGGGAGGTGTGATTATTAATATATAGTTATTAAAGAATTTTCGTGTGATGTATATGTTTCTCAAACTTCTTTGAAAATGATTTACAAACATCTTCGAAAACTATAGTCCAAAATAGTTTTTGCAAATAATTTTTACAAATATTTACAAGCATTTAAAAATAATTTTACGAAGGTTTTTCAAGCAGTATATATAGATTTTTTGATTTTTTTTGCACTTATTTTCAAAACTGTTTACCAATAGCTTTTTAGAACATTTTTATTTCATACATATAAAATATTTTTTTACAAGCAAATATTTTTACAAAGATTGAAAATATTTTTTAAAATATGATTCGAACATATTTCAAAAGATTTTTCAAATAGATTTTCAAACTATTTTTCAAACATTTTTAAAATCATTTTTACCAGATTTATCAATCAATATATACAAAATAGTTTGAGGAATAATACACATCTCTTTTTTGAGTGATTTAATTTAATTGTATATGTTTGTATATAAATAGTGATTTAGCCATACTAATTAAAAATACGAAAGTACGAGTTATGGCTAAAGTATATATAGAGTACATAAGACCCCCGCACTTAACTTGAGCTATTTCTTCAAATATTAGAGGAAAAAAGAGAAGACATAACTCGTACTAAGTATAGAAAGCCTAAAGAAGAAACAAATGAACGAGTAAATAAATGAATGAGAAGTCGACCGCCCCCCCATACTTAGGATCAAATAATCCTACGTACAACAGACTGTACACAAGGTAGGGAGGGTCAAGGGTTGGAGTGAATAAATCACAACTCAGACTGTCTCCCCCTATACTTAGGGTAAGATATCCCTATGTATAGACAAGAATTAGAGATAGTGGAGGGGATCAAAGAATGAGTGACTCGGGGTGCACACCCACTATACTTAGGAAAAAGTACATCCTAAGTATAGCAGACTGCCAAAAAGGGGCGACACCAACACTTTTTTGGCAGATAAAGAAAAACTGGAAATAAAAAGAATAAAAAAAGAAAAGAATAAAATATGAAAGCTTAAAGGAAGAGTTTTTGACTGACATTATCTGAATCTTGTGATGTTGCTACGGTTGTGAATGTTTCTTCAGTGCAGAGTACATTGATAGAGTCGATAATGGCCAGGAAAGTGTCATGCTCGAGGTAAGGCTTCAGTAACTGACCATTGACGACAAATGGTTGTTCGTCAGGAGACAATTCCAATATCACAATGCTTCCGTTGTCACACACTTCTTGAACCCTAAATGGCCATGTCCATTTACTCTTTAATTTGCCCGGGAAGATCTTCAACTTTGCATCAAATAACCAAACTTTATGTCCAGTCTCGAAGGTCTTTTGTCTCATGTGCTGGTCATGTAAGTGTTTTAACCTTCTCCTTGTACACAAATGTGTTATCACATGCATAGTCTCTGAATTCCAGGAGCATGTTTAGATCCTCTTTTCTTTTCTGACCACCTTGTTGTGAGTCCAAATTACAAATGTTGACTGCCCATAATGATTTATGAAGAAACTCCAATAGTAGATGGCATGGCTTTCCTTATATAAGACGGTAGGGTGACATGCCCAAAGGTGACTTGTAAGCGATTTTGTATGCCCAAAGGACTTAGTCCAAGAGCTAGGACCATTTTTTCTTATCCGGCTTGAAAAGCATCTAGAGGATCATCTTGATTTCTCTGTTTGATAATTTAGCCAGGTTGTTGGTTTGAAGATGATAAAGAGGTATGACTCGGTGATCGATGTCGTACTCCTTTGTTAATTTCTTGACCTCTATGTTAATGAAGTGACTACCCCTATTTGATATAATTATCTTCGAAATTCTAAACTACGGGATGATGTTCTCTTTCAGAAAGCGATAGACTGTATGGTTGTCTGCGGCTCGAGCGGGGATAAATTAAACCCGACGACTCACATAATCAATGACAAGAAGGATGTTCTCATATACATGACTTTTAGGGAAGGATCCCATGAAATCAATGCACCAAGCATCGAATACATCTGCAATCTGAATGATCTTAAGGGGCATTGAATCTTTAGATGTAAGGGTACCTTTCAATTTCTGACAGTGTGTGTAGCGCTTGATAGATGCTGCAACATCCTTAAATAGTGTAGGCCATTAGAGGCCACATTGCAATACTTTCACTATCATTCTATCTATAGAGTGGTGCCCAGCAGATTTGAGTGAATAATAATGCTTGAGGACACTATGATGCTCCTTCTGAGGCATAAACATGCGCCAAATACAATCCATGCCTTCCTTGAATAAGAGAGGTTCTTTCCATTGTTAGAAATGGATAGTTGACAAAAATTTGTCCTTTTGGATCTTCGTCCAGTCTTCTGGAACTACACTTGAGACGAGGTAGTTTACAATGTCGGCATACCAAAGGAGTGAATCCACAAACATAATTGACTCCTCAGGAAAGGTATCTGTGATGGGTGCACTGCTAAATGGAGGCTCTTGCTGCTCAATTCTGGAGAGGTGATCTACTACCACATTCTGCACCCCAGGCTTGTCCTTAATATCCAAATGAAACACCTGGAGGAGAAGGATCCATCTGATCAGTCTAGGCTTAGCATCCTTCTCCAATTGTAAGTATCTGATAACAGAGTGGTCAGTACAGATGGTGAATTTAGATCCAAGCAAATAGGATCTGAACATCTCAAGGGCAAATACCTGTTGGACGAGATTTTCGGTAGGTTTTAAGTTAGATGAAATAAAAGTGTGTCACTGACCCAAAGAATCCCTCAATAAAAAAATATTTTTTATTCTCAAACTAAATTATTTACAAAAAATGCAGCAATAGAAATTTTGTTATTTAAGTAACATGTATAGCAACAGGATCGAACTCAGTGATGCAACAATTTCGAGGGTTATTCTAAAAATCAAAAAAATCAATTAAAAGAAAAGGGAATCACAAATGCTAACTATCTTGGTTCTTGTGAAAATTTTTTATTTTAAAAATTTTAAAATTTTTATATTTTTTATTTTCTGATTTCACAAATTATTAATGATTTTTAGTTTTAGAATTTTTCAATTTTAAAAAATATAATTTTCAAAATAAATTTATACACCAAATAAATGCTTTTTTTTGGATTTTTCAAATATGATAAAATTGTTAAAAAATTCTTATAGAAAATATTTGTTATTTTGATGATTTTTTACTGTTTTATAAATTTTCAAAGATTTTTAGATTTTTTTAGGATTTTCAAAATGAATAAAAATAGGGAATAATGCAAACAGTGAACGAACAAGACTATTTTGCAATTTAAAAAAATATAAAACGAAATCAAAAATTGCTGTAGTTATTTTTCCTAAAAACTATATTGAATCAACTACAAACAAGAAGTGAAATCACAATTTTTTTTGGATTTTTCTAAAATTTAATATGATTTTATTTAGGATTTCTAGTATTTTAAATTTTTTAGGTCTTATATATAATTAATGCGTTAAATTAGCACAGAAAATAAAAGAAAAAAAGAAAACTATTCTTTTTTTTAAGAATTGTTTACTCAATATTTGAATTTTTATGATTTTACAAAGTTCAAATAGAAAAAAATGGATGGTTTTGATTTTTTAGTAATAAAAAATAAAAATAAAATGTAATGAAAATTTTATACAAAGAAGAAATAAGTAACAGAAACTTCACTTGAATTTTTTAGAATTTATTGATGAATAAAAATGTTTATTTCAATGAAAAGAACATGAAAATTAAAGTTTGGAAATTAAGGACTTAAATGTAATTTCTGAAAATATTTCTAGCAATTTATAATGCAGAAATAAATGCAGGTCTCTTTATTCAATTTTCACTATAAAACGTCTGTAAGTCACGTGAATGAATATCATCAGAATTTGTTCGCAAATACAAAGAACTCCAACGAAGAATGTGCAATTTACCCAAAAATAATGTATCCTTGAATCTAACGGGGGCCCCTTTGAAATTCATATGCCTCTGGGGGGTGGAATGATATTTACCCAAATATTTAATTTATTCTTTTAGGGTTCACTGTAGAGGCTTCGTATCTTTTTCTTCACAAGGGGGCGGCGCACGGAGGATTCATATATGAAGCTTGACGAAGGGTGCGGGATTCGAGTGGTGGTGATGCGTGGTGGCACGGCCGTAGAGTTGGATCACGCGGGCGGAGGTGCGTGGTGGAGAAGAGTGGTGCGGCATAGGCATGGAGGTTCTCTCCTCCAGTGGCGAAACAACAATGAAGGCGAAGGAGGACAACACGCGCAGGTGGTCGCTATGCCCCAGATGGCATCTACAATCGGCGGTAGGTGGAGCAGCTCTTCCCCAGGTGGAGGAGGCCTTGGTAGAGTAGTTGGGAGGCTTCAGGATTCGCGACGGAGGGGAGCTCGCCTCTCTCGATGGGAGGCGTCGAGCTGCGCGAGGGCTGACGACGTTTGGAGGTCCGCCAGGCAGAGGAACGATGATGAAGGGGGGTGACACATGCCCCTGGAGGTCAATGGTCGAGGCGAACGATCTGAATGTGGTCGCGACGACGGTGAAGATGACGGCCCCACACGTGAAGGTGGGGTACTGTGCGTAGCTGTCGGTGATGAAGGATGGGCGGCAGCGGCGGGAGTGCTGTCGTCACCAACTATTTTTATTTTTTAATTTATTTTAAATGTAAAAATAGAAATGGGAAAAGCTATTTTTATATTTTTTGTAAAAAAAAGAATCTGCAAAAAAATTTTTGTTGTAAAAATAGAAACTATAATTTTTTGTATTATTTTTTTAATTCATGTGAACCTGCAACAAAACAAAGATAATTCGACTCAAGCACGACGGCTCGGTCCACAATTATTGGACGGAAAATGTGAATGGAAATATGGATCCGACGATGTGGAGGGATAGATTCGGATCTTTGACCATCGTGCATGACAGGAGTTGAAAGATCATGTGAGATAGAATTTGAACGTGGATAAATTGAGAAAATGAGATGAAAAATCAGAATCGGAGATGGATCGAATGTGGTATAACAATGATCTATGACTACGATCTACGATCTAAAAAAATGACAATGAAATTAAAAATGGAAAAAGTAAGCTACGATTAACCTAAGTTAAGAACAAGAAAAATGGATCTCACCATGCGAGTGGAAAATGTCGTAATGGCCTCGACGAAGGCCAACTCGCTGTCACCAGAAGGCTCGATGGCTAGACACCATTCTATAACAAGAAGCTCTTGGAGATTAGGCTCCTCTCACTAAAGATTACTCAAGTGAGAATGAGGGAGGAGGAGCCAATTAAATAGAAAAAAATAATTGAATTTGAATTTTAAAAATTTGAATGAAGATGAAAATAAGAGAAGAAGTTAGTGATGGATAAAATTCCTTATCTACATAATTATAAATTAATTAAATTAGTTTCGTCACATTATTAAATTAAATAATAAATGTTATTTATTTAATTTTTTGTGGTGGTTATTTAAGGAAATCAACTATATACATATACTATATACATATCGTACATTATATACATTAGTTAAATAAGGAAATTATATGTACAAAAATAAATATATATGATAAATAAATGGTAAAATTGCATAAACCATCGTTGAAAACTGTCTTTCAAATTGTAACTCCAAAAATTATGAAACCATAGCCATTGAAAAGATAATTTAATTTAGAATACAATGGAAGTGAGTTTGATTCTATTCGACTTCATAAGGAGCCGGAATTGATCTTTTAATTATCGCTTTATGGCTTTTTCCGGATGTGGTTACTTTTATTCTGTACATGATTTTATTTTGTAATTATTTTTATTATTTAGAAAACATTTTTATTTACAATTATGTTTTGAAAATTATTTAATTTGAGGTCAATTTATGTACAAAATAAATAGTGTAAATTTTATACAAATATACACAGAAATGTATTTACAAAACATTTTTTGGATTTTTTGATTAAGGACCCATCTCCCCCTACTTTATTCCTGGTCGATCAGGTGAAGTCTTGTTCTTCTCTCAGGGTTCGGGTCAGCCGGTATCTATTACATATATATAAAGTCTTTTTATTTTCTTTATTTTTCCTTTATTTATGTATTTATTTATTTTTGGTTAAAATAATAATATATGTACAATATTTATGCACAGATGCAGGTTAGTAAGAATATGGATTTAGTACTATGTAAAGGTGTTTTATAAGGGATTTTAAGCTAAAATAAATGAATAAAGATGATGAAATGCATATTCATCATCCCCCTATGCTTTACCTTTGCTAGTCCCTTAGCAAACACTTATTTGAAAGAATAAGTGAATAAAAGAAAAGGAAAGGAAAAATAAAGAAATTAGTATAAAATTGAGTATTAAACTTATCTTCATGAAGTTGTAGTATGGAGCTCTGTTAGACCTTTGGATTATTAATGTGGCAAAACCTTAATGGGAAATGGATTTAAAACCTAACAGCCTTCAAGTTCCATAAGACTCCTATTTAGGTCTCCTCAACAGTCAGGTCTAAACAAGTCTACATACACAAATTCTTATGATTATGAATCTTTACTTGTACGATGTAAGTGAATTATAGCTCCCCATCTCAAAAGTAGCAAAGAAACAACCTCTCTCAACAAGATAACTCTAGTCCTCTGATCTAGCAACTCTTTCCTCAAGGAGCAGGGATGTTCCCTTCTAAGTTCAAGTACAACCATCTCAAGAAGAGGAGATGGAGAAAAGAATGGACAATAACCAATGTAGCTACCTATCCTTGGATGCATGACCAGTGTAGTCAAGTCATCCAGCTGCAAGCTTACAAAAATTTGACTTCGAAGCTCTTATTTTTTTATACTTGTATATACACTCTGGCATGCATTTTACTTTTCAATCAAGCATGTCCACTATTGGAGATTTTGCATTCTTTTTCATTTTTTATTTTTTTCAAAAAAAATATACAAGGTGCGGCATGTACATAAGGAGTTTTTCCTCTTGAGCTAGTAAACTATCCCTCTTGTGAAGCATTATTGCAATCCCACAGCATCCTGTCTTTAGACCTCAATGCTACTAGATCAGGTTGAGATGCACTACCCTCCCTAGAGGAAGATGAGAGGTTCCTCCTAAATGTACTACCCTTGTATGCTACTCCAAGACAAGAGATTCTGCCTCCTCACTACCTCCTCCATGAAGAGCTACGTGTAGAGTGCTTGTCCAAGATAAGCCATGGTCTAGAAGAATCATGCGTGTGTTGTTAAATATTCAACTTAGACTAATCAAGACGACATATGAACATAGTCTTATGGACTCAAAGAATTAGGTCGCTAGGACCTGAAAATTCTTAACTCCAGTTCTTATAAGATTCCTCTGAAATTAAGTCGATTAAGGACCAACTAAGATCCATTCTTTAATTTTATTCCAGACTTAGTTTAAATGTCAATATTATCCAGAAAAAATGGACATGAAAATGTAAGAAAATATGCATAATGCAAAAAGAATGCAAAAAAATTTGAAATACTTTTTTTTTTAATTTTGAACTTTTTTATGGATTTTTGGAAAAAATATGCACATGTAAAAAGAGATGTTTTTGAAATCTTATTTATGCAAATTTTTATAGATTTTTGGCTTGTAGTTTTTAGGGATTTTTTTAAGGGAAAAGGTTAGTAAAATATATACAAGTATATACATGGATTATACAAACTTTTTGTTGTTTTTTTTGTTGTTTTTTATTATAAGAGGATTTTTTGTTTTGTTTTTGTTTTGTTTTTATTTTATTTTTATTTTGTTGTTTTTTTTGAGATGGAAGGTGACCAAAGTCTATATACACACGTGGATTTTACGAATTTATATACATATCATGAATATAATCATATTTAAAAGTACGAGTTATGTCTAAGTATATACAATATATATGACACCCGCCTATACTTAGCTCGAACTATGTCCTCAAAGTGATCAGAGAGCGGCAAAGGAAGACATAACTCATGCTAAGTATAAAAAGTGAAAGACTCCTAGGCTTCAATGACTCAAAGGATATGAAATGAATAGAAGTAGGTAATTTCACCTATACTTAAGATCAAATAATCCTAAGTATAGAAGACTGTACAAATGGGGAGAACCAAGGAAGAGAATGTATGAACTCAACAGCTCGTCTTTCCCCCTATACTTAGGTTAAAATAGCCCTAAATATAGAATATCAACAAGTTGGAGGACAGTCGAGAGATCAGAAGTGAAGGATATGGTTAGATCCTCAAGCGCATCATGGAAGCGTGAGCATCGTATCAAATACGACGAGCAACGACTAGTCGCACTAGTTGTTCTATGCAACGGAAATTAAAAATTTTTTATTGTGATAAAGCCACATGATCCAAGAACACTTCTCGGATCGTTTAGTCTAAACCACAAACAAGTAATACGATTACCTCTTGAAGCGTGGTTGCGATCGAGTCTCTAAACAAAGAGACCTCCTGTCTCATGTCCGATCCGACGGAGGAGACACTTGTGAGTGCTGGGATGAATCGCGTACTTCTCGCAATCCATATTGATGATCCAAGCGGCGGATCTCCTGATCTTGACACACCAGATCCGACGTCTTCTTCACGAGCGAGGCACACCGAAGGAGATGGAGATCTACGAGCAAACGATCAGGAAGCATAACGACGAAGCTGCGGCGATGGAGACTCTCTCTAGGGCATCCATGGTGGACGGCCATATGAGAGCGAGAGAGAGTAGGCGTGTAGAGAGAAAGAGAGAGAGAGAGATGTGCTTCAATAGCATAGCCCTTGAGAGCATGGCATACCTCTCTATTTATAGGGTTTTGGGATCCATGGATCTCAATGCATGAGACATATAAAATAAATGGATGAGATTGATTTATGTCTAATCCAATGGTCAAGATTGTTGTTGGTAAAAACCAACAACTAATAATCAAATTTAAATCAAATATATTTGACACATCAAATATAATTCAATCCTAAATTAGATCGAGCAATTAAGGAGAAAATAGCATGGAGATTACTTCTCATAAGGAAAGGGGGGATGGCTACAACATTCCTTGTGGGAATGTGTAGCCATCCACCATGTCCTCATGATGGAGGCAATCTCATGCAATCTCATGAGATTGCATATCTCCATGAATTTCTCCCATAATTTCCTACAACTTTTGTTGTGATTTATTCCTAAAAAAATTCACAATTAATTTTGAGAATATTGCAATCTTGCCATTAGAAATTTGTGAATCACATTCACAACCCAAAACAAAATATAATTTACATTTTCAATTAATCACACAATGTGTATCCAATACACATCAATCATTAATTAATAAATATAAATTATAAGTAGCTCTCTCTAATACATTATAAATCACATTTAAAATATATTATGAATAATATGGATAGTACTATCCATGTTATTCATATCCATGATAATTAAATCACATTTAATCATCTTGGATCTCTATTCTCATGTTCCCAAATAATATGAATCACATTCACATTATTCACATATTTGACATATAAATCACATTTAATTATCTTAGATAACTCTCTTTATAATATGAATCAAATTCATATTAATCATGATAATTAAATCACATTTAATTATCCGTTTTTTCAATGCTCGGATACATTTTATCAACAATGAAATTATCCTAAACTCTTTCAAGGATAATGCACTTTCTCCGCGAATACTTGGAGATAAGGATAGGGCGATTGTACTATTCCACATATAGTGACTTGGATATTGAGATCACATCTCAAATCCAGTTCTCGGGCCTCCCAGAGATGCTTGATTAAATCAAGACCGTAAATCTAATCTTCTCATTGAATCTGAATTACAATCAGATCAATGTCCAATATTTGGACCAAAATCAGATTACTTCTCTACTGAGAGGAGTTACTAAAATCAAGACTGTTTCATCACTCCCTAGGAATGGAAGCATCATGGTTATACAACCATTTATGATCACATCACCCTCAGGTATTCCCAATACCTGTACATCCTGTATACTGGAAGACTCAGAATAATCCCAAAGTATAAGATCAATTTTACGCTGTCTACTTCAGGGTTTTATCAGTAAGTTTCTCATTTTGATCATTGGGAGTTGGTATCAATCATATACTTTCCAAAAGCATATATCATACCTAGGTCTTGATAATATACTTTCCAAAAGTATATATCAAACCTACAAATTCAGTCAAAATTCCAAAGCAAGACGATCATGCGCACGGAATTTGATTCTTCCCAATATCTCATGAGTGAGCTCATGTCTTCCGGTTTAGTAGTGAACTGGTATGATCCCATTGAGAGATCGTATTACTCATATGTCCTTATATGCACTCCAGCGCGCCGGTGTATAGACCTTGGTTAGGTCATCAACCTATTGGTCCGCCAAATGTACATACTCAGACATATAGTAACACATCTGTCTCCGGTCAGAGGATGCATGCCTATATCATGTCAACATACGATATAGGACTTTGGTTTTCTCGATCTTGTTAAATCAACTCTTTGACCTAACTAATATGACACCTCCAAATCTCTATTCCTATACAGAGGACCTGCATCAAGAGGTCGGTCAGATATCAGCCTAACTGAGAAAGGATTGCCATCTCCTAATTAAGCTGGAGATCATCTCTTAATAATCATTTGACGGTGCTTGATGAGTCCTCAATGTAACTCATTAGATATCCATCTAAGCACCAGCCTCTATGATTCAATAATTAAATCAACATCTGTATAATCATTAAGATGGCCACGGTACATAACCCTAATTGTACTAAGGGACCTATTATGCAAATTATGTATTCTTCATTTCAGATTAGGGAATGATATTTGCAATAGCATTTATTGCATAATGGCTCGATGTGGGCTCGCATGTCCAACAATCTTCCACTAGCCCAAAGAGCCATTAATGGGCTAATCATTTAAACCCACACTCATGTGACAATCATAGGCTATTTAGAAAATAGATAGGTAAGCTGATCAGTCACACTGTTCTTAAGAGACTATTCCATGTCCTTTTATGGCACTTGCATATCCCCTAGTAACAGTGCTTCAATCCAATGCGAATGTTGCATCTTATGCAACTAATACTCAATTTTGTTATAGTGTCCTTGACACTATAGCTTGATAATTATTATAACCAGTATGGCCATAATCCTTATCAGAATACCTTTATTCCTAGAGATCTCTATCTCTTAAGGTATCTACAGTCCCTTATAGATCACTATCTACAAGGTCTTAAACTTTTGAAGATAAGACTTTGAGATCACTATCTCTAAGTTTCATCATCTTTGAAGATATTGTTATTACTGCAATCAAGTGTTTTATTCCATAGTAGGATTAGTAACATATTACTACTCCCACTGCATGGCAGACATCTGGCTCTTTTGTACATCTAGCATACACTCAACTTCTCGTAACTGATGCACAAGTGCAAGCAGTTTTAGCATTCTCTGGTGCTAATAGCATCCTTATAGATCAGATCCTTTAAGAATCTCAAGGTCATAAAGTAGGTATCTAATAGCATCCTTTATTTTCCTAAGGAAGTAGCACTCTTTGGTGCTAGATTCCAGCTTAATTACATGGAACCTTATTAAGGATATATAATGTAGTCTCTACCACATATATATACTTGGAATCCAAGAGATAATTATGCTAAGATTAATTGATCAAACCATGTCACACATGATAAATTGTATCTCCCTACAACTATATTGAGTTAAGGTTCATTAGGAGGATTGAGATAGGAATGATATTCACATCTCCATAAAGTATTCCTTGAATTCATCTAATATGTACCAGCTACCTTGGTTCTAAATCAAAATTGTGAAATCTTTGAACATTTCAAAGGTTTCTTAGGTGAAGAGAAGAAATTTCATATCATACATTATCATCAACAGATATCACATATCCATAATGTTTACTATGATATGGATGATTCACATATATCAATATGTATGAGATCCCGAATACCTTGACATCTTACACCTTTCCCAAAGAAAGGTGTATTGGACATTTTTCTTTGGATACAATATTCATAAGTATGCAAGTTTTGAAATTTTAGACATTCTAAAGTTTCATCTCTTACTTGTCCATTGATCTCATCAACAGACATATGTCCAAAACATGATGCCAAATCATTGTCAAATGATATTTATCCTCCTATTGATCTTTAAATGTTTAATTTTCAGTATTAGACATCTTAATGAACCATTCATTAATTTTTCTAATTTAGCGGAGTCCATTAGATGATAGATTACAATCTTGAAATATATCCATCATAACTCTCTATGATAGGTTCATTCCAGAATTCATGTTTATTTTCAACATTTAGAAATAAACTATGAGTGTATTCTAATATCTATGTCACAGAGACATTCTCCAAGACTAAGGGATCCCACTGAAAATATGAAGTCTATTGATCCAATGGAAATTGTTGCAACAATTGCATCACTTCCAACATGGATAACCATTAAACTTTAAGATCAAATTTCTAATATTCTAATTCAGATGCAACCAATTGCAAGTGTCATTAGAAGATTGAGATACAATTATTAGACTTTATCTTATCAAATAAGTAAGTCAATATTAATGATTATATCTAGATTATTTTGATGTACTATTTGATTCCTTCTCTAAGGATTCTAGATAAATATGATAATCATACTATCAACACATCAACTTATTGCAGTATAGGCATTCATCCAACTCTTTGGATGTCATATGGAAGTCACAGAAGTACAGTCAAAGAGTTGACTATACTTCTTACTTGGGTCCAACCCATGCTTCCACTGTGCTCCCTTTATCTATAAGCAACCATTGCTCAAGACAAAGGATCTCTTATGTTAAAATCAAAAATTTCAATATAAGAGTATTTCAACATTTATACATGCTTCATTCAGTTCATACAATATGAATATTATGAAGCTTTATGAATGACTAGAGTATAGATAGTAGAATGATGACATTCATCGTATCTACATCCATTTAAACTCTTAAAACTTAGGTTCAGGTACGTACTCAAACAATTTGAATACATCATCTCCTATAGAGCCACCATTCTGCATTATGCAGAGAACCATGTCATTCATGATTATATGTTGAGAGCTCATATGTATGCCAGAACATTTTCTTAGATTTTTTAAGGATTATTTGATAATTACGATCATTATCGGCATGTCACTTCAAAAGTACATTTGATGAGATCAAGACTTATAGAGACATACGAACACTAGGATTTTAGTCCTATTGTCTATTTAATTATCATTCCTCATTATTATGAGGAAACTTGCATATTGCAACCACATACATTATGTGTCCAATTCCAAGTACAATATCTGGATCATGGGTCCAATCCATGATATTCTACTGGTTATTATTGAGTATAACATTGAGCGGGTTTAAAGAAGGATTATCTGAAATAAGAAATTTGCATAAACATATATAAATATTAATTTACTTTGATTTAGGAATTTTTATATCAAAGTTGTCTTTCTATGTAAACAATGAAAGTTCATTCCCTTAATCACTTTCAATGTAAGAGATATACTTACCATTACATCTCAAGCAAGATTTGGGATCTCCTTCCTTATCTTTGTAACATCCCAATAATATGAGAATCTGTAACTCGGATAAAAAGAAGCGGGAACACATTCTGCCTTGCAAGTCCAACTTGCATCTCCTAATTCGATCTTTAACACCCAGGCCCACCACCCCTAAGGTGATGGTGACCCGTCATTAATTGAACCAACCGTCAACAGGAATACAACTCGCTATGCACAATCCAATATCGCCCCAATAATATGAGGACCCGATATTGGGGTCACTACGCATACGTCCTTACTCTTTTGAGAAGCAACGAGCCCGATCCAAATGGATCATATGCAGGAGCTGTCAATTCGGATAGGCGTCTCCTACATACAATATCTGGGGACGGAACCCTTCGCCTTGACGGGAGACCATGGATGTCACTTATGTGATCCTCCACCTCATATTAAATTTTCAATTAATTATCATGAATCATATTTACATAATTAATTCTTCCAAGGGAAATACACATCTATTCATAATAGAGTGGTTTAAATTTGGATATAATTAACTTAATCATATTAAATTAATTATCAATCCAATTCAATCAACAAACTTGATTTTACTTGAATATATGGTATTATCTCAAAATACGTATTAATTCAAATTTTAATAATTAGAAAAATACGTCATGATCTCTCAAGAATCATTCGTTCCCTACCCGCTGTCATGGCCAGTACCGACGGGAGTGGGACGGACCGCATCTGGTGCAACTCGCTACCCCAGTGATCCCCGACTAGACACCATATCTGCCTCGAGAAAAAATAATGCCGAGTCAATCATTTTGTACTTGAGATGATCATCAGTTCTTCAACTGAAATTATACCATATAGTAATAATCAAAACATTTTTGATTATAAGGAAATTTGCTAGACAAATTCCCAATCCTATTCAAGCAAGGAGTTTGATGATTGTGTTTCCAATTATGATCTAGATCAAATCTAATAAATTTATTGGTTGAGGCCAAGTCAATTAAGGAAATAATCATCATTCAATATTTCTCAAATATTTTCCATAATTATTTCATGAAATTAACATTTGATTTCACTAATTGACAATCACATGGTTCTTGATTAGGACTGTAATTTCAGCAGTGACCCCTACTTACTAAAATTAACATATCTAAATCAATTTAAATATAAATAAGACAAAATCAATTTTCAAAGATTGCTAATTTGATTTAGGACAGAACCTAAGTGATATTGCACGTATTTCAAGGCGTTGCTAAACAGTAATTAACTCATTAATCATCTTAAGATTCGCAGTTCCCGCAACAGTGAATACATGTTCATTAAAACAACCATATCTCGAGCAAATGGAATCCAAATTACGTAAACTCAGATCCTATAGTTTCCTTATTTAATGGAGAACAAAATTCAAGTTTTATTTTCGTGCTTAAACAATTTAAACAGGGCCGAAAATAATCACTAAATAGAGATGCGAAAATGAAATGCGATACAACTTCCGCAACCCTAATGAACCCAAGTCGCCTTCAGTTTTATGGATCGTATCCAAAACCTTCGACCTAAGGCTTTGATACCACTTGAAGGATATGGTTAGATCCTCAAGCTCATCGCAGAAGCATGAGCATCGTATCGAATACGACGAGGAACGACTAGTCGTACTAGTTGTTCTATGCAACGGAAATTAAAAAAAATTTATGCGACGAAACCACATGATCCAAGAACACTTCTCGGATCGTTTCGTCTAAACCACAAACAAGTAAAAGGATTACCTCTTGAAGCATGGTTGCGATCGAGTCTCTAAATGAAGAGACCTCCTATCTCAAGTCCGATCCGACGGAGGAGATGCTTGCGAGCGCGGGGATGAATAGCGTACTTCTTGCAATCCATGTTGATGATCTAAGTGGCTGATCTCCTGATCTCGACACACGAGATCCGACGTCTTCTACACGAGCGAGGCGCACTGAAGGAGACGGAGATTCACGAGCAAATGATCGGGCAGCATAACGACGACGTTGCGGCGATGGAGACTCTCTGTAGGGCATCCATGGTGGATGGCCATATGAGAGGGAGAGAGAGTAGGCGTGTAGAGGGAAAGAGAGAGAGAGAGATGCGCTTCAATAGCATAGCCCTTGAGAGCATGGTATGCCTCTCTATTTATAGGGTTTTGGGATCCATGGATCTCAATCCATGGGACATATAAAATCAATGGATGAGATTGATTTATGTCTAATCCAATGGTCAAGATTGTTGTTGGTAAAAACCAACAACTAATAATCTATTTTAAATCAAATATATTTGACACATCAAATATAATTCAATCCTAAATTAGATCAAGCAATTAAGGAGAAAATAGCATGGAGATTACTCCCCATAAGGAAAGGGGGGGATGGGTACCACAATCCTTGTGGGAATGTGTAGCTGTCCACCATGTCCTCATGGTGGAGGCAATCTCATGCAATCTCATTAGATTGCATATCTCCATGAATTTCTCCCATAATTTCTAACAACTTTTGTTGTGATTTATTCCTAAAAAATAATTCACAATTAATTTTGAGATTATTACAATCTTGTCATTGGAAATTTGTGAATCACATTCACGACCCAAAACAAATAATAATTTGCATTTTAAATTAATCACACAATATGTATCCAATACATATCAAAAATTAATTAACAAATATAAATTATAATTACCTCTCTCTAATACATTATAAATCACATTTATAATATATTATGAATAATATGGACAATACTATCCACATTATTCATATCCATGATAATTAAATCACATTTAATCATCTTGGATCTCTATTCTAATGTTCCCAAATAATATGAATCACATTCACATTATTCACATCTTTGACAATTAAATCACATTTAATTATCTTAGATAACTCTCTTTATAATATGAATCGAATTCATATTAATTATGATAATTAAATCACATTTAATTATCCATTTTCTCAATGCTCGGATACATTTTATCAACATTGAAATTATCCTGAACTCTTTCAAGGAAAATGCGCTTTCTCCGCGAATACTTGGAGATAAGGACAGGGCGATTGTATTGTTCTATGTATAGTGACTTGGATACTGAGATCACCTCTTAAATCCAGATCTCAGGCCTCCCATAGATGCTTGATAAATCAAGATCGTAAATCTAATCTTCTCATTGAATCTGAATCACATTCAGATCAATGTCCAATACTTGGACCAAGATCTGATTACTTCTCTACTGAGAGGAGTCACTAAAATGCATAGCCATTTCATCACTCCCTAGGAATGGAAGCGTCATGGCTATACAACCGTTTATGATCACATCACCCTCAGGTATTCCCAATACCTGTACATCCTGCATACTGGAAGATTCAGAATAATCCATAAGTATAAGATCAATTTCACATTGTCTACTTCAGGGTTTTATCAGTAAGTTTCTCATTTTGATCTTTGGGAGTTGGTATCGATCATATACTTTCCCAAAGCATATATCATACCTAGGTCTTGATCATATACTTTCCAAAAGTATATATCAAACCTACAAATTCAGTCAAGCTTCCAAAGCAAGACGATCGTGCGCATAGAATTTGATTCTTCCCAATATCTCATGAGTGAGCTCATGTCTTCCGGTTCAGTACTGAACATGTATGATCCCTTTGAGAGATCGTATTCCTCATATGCCCTTATATGCACACCAGCGCGCCGATGTATAGACCTTGGTTAGGTCATGAACCTATTGGTCTGCCAAATATACATACTCAGACATATAGTAACACATCTGTCTCCGGTCAGAGGATGCGTGCCTATATCATGACAACATACGATATAAGACTTTGGTTATCTCGATGTCGTTAAATCAACACTTTGACCTAACTAATCTGACCCCTCCAAATCTCTATTCCTATGCAGAGGACCTGCATCAAGAGGTCGATCAGATATCAGCCTAACAAAGAAAGGATTGCCATCTCCGACTCAGGCTGGAGATCATCTCTTAATAATCATTTGGCGGTGCTTGATGAGTCCTCAATCTAACTCATTAGATATTCATCTATGCACCAGCCTCTATGATTCAATAGTTGAATCAATTGCTGTATGATCATTAAGATGACCATGGTACATAACCCTAATTGTACTAAGGGACCTCATATCCCCTAGTAACGGTGCTTGCATCCGATGCGAATGTTGGATCTTATGCAACGAATACTCAATTTTGTTATAGTGTCCTTGACACTATAGCTTGATAATTATTATAACCAGTATGCCCATAATCCTTATCGGAATACCTTTATTCCTAGAGATCTCTATCTCCTAAGGTATCTACAGTCCCGTATAGATCACTATCTACAAGGTCTTACGCTTTTGAAGATAAGACTTTGAGATCACTATCTCTAAGTTTCATCATCTTTGAAGATATTGTTATTACTGCAATCAAGTGTTTTATTCCATAGTAGGATTAGTAACAGATTCCATCTCCACCGTTTGTCTCCGCCTTAACCTCAGCACGCCACATGACTCATCATGCATCGTATGATTGCCTCCATGCCCCTCAATCTTCACTGATCATTTCCGCTTTAATTCTAGCCCTTCGATCCACACCTTACTACACATCTAGACTATCCGCCAGCACCCATCTCTCAAGGTGACACATGCCTCCATCTCAGCCCTACCTCTTATCATCCCAGATCCAATCCACACCTCTCAAATGCGCCCTCTCCTCAGCCATTGGATCGCGAGATCCAACAGCCGGGACATATTCTTCCACCTCCGACCCTCTTCCTTGCACACGTCGCCCCTCTCACGCACCATCTTCCCCTTCCTATTTTTGCCACTTCTACTAACCTTGCAACCTCCCGATGACCTTACGACCTACCCCACTCGAATGTCATCCTTGCGGGTCGCCACTCACTCCACATGTCCCCTCCACTCGCTTTATATTCCCCACATAAACACCCACTGGAACCACCATCTCCGCCTTTTAAATAATCCGTCGTCGACGCTCCTAGAACTTGTCCTTTACGTAGGGAGTCGCCAAGCGAGCCTCCGCCCCTCGATGACAGCAAGGGGGCGGCATGGAGCGTGAAGACGACGAGCTCCTCAAGTGACGGCCCATGGCCCCTCGCGGCCAGGTTTGCGGTGCCCTGACATCGTCGAGCTGCTCCTCAAGGCCGATTGAGTTCAGCGAAGACCAGGTGTCGAGAAGAAGCCCGCGCATAGGCCCTTCGACCGCCATTTTTGCTCAGGTAAGCCCTTGGATCTCCCTACGCTTTTATCTTTAATTTCTTTCAATTTATTCAGCTCAACCCATCACGTTTACCCTCCATTAAACCTCCACTTAGCTTCATCTATCCATCCCCATCCTCTCACACACTCCCGACTGCACCCTCCTCTTCTCCAGGACCTTGTCACCCTCCGCTACCTTCACCACCCTCGCCGGCGGTGAAGACCATAAGGGCTTCATCCTCTAAGCACGCAGCCCTTCCATTCCACTCACTTTGCAACTACTTCGCACGCTTCGGCTATCAGGCTAACTCTGCAGGTGCTTGGAATCTTCAATCACCGAAGTTCGAACGGAGCTTACTTCGCAAGATCCTACTCTGGCATGTGAGTATCGATGACCTTCATCAAAGGTTCTGGCACCTTCACCAAACTTCGGCGATGAATGCTGCACCTTTAGATGGCTCCACAACACAACAGATCAGGAGGAAGATGGAGGTGGAGCTGCAGCAGCTTCGCCGGAGGTCTGAATCCTCCGCTAGCCTGGGACGGGGGAAGAAGCGCAATGACCGTTGGATGGCTTCATCCCAGCGCCAATCCAACGGTTCAGAAGAGGACACGAAGACACCGTCGATATGCTACAATTATCGTCCGATCTCAGGATCAGGTGGTCTTTGATCGTCCACGTGTCTCCACCAAAGAAGTTCCGAGCCTCAGCGTCCGATCCATAGGCTTGGGACTGCCGAGCCTCGTCCAAGCCCGGGCCTAACACCAAGCCTTAACGAGCCTTGTTCGAGCTGACATGTCAATCGAGCCTAAAGCGCACGTGCTTGTCGCGTGCACTATGGGCAAATTGCATGGAGGCCCTGCCAACTTCTCCAAATTGCATACAAGTCATGGTGTCAGGTGCAGACCACATGCACCTGGGGAATTTTGCACCTAACCCCCTAAGGTTTTTAATAATTGCAAAAATACCCCTGCACGAGTGGGTTATTTACAGAGAAGGTCCCAAACTTTATTTTATTTGTATTTTAGTCCCTTACTGGGACCTGCTTGTTATTTATCTTTTATGTTTTCTTGCATTTATGCCCCTGGCTTCACTCTTGCATATCTTGAGCATCCTAGCTCTGATTAAGTCGATTTCAGTGGAGTTTTGAAGCTCGTTTCATTGTATTCTTGATGTCATGCTTAGATTTCAGATTTGACACTATGAATTTTGATGTATTATTTTAATAGCTAAGTTTCTTTATTGTAATGCCTCACATGCCTTATTTATACATCAATGAAAATAGCTTCATGAATTGAACCTGATTTGACTCGTGATTAAATGGCTCAAGTGTTTTGATAATTAGGGTGTATTTTTGCATTGCATTTAATAGCATCTCTTTGCATGATAGAAATCAAATAAAAATGGCATACAGTCATGTTTACATAATGCATCATGTAATGTCTCCATGCATTTCTTGATCTATGATTCTTTAATGCAACACTTAATTCAAATAATTAGAGTCTAAATATTACGAGAGAGGCTTGTGTCCCTGAGTTCGACCTTGGGCTTGCCCAAGTAAAATATAAATGGACCATTTGATTTAATTGATTATATTAATTAGATGGTTCTTTGATGCATCCGATATGGCCAATTACAACGCATTAAACCAACTTATTAAGAGGCCGAAATCTGGGCTTGTCAAATGGCGCTGTTGCTGGGGACACGACTCATCTTTTATCTTGTTTGGATTTTTATTTATTTAAATAAGTGTTTTCTATACGTAGGTCAATTTGTCCATGCTGTCATGCGTCATTAAAAATTCTTTTCTATCGATATCTAACATTTACTTTTGTGGCAGGGCCCTTGATGTTCAAGGAGGCGAGGACCAGGTACTTCTTCGTTGCGAGGAGCTGCAAAAGCAATTTTGGAGATCATTCGAAGGGAAAAAAGTCTAGCATTTTATTTCATTTCATATGCATGTAATAATCATCTTTACAACGGTCTTCGATCGAAGACTCACGCTTGTAAATAGACGAATTATATGTGGTTATGTGGCGATCGTCCCCAATTGAGTGTCGAACTAGGACTAGGAACACGGCTCTTCGAGCTTCTTTCACATTTTTATTTTACATGCTTGCTCGTAGGTAGGACACACTTTACTTAAAGATGCACATAAACATCGCTTCACCTAGCCAACATTAAATATATTCTTCCCCACTAATAGAAGCATGTTAGGTGATGTTTTCCATCGACTTGCATACATTTGTTTTTGCTTTTCAATTCAGTCCGATTATTCACGAAGATTTGCTCAAGGCACTACATGTTTTCTCGCATAGCCTAGATCATGATTTTTATCGACTGCATGGCTTTTCTCGACTCCCCCTCCTAGCTTGATCACCTAGGTTAATGGAAAATGGGACTGAGCGGTAGATGACGATTATTTTCGTTTATGTGCGGACTTTTAATCAGTGATAACCTTAAGCAAAATAATTGGGACTATTAATTTCAAGTCATCCAAAAAATGGAGTAAAATCTTGTTTTGGGAGAGCAACACCCGCGTTTACGTAGATGGTTTTATTTGATATTTTTCCCGCGTAAACTAGAATGTTTATCTATCACCATAAAAATTGACAAGATAATTAATGAATCTACGTTTCGTCATCTTGATTCTATCATTTTGGCCTTAAAAACCCTAGTAAATGTGTGTAAATGCTGTTAATTTGTGCATTTTATCATCCATGCATTTGTGTGTAAACGTTGTATAAAATACAGTTTTAATGCCAAAATTATAGAATAAAGAAAAGAAAAGAAAAAGAATAAAATATTGTAAATATCTTATGACCCGAAACCCTGAAACCTAGGCATCTAGATCAATAAGTCAACAAGGAATAAAGTTGGGGGAGATAAGGACCAGGATAACAATAAAATTTCTTTTATTTAATTCATACATTATTCATTTTGGGACCTATTTTTTATTCCAATTTTATACATCAAATAAAGAAACTTTGTACATAAAACTTGTAGATAATTAAATATATAAAAATGAAAAATTGATTTTACATAAAAATATTGTACACATAAAAAGTTATGGTCTGAATAATATTCGAGAATCCTAACTTCCCAGACATGTATCTCCCAAATAAAAATCTAAACACATCAAAATAACCTTTAATTGTATATAATTTTAAATAATCTATTTAATGAAGGTGGTTTCGCATTTGGCGGAGCTACGATTTGAAAGTTGAGTTATGGACCCCTATTGTATACTTGTACAGATTAAAATATTTAGTTTATTTATTATTCTTTATTTTTATAAATTTATATTTTTATAATTTTTAAAATATTATTTATAATATATATATACATTAAAATCAGAATAAAAACCTAAAGAGAATAAAAAAATAAAATACCCGAATACAACACATAGGTCTAACATTTGTACATATACCTATACGATTACTATTTCTATTTTATTAAGTGTACAAAATACTTCAGAAAAATAAAATAAAAATATATTTAAGTATATTAAAAAAATTTATAAATTTATAAAATAATAAACAAAATTTAATATACAAAATCAAAATAAAATATCAAAATATATAGATATGTATATCTATATGGGCCTAAAAGGTAACATGTGTTTTTGTACCTCTAAAAAATAGATAAAAATTGTCATAAAATAATTTATAAATAATAAATATTTTTATTTTATAACAAAAATTAATAAATTAATTTGCTATTTTAAAATGATTTTACAAATATTATTTCCAGGTTTTTTCATGGTTGGTCAACGTGGACCAACCAGGAGGACTGGAGAATTGACCTCAGGTGAACTCTCTGACCCAATGCCTGTGCCCTTGTCAGAGCAGTGTTTCCTCGTTTTTCTCCTATTTTTGGAGACCACCCCTTTCCTCCTTTCATGTCACGTCCTTCTGCAAATTTTTGCCTCGTCCATTGGTTATTCACGCCCAGGTTTTTCTTGGGCTGTGAATCACTGATCGTGACGAGGTTCCTCGTTCTTCACGTCTGTTTTACCATCATTCAAAAATGCCCCTTTCCTTCCATTGCACTTTGAACCCCTCTTCTACCTTAGTTTGACCTCGCTTTGTATCTCCGTATCAACTCCCGTGAGAGGGGAGCCTCTAGCTCCTTCGCGCGAGGCAGGCGAAGGCCGGAGAGACGCTCCACCCCCATCTCTGGTTCCGGCCGTGAGGTACCCATCTAGTTGTTTGTGGCTCTAGGTTCGCATTTTATTCTATTTTTCTTGCATTTTGTATCTACTCGTAGTCCCAGGTTCCTTCCCGACCGTTTCCTTCCGATCCTAACCCATTTAATTGCCACGCTTCCCCTAGATGGAGCTTGCTCCGACGAGTTCCATTTTCGTCGCTCGTCACCTTCCTCCCACCTCGCTACAGGGTCGTGGCAATTTGCCCCCAACCCTATCACCGTCTTTTGCAGGTACTGGGATGCTATGCATAACCTGGAGCAATTTTCCCCCCGCAGGAGGTACCTGGAGGATCGAAGCTCCGTTGCCATCGTAGAAGAGGTGCAATGACCCTCCCGCTCATTTTGAGGCTTCCCACATCTGAAGATCATTTGTAGGAAACGTTCTGGGTCTTATTGAGCTTCAAAGACAATGTAGGAGGGCGGGGGAGGTTGTGGAAGCTCGCCATCGTCGGCCTTCTTCCGTGTTCTTCCTCTTGGCCTCTCAGTCGTTCAATCCCGTGCAGGAGCCAGACACGCCAGCATCCATCTGATCGATTCGCTGTGCAGCCGTCAGATCCATGGCTGGGATCTAATCCCAGCCCTTCGTTCATGAACCGTCATCTTGCGCCAAGAGCCCACCACATGTCAAGTGGGAGAACTCCTACCGTTCGATTGTGCTAGCTGGGTATTTTGCATTGCCACCCAGAGACATTTTGTAGTTAAATATTAGGACATAAACTTTCCTTTGCCATTTGGTTTATTTGGTTAATTTTGCATTTCAGCCCCCAGACATTGGTTAATTATAGAACGGTCCTTGTCCACGTCACCTCATATGACCTGCGCACGTGAGGTGCGTGGACATTTTGCGAAGGACCCCCCCGAGGGTTTCTTTATTAAGTTTTAGTCTAGAACTTTGTTTAAAGTGTAATTTTTTGGATTATTTACAAGTCAGACCCCTGAACTTTTTGAGAATTACAATCTGAACCATACTAGGGGCGCATGCGCACGCACGTGGGTCTGGTGTTTTTACACCTATGCAGGGTCTGGACATTTGTGAATAGTACATTAACTATTTTAATTAGTTATACCTTTTGTGGGAAAATTATGCCGAGGCACCCGAGCTTTCGCATAATTACAAAAATACCCTTGCTAGATTGATTTTTCTTTTTTTCCTCTATTTATTTTATGCATCTCTAAATCTCTAAAAAATCCACAAAAAATAACTAGTGTTCCTGTTGCATTCCTCTATCATGCCATATTTTTAATTTGCATTTTTATTGCATTTTCAAATTTATAAAAATTAAAAAACCTGCATTTTTGATACTGTATGCATCAGAAAATACCAAAAAAAATATTAAAACCCTTTAAAAAAATCCCCCCAAAAATATATTTTGTGTATTTTAGTATCTTTTAACTTTAATCCAAAAATCATAAAAAAATAGAAAAGAAAACCCCTAAAAATTATAAAACTCTAAAAAACATCATAAAAATAAAAATTCAAAAAAAAATCATAAAAATATAATCTTTGTTTCCAAATTTTCTCTAATTTATTTCCTTGATTTAAAATTAAATTGGAGAATTTTGTTATTGATTTCTATTTTATTTCTCCATTTTAGTTTCAGACTTTTATTGTATTCACTATTTTAGTATTTTTGACTTTAGAAATAACTAAAAAATTAGAAAAATCTAGAAAAATCACAAAAACATTAGAAAAATATAAAAAAAAGCCTAAAAATATTTTATTCTTTCAATTTTCCTCAGTTTTTACCTATTTTTATAAATATCTTATCTCTCTCTTCTCTTATTTTGTATATATACTTTATTTTATCTTTTTAAAGAAAAAGAAAATATAAAAATATAAAATATAAAAAGAAAATAGAAAATCAGAAAATTAAAAAAAATCAAAAATATAAAAATATAAAATCAAAAGAAAAGAAAATAAAAAAATATAAAATTAAAACCCACAAAAATAACATTTATAGGCAAATCATCACATTCACACTTTTGAGCAATATTGCCCCGGTCTACCTGTCTGCTCCCTGTGTTCGACCTCTATACATACTTGCACCTATACACATCTTTGTTGTAGAGTTATAATAAATTTTAACTCCGCACCACTCTTCTTTATTTAATTTCTGTTGTGGGTTAATTGTTGTTTGAATTTCAGATTTTGCGCGAGGTCAACTAAGCGACTGTGGGTTCGCCTTGTGAATTGACATGACCTCCCTATTTTCGTGTTCAACAAATGGCTCCATTTTTGGGGAGCAATAGCGCTTAGTTCGGGTTTTTGCTTGATTGTGATATTTGTCTATTTTTGTGCTTCATTTATTTGCTTTATTCTTGATATATCTTGTTTGAGCTGTTTAACCCCTTCTCTTTGTTGACTTCGTGTGAGGAACCATGGATCGAGGGAGTCGCTCCACCCTAGGCGGCTGGGCACC
Organism: Ottelia alismoides; assembly: GCA_037367405.1. Classification (NCBI taxonomy): domain Eukaryota; kingdom Viridiplantae; phylum Streptophyta; class Magnoliopsida; order Alismatales; family Hydrocharitaceae; genus Ottelia; species Ottelia alismoides. Next base: position 1,559,573 of record JAZKJV010005374.1, read on the forward strand.
CACGTGAAGCCAGCATCTGCCAGCCTAGCACCAAGGAGACGAAGAGGGATTTTTAAAGATCGAGCTCCCTTTGTATTTCTTGTATTTATTTTTGTAATTTTAAGTGAGAGAGAGACCACTATTTGTTGTAATAATACAGGTACACCGAACTTTGGACTCTCAAGCCTAATATCCAAGTGTTTGTGCACTTAGGGGCTCACCGCGGTTTTCACGGTTTTCTTCGCATTTTTTATTTATTTGTTTTCCGATTTTTTTTCTTTCTTTTGTGTGATTGAGCCCTTAGTTGTAGGAGTTGCTTGTTGATAGATTAGGTCCAAATACTTAATATATTTGTCTGTGCCTATAGTGATGTTTTGGATCTAGTCAAATTTTGAAACTGTGCTTCACACTAATAGCAGCTTCTCATCTTAGGACGATTTCATTGGTTGCATTTGCATATAGATAGGTTTCAATTCTATTAAGCATCCTTGCATGTAGAGTGCTGGAGGCAAGGCAAGCATTTACGCTTTAGCATTCATCATCGTTTTGTCACTTGCATTGCTTTTCCGCTCCTCTACCTTTGATTTTGATCACCTAGGTGCTTAAAGGAATGGACTCCTCATTAGGCGCGTGCATTTCTCATTAAAAATCCAAAAAAAGTGATAACAAATAAAATTGGGACTGCTAACATTACTCGACCCTAAAATCAATAAAAAAGAAAAATCTTGTCTTGGGGCGAGTAATCCCCTCATTGTCTTCGCTTTTACTTGCTCGCGCACACACTAATGATTAGTGCCAAAGTCCCATTTCAGCTCCCTAAGTGTGTATGCAAATCTTTGACTTCTCACCTAACTCTAAAACATACAAGATAAAAAGACCACATTTTACAGTCTCTACCAAGTTGAGTAGGTGAATTGAGGATATGTCTTGCGTGAGTTTGTTTGTGCTTTCTTTGTGTATGCTAGATCATCCATGCACATTTGCGCCTTCTTCATCACTCTCTTGACTTGACCTTCGTGCTCTCCCGATTGTTTCCTTTTGTTTTCAAGATGGACCCCTGGAGTGTATTTTATTTGAACTTTGCGGATCCCTTGTTCACTCCAGTCGGTCCACCTCTTTTTTATCAGGAGGACCCGCCTTCTACTTTTTCTGATTTTTGTACATACCCGCCTCAGCCACAGTATCAGACCTCGGGTTTCTACCCACATCCACCACCACCCCAGCATTTTTTACCTTCATATCTACCTGAGACTAACCTGTTGGAGTCACTTCTCACGATGTCCACACATGAGACCTTGACCTAGTTCATGGAGCAAATGAATTCGAGGATTGACAACATCACCTGCATGAATAAGAGCCACATAGATGCTTCACGATCTGATGATTTGGAATCATTTGAGGATTTCCATGAGAGCTTGCAATTGCCCAAAATACAAAAAAATGAGAACAAATTAAAAAATCCAAAAAGAGTTCGGGAGACCTTTGATCGAGTCAGACTGTGAGGAGAGAGCCACTTGCCAGAACCTTTGACCACACAACCATTCACATCCTGTGCCACCTTTGACCCCGAGGATGCCGCTGTACGGACTGCTTTGGGCATGCCTCGTATGCTGATTCCGACTTCCTCCCTTGTATGAAGGAGGTCCAAAAATTCAAAATAATGTTGACTGAACCCTAAGTGGTGGTCACCATACATGAGATCATCTGTGCCCCACTTTAGCAGGCCATGATCAAATTATCTGCTCCTCCTCTCAAGAAGAGAAAGCAAAGAAGCAGATCTGAGCATCATATTTTGACCATGGCCACTGCCCACGCCATCACACACCGTTCCATTCCTCGGAAGAGGAACACTGTCACATCTTTCATTAGCTGTACCATCTCTGACCACACATGTGATCACACTCTCCTAGACGGCGTGCTTCAATTAGCATATTACCCTTCTCGCTGATACAGTCTCTTCACTTAGGGCCTCTAAAGAAGACCAGGATGATCGTACAGTTTGCTGATGGATCTATCAAGAGGCCGAAGGGTATCCTTAAAAACGTCATCATATCGATTCAGGGCACAAGCTACCATGTTGACTTTGTCGTGTTGCCCATGGAGACCTCCACATGGGAGCACTCTCCAATCATCCTGGGACGACCATTCCTCGCCTCTACAAGGGTTGTTATTGACTACGGATCAAGAGAGATTCGCTTCCATCCTATTGACGAGAGAGAAATGTTGATCACCACACCCACCGTTGACCAGAGACCTGCACCTGATGCAACTTAAACCTGTCTTGTCTGATCCTGAGGCCTATGACCTTTATCTGGATATTAGAGAGACTTTCTTTATTATTGATGATGAGACCTGAGAATTCCTCTCCAAGGAGGGAGACTCGGAAAGCATAGACCTCGGAGTTTCTGCTTCTTGTGATTGGCGATGTGTTGATGACATCCACGGGATTTACACGATTGATACCATTGAGCGAAGGGAAGATGTAGAGACTAGATAGGATGGACATGTTTCGACTACTTTCACTTATGGGTCTGTTCCTGTTAATTGAGATTTAGATGAGATAAAAGCCGAATTTGATTTGATTGCTTTTATTTGGGAATTCGAGCCTTTTGATGAAAAAGATGATCCGGTTGAGATTACAGAGGACGAACATGTTTCGACTACTTCCACTGATGAGTTCGTTCTTTTTGGTTTTGACCTGGACGACACCTCACAGGACGACACTGAGTACACTACTTCCGATGATAATGAGTTCGTCCCTTTTCACTACAACATCAGCGAGACTCCTATGGCTAGACCCAGCTGTACTTCTTCCACTCACCCGCCTGTGCCTTCACACCATAAGACCACCGAGGACATACACTCTGTCGACCCTGATCGGCTTCCGTCCATTATGGACCCCTATGTCGACCTGCATCACACCAGATCCATTTCTCAACGGTCCCGCAAGAAGGTTCGCCTTCTTCCGTCTTGATCATATGTACATCCATATCTGTTGTATATTCGCTTTCATCTTTGTCTCTCCCTCCTTTTGCTCATCCACCCATTCTCTTGTTTGCCTTTCTTGGGACGTACTTTGTCCTAAGTATAGGGGGGACGAGCAGAGTGTTCATTCTCCATTCTATTTCATCACTCTTGTCATTGCCTATACTTAGGGCTTCTTTTACCCTAAGTATAGGAGGAGTGATGTGTACATCCTCTGATCTTGTTTCACAATTTCATCTCTTTTATTCTTTTCTTCTTTTCCTTTTCTCTCTTCTTTTTGTATCAAAAATGTGTCGCCCCTTGTTGATAGTCTCATATACTTAGGACGTACTTTGTCCTAAGTATGGGGGGGTGTGCACCCCAAGTTCTTCTAGTCTTTGATCCTCTCTATTATCTCCTCTTCTTGTCTATACTTAGGGATATCTTACCCTAAGTATAGGGGGAGACAATCTTAGTACGATCTATTCATTCCCACCCTTGACCCTCACTGCTTTGTGTACAGTATGTTATACATAGGATTATTTGATCCTAAGTATAGGGGGGACGGTCAACTTCTCATTGATTCATTTATTCGATTTATTAGACTTGTCTATACTCAATACGAGTTATGTCTTCTCTTTTCTCTCCGATCTATGAGGACATAGCTCAAGCTAAGTATAGGGGGGTCGTATATACTGTGTATATACTTTAGCCATAACTCTTACTTTTGTATTTTTCTTGCTAAAAAGTCTTTAAAATTCATTAAAAATCATAATAAAAAGATGTTATTATTCCTCAAATTCATTTTATATGTACTGATTAATAAATCAAGCGAAAATGTTTTTTGCAAAATATTTGAAAAATAGTTTGAAAATCTTTGTGAAAAATCTTTTGAAATTGGAAAACATTTTGTTACATGTTTTCAACTTTGTAAAAAATTGTTTATTTTGAAACCTTTATTTTCCTTTATGTGAAATAAAATGTTTGAAAAATGATTTGCAAATGGTTTGGAAAATGGTTGTAAAAATAATTTTGAAAAATCTATCTATACTATTTGAAAAACCGTTGCAAAATGATGTTCAAATGTGTGTACTTGTTTGTAAAAATTAATTTGGACTATAGTTTTTCAAAATTGTTTGTAAAAACTTTTTCAAATAAGCTTGAGGAATAGATACATCACACCAGAATTCATTATATATATACCCATAAAATTGACCACTTACCCTTGTAAATTCTTAAAATCCACTTCTTGTAAATATAAGAAGCATCCCCGTGTAAATATTTTTAACCTAGTTTTTATCCAAAATCTTTTTGTTTTCAAAAATCCCAAAAACATTTGCAAAATTAAAATACCAAAAGCATTTGAAAAATCTTTTTGAAAAATACAAAAAATGCATATGCATCATCCTTTTCAAAAATCCATAAAAATTTCAAAATCTTGAAAGTTGCATCAAAAAAATATTTTCTGCATTCTACATAGCATTTGCATAGCATTAGCATTTTTTGGATTGAGTTTGATAGTTGAACAAGTCTAAGTAAAATCCGGAGACTGGAGCTTGATGGGACCTTAAAATCTACCTAATAACAGGAACCTTATATGAGCTGGAATTGAGGTACTTCAGGTCTAGATGACTTAAATCTTTGAGGATCATGAGACTTGGTTCAATGGATACTTGACTGCCTAAGTAGAGTATTTCGGAGCACGTTAATGACCTAATTTGGACACCTGCACCTTTCACATGGCTCAACTCAGTTGGGGTGGTGAGGGGATTGGATTTACCAATATGATACGCACACAAGTGGAAACACTTGTCCTCCTCTAGGGAGGGAAGTGCACCCCAACCCGTTCAGTGATGAGGAATTCTAATGACAGGAGAGTGTGGGTTGCAATAAAGCTTCAAAAGAGGGATAGTCTACTGGCTCAAGAGGAAAAACTCCCTATGTAAATGCTGTTGTAAATAGTATTTCAAAAAAAGAAGAAGAAGTAGACATGCCTGTACAAAAATAAAATGCCTGCCAAAGTATGTGAATATGTTGTATAGCCAATATCAAGCTTGAGTTTTAAAGTCATATCATGTGAGCCTGCAACTGGATGACTTGACTACACTGGTCTTGCATACTAGGATAGGTACCTACACTGGCTACCATCCATTCTTCTCTTCACCCCTCCTCTTGAGCAGGTTGCCACTTGAACTTAGAAGGGAATACCCCGCTCCTCGAGGAAGGAGTTATTGGATTGGGGAATCATTGGGTTGTCATATTGGAGAAGTCAGTCTCTTTGTCATTCTAGTTGGGGAGAGCCACAATCACTTACACTGTACGAGTCAGATTCATAGTCGTAAGGGTTTGCATATGAGTTGAGATATTTCTGACCTGGCTATTGAGGAGACTTGAGCAGAGTGTTGGGATTCTCGAAGGCTGTTGGATTTCAATTCCGATTCCTATTAAGGTTCCGCCTGCACTAAAATTCCAAATGTCCGACTTAAGCTCCAAACTTTTATTTTGTGAAGACAAGTTTGATAATTAAGCTTAATCCATCTTCCTTCTTTTTCTTTTCTTTGTTTTTCTTTTTCCGCACTTATTGCATAAGTGTTTGCTAGGGACTAGAAAATGAAAGTATAGGGGGATGATGAATCTACATTTCATCATCTTTATTCTATCATTTTGGCCTTAAAAACCCTGGTAAATGCGTGTAAATGCTGTTAATTTGTGCCTTTTATCATCCATGCATTTGTGTGTGAATGTTGTATAAAATACAGTTTTTAATGCAAAAATTATAGAATAAAAAAAAGAAAAGAAAAAGAATCGGTTCCTTCTCTTTTGCAATAATTAAGGGAATTAGATGATGGGTTGGACGCAGCTTTGGCCAAACTATCGTGCTTCTTTGGTGATCTGCTTCCTTATTATTCAATTCAGTTGGAGGACAATATTATAGATGATTTATCTCTACTATGCAACAAAGATCCAGATTCAGTGGCAGTTCAACCCGTTGTCTTGACCATTCTTCTTTGCCAGAGTTGAAGCCACTACCTAATATACTGAAGTATTCCTTTCTTGTTGGAACAAAGAATAAGCTTCCTATTATCATTAGCTCTAGGTTGAGCAGGAGGCTAGGTTGTAGGATGTATTAGAAAAGATCTGCAAAGCTTTAGAATGGACAATGTCAGATCTCGTAGGTATAAATCATGCACTGTATTCACACAATATATATGTCGAGGATAATGCTAGACCTTCCTATGATTTTTAGAGGAGACTTAATATAAATCTACAGGAAGTAGTTAAAAAGGAGATTGAGAAGTGGTGTAGAGAGGATTTTATCTACCCAATCTCTGACTTCAAGTGGGTGGCCCCTTTACATGTTGTCCCAAAGAAGATGGGAATTCAGATGGTCACCAATAATGAGGGGGTTGAGATCGCAACATGAGTACCCATGACGTGACGCATCTGTGTTGATTACAGATTGCTTGAATGTTGTGACAAAGAAAGATCACTTTCCCCTAACCTTTTATCGATCAAATTTTGGAGAGATTGGTGGGGAACGATTCTTCTATTTTCTTGATGGGTATTCAGGATACAATCAAGTAGACATCGCTCCTGAAGACCAAGAAAAGACCACTTCTACATGTCCTTTCAGCATATACGCATTCATGCGCATGCCTTTCGGGCTATGCAATGCCGTGAGTACTTTTCAGCGATGCATGATTGTCGTGTTTTCCGTGATGGTAGGGGATTTCCTGAAGGTCTTTATTGATGACTTCTCGGTCTATGGTGATTCATTCGATTCTTGTTTAGCGCACTTGGACCGAGCACTTCAGAGGTGTAGAGAGGTGAATCTAGTAATCTCCCTGGGAGAAAAGTCATTTTATGGTTGAGGGTATAGTGTTGGGGCACGTCAAGAAGGAAATGGAGTTTGACCCTGCCAAGGTGGATGCGATCAAGAAACATGATCCACTAACCAACATCAAGTTAGTACAGTCATCTGGGCATGTTGGATTTTATAAACGATTTATTCATGATTTTTATAAGATTACCCAACCCCCTGACTTAGCTCTTAGGAAAGGGAACCGAGTTCTTTGTAGATTACAAGTGTCTTGAGCCCCTTTGGGCTCCTTAAGAAGAAGATATGTGGCTCGTCGATTCTGCAGGCTCCTGATTGGTCTCTTCCCTTTGAGATCATGACTGACGCTTCAAATTTTGCTATAGGATACGTATCGGGGTAGCTACGAGATCGGATTTTGTTTGCAATTCACTATGCAAGCAAGGTTTTGGACAAAACACAGAAAAATTACACCGTAACCGAAAAATTAATGCTTGTTGTAGTTTGGGCTTTAGAGAAGTTTAGGTCTATTATTCTTGGCTCTAAAGTGACAATATATGCCAATCGTTGAACCATTAGGTATCTCATATAAAAGAAGGATGTGAAGGCACGTCTTCTTAGGTTGATATTGTTACTCCAAGAGTTTAAATTTGGAAATTAAGGATAAACATGAGTCAAGAAAGTAGTGGTTGATCATCTTTCAAGGAATGAGATAAAGGATTCCCCTGATTCTGAGCCAATTTGAGAAACTTTTCTAGATGATTCGATCTGTGTTGTTGACTCACTTCCATGGTATGCCAACATGATGAACTTCCTTATCTCCAAGGCAAGTTCATCAAGGTCTTACTAGGAGCGGTATAGACCAACTCAAGTCAGATTCAAGGAAATACCATTAAAAGAATCCCTTCCTTTTCTTTGAGGGATCGTATTATGTCTAGAGAAGGTGTATTTCCTCGGGAGGAATATGATGAATCTCAGATTTATCACTCTAAAAGACATTAATTAAGCTCAGACCCTCAAAATTCATTGGCATTCTTCATCTATATTGCATAATTAGCATTCATGCATATATATATATATAATTGCATTTTATCGTGCATAATTGCATAAAATAAGAAGAAAAAATCCCAGCACATTTGACCTATAAAATAGCCAATTTCTGAAATTTTTAATTAATTAATGATAAATCCAAATCACCCGAAACCACTCCACTATGTACATATTAGTAACAAGAATAAAGGAAAAATACAAAAAAAATTGCTAACAGAAATAAGTGGTCCAAGAAACTCAAACCCTAGGTTCAGGATGATCAGACTAAAATGTTGATATCTTCCTCATACAATGTCTGAGTTTATCCTACTCAACTAGAAACTAATGTACGTTCAAATACCTTCAAAACAAGACCAAGTTCAAGTGAATCAGACCTCATATGTGAAAGTTGGGGTTTGGGCCCTATTTTGTACATTATTTATTTTACACTCATTTTGACCTATTATTTTATGTACATAATTAACTCGTTTTATTTTAGTTCTTTTCATCTATTCTCTTTAACAAAAGTTTTATTAAAATGCGTAAAAACCAAAATCCAAAAATGAGCTTGAAATTAAAGAACTAACCAAGTCTGAGCATTCACTAATAGTCTGTACAGAAGTCCTATTTTTCGTACTCTATTTTATTTCTTCATTTTTTAATTAATATAAATCAAAAAATGTATTAATGTGTAAATATTTATCTTTAATTTTATCATTTTTATCTGACTTTTATGTTATTTAAAAATGACAAAAAATCACAAAACCCAAAAATCAATTGTTCTATGTACATAAAGTACCCCCAAAAATCACTTTGTGTAAATGATCTATTTTGGTTTAGGTTTCTTCATTAAAGTTGTAGATCTCGTCAGAGATGAGTAACTTTCAAGAGAATTTTTTTGATACAAGTTGTTTCTTATTTCTTTTTGTATTTATCTTTTTTTTTTGAATATTCTAGGAGTGACACATGGCAGCTCTTGGAGCTGCAACTGTTTACCCATTTTTGGTATTTTTTGTTTATTTAAAAAATAAAAAAATATTAATAAAAAATAATATAATAATAATAAAAGTGGTCGCTGCGTGGCACCCATCTGGACACCCGATCTCGGCCGATCGGACGACCGTGTTTGCCATCTCCTTTCCCTCAATCAACCGCCCCTTTCTCTATTCACCTTCGCCACATTTCGACAGCCACTACCCCGTCCTGATTAGCGCCTCTGCCTCTTCCCTTCCATCTATCGCCAACCATCGTGCACCCCTCTTTCCATCTTTGCGTCATCGCCACTCCAATCGTACCTAACTTTCCTAAGCAGTCACCCCTGCGTATCTCATATGCCCCTCATCTCGCTGTCGTCATATGCCCAGATCACCGCTCATTAGTCATCGACCGTCTTTCCAAATTTGTGTTGCATTCCTTCTCAAGTCATCCCCTTCATCGTTATAAAACAACGTCCATCGTACACCTTGAAATCCATTCGTCGATTCATTAGCGTCAAGATCCAAAGATACGGAGGGTGGTGATAGTGCCCATCCTTCTATGCATAGGCAAGGTCCAAGGATAGAACCCTCATTGTAGTTCCCCTCCCAGGTGACTTGCTTCGCTCTGGCAACCCCTACTGCTGAGCCAACAACCATCTGCTACATCTCCACCTATGAGCAATGATTCATCCTCCTCCACTCGCCACTGACTGAAGCCACTCCTCCCCTCTTCCCAACGTCTCCAGTTGACATCACCTTCACCATCAACTACTGGAGCTCCTCGAGCTATTGTCCCCTCTCTCCGACACACCGCCCCCACCAGGTAGCTCGAGCCTTCTGACGGAGTCTCCGTGACGTCAACATCAGCCGATGCATCTCCAGTCAAAGCCCCACCGCTCCCTCCCTCCTTCGCCCTCCGGAGCCACCCCTGCGACCACCCACTAACGAGTCCGAAATTGTGCTTGTTAAAGAAATATATTTGACCATGTTTTTGTTGTGTGTAAAAAATATTATGTGTCATTTCGTTGTAGGCGCCAATCAGAATCGGTCAAGAAAATAACCATAATTATTTAATCAATTTTTAATCTCGTGGTTTTATGTTTATTTTACTTGGGCAAGTCCCAAGGTTGAACACAAGGAGGCAAAGGAACAACCTAGGATTATGTCTATCAAAATTCATTGCGTGGTTTTTGAGGCGGACTTTTTTTTGGTAATTTTTAATGTAATTAAGGATGCAAAATGCAATCTTTGGCCTATTTTAGGGACTAAAATGTAAATGTCGATCAAATGATGTCCGAAAAATATGAAACTTGGCCAAGATGCAAATTATGATGAAATGTATGCATTATAAATTTTTCTTGAATTTTTGGATGCAAGATAAATTTTTTATGAATTTTAAAATGCAAAAAAAATGAATTTCAATATTTAATTATAATAAATATTAGCTATAATTATTTTAAAGGGATAAAATTATCCTAAGCTCTATCACTAGGTGATTGATCTCAAAAAATCCTAAACCTCAAAAATACAAGGTTCAATACCTATTAAAAATCAAATATTGAATTATGCAAAATGATTTTTACTGGGCAAACTATGCATGTAAATGCAATTCTTTTTTGGTACATTGTTAATCACACTTAATTCTATAATCTCTTATTCTTCTGGGAATTTTTAGAGCAACAACTAATCAATTATGAATTTCAGAGCACAAGATGAGAAAATATGTAATTTTCCACAGAACAATTAATTATTACTTAACCATTGATCATAAAAATGTCTACAATATGCCAGGATGTAGAGAATTAAATGAAGAACAAAATGCTTTTTTTGGCTAATAAAATAGTGCAATGTAGAAGTACAGAATGATAATGGAATACATGGGTATAACTGCAATGATGATAATTAAAATAAATATAAAAATGCAGTAGAGGGACGTTTATGCAATTACCGATAACTCGAAGGCAGAAACTGCAAAATTTCCTTGGTCGACGGGGGCAGATGTGTAAATAATGGAGCTTCTGGGGTTCTTCTACAATGTTTCAGCGGCTCATGTGGCGCGTGCGTGTGGAGACAGGTTTTGGAAAAGGGATGGGCGCGGACCTCCACTTGGCACTTCTTGTGTGCTTCAGGTGGCCCGAGGCTCCTGGTACGGGGGTGGCTCAGAGTTAGGCTCAGAAGCAGATCTGAACCGTTGATCATCCCTTGATCTGATGGTTGGGACTTGCGAGGCTTCAACGGTCTGATCTTAGAGCCTTTATGATCGGACGTCGGGCGTTGGCTGATAAACGGCCAAGGGTCGTCATAGGAGAGGTGGAGCGGCCGGATGTCGCTGACCAAGGCAGAGGAGGGCCGAAGGTCGGAGCTCGTTGATGTCGAGGCGTTGTCGTTGACGTTGGCTCGACGGTCGAAGATTGGGTGTTGCAGTGGATGGAGACCAAAAGCTTGATGTTGAAGGTCGAAGACTTGAGACGTAGCTAGAGGGCTCGACGACAATGTAGGGATGATGGCAGAGTGATTGGCGTATGGAGGGGGAATTGATGATCGTTGTTGGTGATCGGGAGAGCGAGGTGTTGTTGGAAGCGTAAAAGTGTTCGGGAGAGCGTGAAGGTAAAGGGAGGAGGGATACCTGGAGGGGCTCGACGGTAATGTAGGGCCTGAGCGGAGCAGCTGTACTGTAATGGAGCTGCGATGAGGACAAGGTTGATTATTACAATATATATAGAGATAATATGATCAAATTATGTGATATACAACCTTAATGATTGATCTGTAAACTCCAAATTCACATAACCTATATTCCTTACTTACAGCAGAGAAAATATCCATAATTACACACAATCTCTACATAATCAACTGATTATGATTTTGTAATCAAGTAAAATATTTTCAAAAATATCGAATACATATTTTATGATTCCGAATCATTTTTTGTTAAGTCACCTAAATATAACTTAACTATTTATCTACATGAACTAAGAAAATCAGATGGAAGAGTATGGGGTATATATAGCATTGAATATAACACATTGATATGACTCTACAAAACCTCACTTTTTATTGGGAAGAAAAAGGAAGGGAGGATAGTATAAATTGCCCACTCATTATAGCATGGATAAATCCTATAGCTTTTTGTTGAAAAGAAATGGGAAGGGGTGATATTATAAATTTCCAAAACTTTAACGCTATATGGAACTCACGTACAAACCATGAAGGTGCCACCGTTTCCATGCAACTCTCTACCTCTTCCCCATGCAACATGGAGCCTCACGTATTTATGCTTATGCCTTCCCCATGCAACAATAAAGTTTTTTCTTTATTCCCTATTTAAGTTGCATGAAGAGGAGCCACACAAACCAAGTATAAAAACATGCATGGCAGGCCCCATCCCCATTCTCTTCTTACGCATCTCTCTCACCCTCTACTCTCTCCCTCTCGTTTGTTCTTTCTGCAGGTACATGCACGCACAAGGGCTGGCAACCGAGCGTACATCTCCCTCACCCAAGCATTCTTCAAAGCTCAACCTCTACCCCCTCCACAGGACCCAAACGTCTGCAGCAACCCCTCTACAGGCTGCCCGCAACCTTCCACAGGTCGCACACACAGTCGTCTCCTTCAGGCTGTCGGCCGTACGCGGGTACTACTCCTCCAACCTGCAGTAGTCCATGCGTCCACACGAACGACCATCTCTTCCAGTTCGAAGCCACTTTAGGTTGCCATCTCCACCCGGCTGCAGTTCACAGCCCGCAGCTGCGCATCCTAGTGCCACCACCTGAAGCTTCGTCTCCTCATTCACGTGCATCAGTCCAGAACCTAGATCTGCACATACCCGCTTGATACCCTCCTCTCTGTGGTAGCCGCCAACGACTGAACGAGGCTGCGACCAGCTTGCGTTCTCCTCTCCCATGCATGTGCAGCAACTTCAGCCGGCCCTCGTTTCTGTCCGTTCATCTTCAACAGTGCCCGACTGTTCCCGCATCTTCCGCTCGCATTTCCCGACCTATACACGACATCAACACCGCCTGAGCTACATCTGCATCCTATCTCATTTCTTTCATTTCTTTTCTTATGCTATTTCTTTCTCTAAGTTTTATCTTTGCAAACTTCATCTCCGTATATTTTCTTTAGTTTAGTTTTATGCAAAACTTGCATTTTCATGTCTCAAATATTTAGTAAATTTATTCTAGAGGGATCATGGTTAATCTGTTAAAGCTTGAGTTTAGTACATTAACGCCCTCACAAAGTTTAGAATTTATCCTCTTTCACAAGTATTCCTTACTATTAGTCTCTAATTCCATTTTTACATACATGCCCTTACGTTTGTAGAAAAACATCATTTTATATCCTTGCAAGTTTGAAGTTGAGAATTCACTCAAACTCTCTTAGGAAATTTTGCGAACTTGCCTAGTCTTTGTGGTTCGATCCTCTACTTGCTGCATACTTTTCTACTTACATTCGTCGCACTCGTAGTTGTAATCTTATTTGCTTGATTTCGATTCTTCGTGGTAATACAACGACTTGGTAAACCTAACCTTTTAAACCGCGAAAAATCGTGTCAACATTTTGGCGCCGTTACTGGGGACTAGGCAACCTTTGCAATTTTTTCTTCTTTTCATTTTACTCATTTTCAATTATCTAATTCCATGCATTTTTTTGTTTTGCAGGTACTTAGGGTTCAAAAAGAAAATAAATTTGCTTGTCTTTTCAAGCATTTTGTTTTAGCAAACTTGTAATTTGGTAAAAAATTGTAATCTTAATTTCTCCCTCCCTTCTCGAAAAAGCTCGCCATCAGCAGGACAAAACATTACGAATTAGCGTCAGAAGTGCAGGCACTGTGAGTCCATCTTTCTCTTAGGCATCTCAGGCTTTTAAAATTTCCTGTATTTGTTTGCGCTCCGAACTTAAACCGAAAAAAAAACTTAAAAAACACTTCTTCTTTGCATCATCTCCGTGGTCTTCTCCCTCTACTCACCTAAAAAGATCACCAAGACGTGTTTTATCATGGTAAAAAGATAAGCTTGAAAGGACACCACAGTGGCCTGAGCAGAAAGCGGTAAAAATTTTGATTGCTTGTTTTGATGCATGTGTATGACACAAAAATCAACGAGAACATAGAACCCTTGGATAGAGACAAAAATCCCTAGTGCTACGTGGTATTGTAGAGAGAAATCGTAACTCCTCGACGCGTTGGGCACAGGTTCTTGTGGGAAGAAGCAGATTCCTCGATCTGAGTACCGCACCTTGGATCCCCCAGCCGGATTAGGACATCGATTTTTCACAATCTTTCACACCCACCTCATCTTTAAGGACTCTAATTTTCTCTGAAAACTTTGGTTGAATCACTAAACTAAAATCGAAAAGATAACCGCTTCCGCAGCAATTTTTGTGTTAGTTGGTGAATCAACAAATTGTCTGGTGTTTGTGTTGTGTATGCTAGGTCGTAAGTCTCTAAAAAATTCATTGCAACAACCATTAGAGTACGACCCGATCTATAAAAGAAAATCCAATCCATCTCCTTTGACTAAGGAACCTGAAAATTTATCTGACCTAGGAGACATGGGAGAAGAAAGACCAACCCTATGGATCTCATCCTGCATCAACTGCAACTGCTGAGAGAAGAAAATGCTGCAATCCGCCACACAATAGCACCTCTCATCCGACCACCTCCTATTAGTACACATTATAACCCGGCTGTAGAAGACTTAGTTCACTGGGTCCAAATCCCGCCTGAAGTAGGGGACTTTGAAATAAAGTCTGCATCACTCTCCTTAATCCTAAAATATTATGGAAATGACTCTGAAGATCCCTTTCTCCACATCCAAGATTTCCGATCTGCTTGTGACACCATGAGTATCCCTGGGGTAGAAAAAGAATACATCTACATGAAAGCCTCCACCCACTCACTCAAGACAAAGCACTCCAATGGTTCCGAAATTATGGAACCCCACTCACCTCTTGGGACTACTTAACAGAGGCATTCATCAAGAAATACTTCCTAATATGAAAGACAAATGCCTTGAGACAAGCCATATCATCATTCACTCAGAAAAACAGAAAGCCCATTCATGAAGCCTGGGAGCGGTTTAAGGAACTTCAAAGGAAATGCCCTCATCACGCCATCCCCAAATGGAAGTTAGTTCAGATATTTTATGAGGGCATAGAACATCATTTAAGAGAGTGATTGATGGCTCCTGCGATGGAAATTACATTAGTCGTGATGAGCATTTCGTTTGGAATTTGTTTGAAAATATGGCTGACAATTCGGTGAATAGTTCCTCAATTGAACAATATAGTGGAAACACAAGGACAATCAATATCATTGACCATGAGATATTTAGCAATGAGAATCCTGACAAATGGGAAACCCTCTCAAAATAAATGAACATCATGACTCAAGCTATAGAAAAATTGGCCATGAATAATCCCACCAACCATGAAGTTGACAACATCACATTCACCCATAAATCAAGACATAAATCCTGAGAGTGTGAATTGGGTGCAGAGAAATCAAGGAGGAACATATTCAAATAACCACAACACACGGAGAGAACAATCAAATTCGGGGTGGAATGGACAAAACAACTATCATTTCCAGAATCCCACCCAACCCAGACAACCAATAGCACACCTGTAGCCCAACCCTCCACCACTACGGTTAACTTCGATGCCTTGGCTCAAGCAATACAACTGGCTATAGCACAGCAACATGCTACTGAAGCTCAACAAAAAGCCAACTCTGAGAATGCCCGGCAGTTTGCCGAGATCAGATCATATATCCCAGCCTTGTCACCTCAACCTCTACCCAATCCCAACACCAACAAGGCTAGTTCATCTGGAGTACTTCAAACTCCACCACCTCGTGGATCTTTCACCTCACCACCTGCTTTCCAAAACCAGAATCAAGGATTTTTTACATCTTCTAGGATAAATCAAGGGAACCCACAACAAGCAACCTAACAATCAAGTTAATTTCAAAACACCACCACAAACCAATCTACTAATGTTGTCACTCTGAGAAATGGTAAAACCACTTCCGCTTACACCAGACCGCTAGTTTCAAAAGAACAAATTGAAATAGAGGAGGAGGTTGATGATGAAGAGAAGCTAACTGAGACAACCATGCCCCTTCCTGTCTCCCCATCCATTACTATCCCCTTTCCCCAGAGCTCTTCACCGGAGAAAACCTCGATCTTCTACCATCGATCCAGATCTAGAAAAACTATTCTCCGACATTGTCATTGAGATCCCGCTCTTAAAAGCCCTCAAACAAGTTCCAGCCTCTCTCCCGATTTTGAAGGAAAAATGCACACCAAAACGGAAATCCAAGGGAAACATTAGAAAGGACAATGAAGATTTTGAAAGACATGTGCTCCCTCAAGCAACAACCAATGCCATCTCCCAATCTTACCCACCAAAAAGAAAGATACGAGGAGCTCCTCTAGTTAGATGTACAATTGGCAAATTAACCTTTGACCACACCCTGCTAGATAATGGTGCTTCCATCAATCTTCTCCCCAACTACTATTCTGGAGCAATTTGACCTAGGAAAACTGAAACCTGTCTCAATGACTTTGCAAATGGCTGATCGATCTGTGAAAAGACCCAAAAGGATTACTTGAGGATGTGATAGTTGATGTTCAAGGTCATAAATCCTGGTTGTCTTTGTTGTGATGGATATGGATCAAGCAAATATATTGAGTGAGACACCAATCATACTAGGACGACCATTTTTGGCCACTGCTAAAGCTCATTTTGATTATGAGGTTGGAAGAGTTGAATTTAAAATCAATGGTCAAGTCATTCTGGTAGACCTGGTCTCCCCTACTCCCACTAAATCTGAGACCGAAGAATGTGGTTGGATAGAAAGATGTGTTGTTCTCAACATTCAAAAAGACTTTGCCCCATCCACCGCACCAATGATCCTTTAGAGGTTAGCCTGAACACCTCTAGATCCACTTACAAAAGCACCTCTCAAGAAATTGCCACATACAATCTGAATCTCGCACTAGAAGCTCCACCATGCCCTCTCACCGGACAAGAAATTAATGAGCTTGATAATGCCTGGGACACTTTAGACTCTGAACTCGCATTGACTTCAACCATGATCACGCCCATGATGGAATCACCATTTGAGACCAATTCTGTAATAGATTCAGGAAACACTACAACTTTGACTCCTCCAACAACCACTGTTGAATTAAAACCACTACCCAAAGATCTAAGTATGCTTTCATTGGATAATGCACACACTCTACCAGTCATTATCAATGCCACCTAAATCATATGCAAGAGAGTCAACTAATGGAGTTTTGAAAAAGAATTCTCGAGCCATTGGATAGAAGATAACATATCTAAAAGGAATAAGCCCCAATTCTGCACTCATCACATATACCTCGAAAATGATAGTAAACCCTCTCGAGAAATGCAAAGATGGCTAAATCCCAATCTGCGAGACGTTGTGAAGAATGAGATCTATAAATGGGCAAGTGCGGGTATCATTTAACCTATCTCTAATAGCCCCTGGGTCAGTCCTCTCCAAGTTGTCTCCAAGAAAGCTGGATTAACGATTGTCAAAAATGAGAAAGGCGAGGACATACCCACTAGAGTAGTCACATCTTGGAGACTCTATGTAGATTATAGGAAACTCAATAAGGCTACCCGAAAAGATAATTTCCCATTGCCATTCATTGACCAAATCATGAGGAGCTAGCTGGAAAAGAATTTTTCTGTTTTTTGGATGGATATTCCGGTTATAACCAAGTAGCTATAGCACCGGAAGATCAAGACAAAAACCACTTTCACTTGTCCATTTGGAACATATGCCTTTCGTCACATGCCTTTCGGACTATGTAATGCCCCGACAACATTTCAAAGATGCATGATGGGAATTTTCACTGATATGATCGGTGATTTATGGAAGTATTTATGGATGATTTCTCTATTTTTGGAGACTCTTTTGAGGAAACACTGGGATTTTTGGATAGAGTCCTCCAGAAATGCATTGAAGTGAACTTGATATTATCTTGGGAGAAATCACATTTTATGGTGAAACAAGGGATTGTGTTAGGACAGGTTGTGTCAAAGAAAGGGATGGAAGTGGATCCATAAAAAATTGAGACAATCACCCATTTAAGTCCATCGGTGAACATCAAAGGTGTTCGGTCCTTGACATCGCTCCCGCACCCTATGTTAATTCGGTCAAATTAATATCCAAATTAATGTTGACAGTTCGTTGCAGTCGGATACGAGAGGTTAATCAAAAACCACTATTAATGTCAAGTTAATTCAAGTGGCAGATTTTTTTTACTTGGTGGAAGTCCAAGGTCGATCTCAGGGAAGCATCTGTCTCCTTAGGTAAATTTAAGCAATTATTCAAGTGTTGATTTTCGAGGAGTATTTTTTTGGTCTTTTTTTATGCAGACTTATGCAGACTCTTCAGGCCAATTTAATGTTTAATTTAATTAGTGTATCAATTAATGTCCAAAAATTATGAAAATTGGCCAGATGGTTACTGGTGATAAAAATAACCTACACTAATTTTTTTGGAATTTTTCGACACTAAATAAATTTACTGTGAATTAAATAAACAGACATAGTGATTTTCAGTATTTAATTTTTAATAAATATCAAATCACAATTTTTCCAGGAACTAAAATTATCCTAGGTGGCTCTAATGATAAGGGACCTAGGAAAATTAACAAAACTTGATTTCACTGTGAAATGAATTAATTAAAATTAATCTAAGAAAATCACTTAAAAATTTATTTAGGCCTCGGTATGCGTGCAAATGCTATGAAATTTTTATGGTATGTTAAAAATGATGTCCTTAAGCTACTATGAATTTTTGATGAATTTTGGAAGCACAGAGAATTAACTAAAAATCAAAAGGTGACACTGGGCAAAATATGTCACCAATTCACCAATTAATTCATTAATAATTCAAATGAGCTTACAAAAATATAACACGTGGACCAATAGACAGCGGACAAAATTTCCAACAAAATGCAATTTTTAGAATTTCAAAATGATGTAAAATGCAATCTAGGGATGCGTGCAAACACAGGGGTGTAAATGCAATACAGAAATTAAAATTGCAATAAACAAATATGCAGACAAGGACTAAAATGCAATTACCTATAATGTGGGGGACTCTTCTGCAAAATCTCCAAAGGGCACGTGCTCCTCACGTGGGGTCTGCTTCACAGGGACCTCTTTGCAATTTTGAAAAGCTCCAGGGGCCTTAGTGCAATTTACCCAGGCCGCACGTGCTCCTCACGTGGGCGGCCTTGGCTCGGAGCGAGGCTCGTGCGCTCTGGAGGTCCGGAGCGAGGCTCGGTGTAGCCTCGGGTCGCCCGAGCCTAGGCTTGGGGCCGAGGCTCGGGCTCCGTCGACGTGGCGTGTCTGCGTCCGTTAGATCCTTGATCAATCCAACGGTTGTGGATCGCTCCTGCTGATAGCGACGTGGGCGATTAGTGACCGTTGGATCTAGATTGATCCAACGGCACCTGGAGCGCGATGAAGTGGTGACGTGGCTGATCTATCGCCGCTGGATCGTGACGAATCTAATGGCTCTCTACTGCTCCGGTCGTGGGTGACGTGGCGTGATTCGGACCGTTCGATCAAGATGATCGAACGGTGGTTGTACGTCGTCTCCAACGGTCCTCCGCCACCTGCGGAGGAGAAGGCGGGGCTCCGGCGTAACTGGCTCTGCTCCGCCTCGGTCGCTGGGCGTCGATGAAGCTCTTCGTATGCTCTCGAGTAGCTCGGAAGATGCGGAGCGTACGCCGAAGCCTCCGGTGGCCTCAGGAGCGGTGGAGATGCGCTGAGGCTCGATGGTGAAGAAGCTCGAAGGGAGCTTCGGCGAAGCTCCGGCCAGTGAAGAAATGAGGACCTGCAAGGGGTTAGGGGTATAGCCGAAGCACGCGTGTGCGCGTGGAGGTATGTAGGGTGAACGGCGAGGCCTAAGGCGGAGTGTGAGTGGTCCGGCGAGCGAGCTCCGCTGAGGTGGCGGAGCTGGAGTCGAGGTAAGTAGAGATGCGGTGTTTGAGGGAACGGAAGGGTGCGCGAAGATCGGAGCTCTGTCGCGGAGCTCGGAGGAATGAAGGTGGAGCGAGAAAACAACGGTGGACGGCGAATAAATTAGGAAAAATCAAAGGAAAAATTAAGGAGAAGATCAGAAGATGATGGAGGGGGCTACCTGGGGAATGGAGCTCAGATTTGAGCTCCAGGTCTTCGCTCGAGGGATCGGTAGGGTCCCGAGCTCGCGCAGCTTCGCGGAGGGAGGCTGCGACACGACAGAGCTTGCCGTGGATCTCACCGGAGAAGAAACTTGTCTTCGCTCGAAGACACACCCAATTGCTGTCACCAATGGATCGATCTGAGCTCGAGGAACCTCTCTGGAGTGGCGGATCGCGGTGAACGTTGCCGGTGGTGGCGTATTTATAAGGTGAAGTAGGTGGCAGTGTTGGCGACGAGGCGTGTTTCGAGGGTGACGTGGAGCTTCTATGGTGGAGGTGGTGGAGCGTGAGGGAGCTGGCGAGGGAGAGGGATGAGTGGGTGACGTCGTGGGGTGTCAGCGGTGGGAGAGGGTGGCTGACGTGCAGCCGGAAATAGAAAGGGGGCGCCCCTCCCGCAAGGCAGGGGACGTGGGAGAGAGGGGCGCCTAGAGGTAGGAGACGAGGTCTCCATCGTTGGATCGTGTGATCAAACGGTGGGGATCAAGGGGGAGCTGGTCGGGTAGGATTAGATCTGGGGCGCGGAGATGATGGGTTGTGGTGTAGCCACATGGCGCGTTGTGGGCGAAGCGCGAGCGTGCGGTGTGGATGAAGGCAGGAAGAGATCTGATGGCTATGGATTTGAGCGCGCATGGAAAAGGCTGGGCTGTTGGATCTGAAACGAGATCCAACGGCTGAGGATGAGGCGGATGAGGCGAGAGGAAGCGGGCCGCGTGGCGCAACCAGAGGGCGCCACGTGGCCTGGTGTGAGTGGCTGAAGTAAGATACACGTGTAGAGAGAAGAGGGAGCCGAATTTGGAAAAACTCAAAACATGAAAGTTGTAGATCTCGATGAGATCTACAAGTTTCATGTTGACCAAAGACGGAGATGAGGTGAAATGTGATACATAAATACAAGGATACATAGATATGTAGTATACAAAGTGGCCCAAAAACCCAATTTTCTCATACAAGCTCCAAATTCAATGAAATTAGTCTCATTTTAAAGGTCTTTTAATGTGTAGTATTCTAAGAGTAAGTAGACCTAATTCGGAGGCTGTCTGAGGGCTTTATGAGCATTCTAGTGTACAGGGTTTCTCAGGCTTTATTGGCTATTTTACAAGGGTGATTTTTGGCATTCTTCCCTATATTATTAACTAAGGAGTATAGATTATAGAGAAGAGGTTATTTTGGTGAATAGGTATTTTACAAGGGATTTTTGGCTTCTTATTTAAATGCAAATGAGCTGCTAAACGGCATGAGTTATGAATATATGCATGAATGCTATTTATGCAAAATAAAAGGAAATATGCCTCTATTTTCTCGGGAACAAGGCTCTATTTTTGACTTTTGAAGTGATGAATCACAGATTCATCAACCCCCTATACTTAAACCTTGCTCGTCCACGAGCAACTAAATTGAAATGCAAGAGTGAAATGATTTTGGGTTCCATACCAAGGTCATGAACAAAAGTTGAAAATGGAGCTTGACTCGACCTTTGGATTAATTGTGTGGCGGAACCTTATTGGGACCTGAACTTAAGACCTAATAGACTTCAAGTTCCACAAGTCTTCTATTCAAGACGCCTCAATAGTCAGGTCAGAACAAATCCTCCAACGGAAATTTCTGATGACTATGATTCTTACTTGTACTGTGTAAGTGATTTGTAACTCTCCACATCAGAAATGGCTCGGAACCAGCCTCCTCTAACAAGGTAACTCAATAACCCGGTCCAGTAACTCTTTCCTCGAGGAGCGGGGTATTCCCTTCTAAGTTCAAGTACGACCGACTCAAGAGGAGGGGGTAGAGAAGAGAATGGACGGTAACCAGTGTAGCTACCTATCCCGGGATGCCTGACCAGTGTAGCCAAGTCATTCAGCTGCATTTCTTTACTAGTATACATACTCCGACAGGTATTTTATTTTTTTCTTGAACCTGTCTGATTTTTTTGGAGTTTTTGCATTTTTTTTCAACAAAAAGAGCAGCATGTACATCAGGAGTTTTTCCTCTTGAGTCAGTAGACTATCCCTCTTTTGAAGCATTATTGCAACCCACAGCATCCTGTCCTTAGATGTCAACACCACCAGACTAGGTTGAGACGCACTACCCTCCCTAGAGGAGGACGGATGTTTCCACCCGTGTGCTACTCCAAGCTAAAGGATTCTACCTCCTCACCACCTCATCAATGAAGAGCTACGTGCATAGTGCTTGTCCAAGTTAGGTCATTATCTAAAAGAATTCTGCGTATGCATGAGATATTCTACTTAGACTAATCAAGATGACATGTGAACATAGACTTGCGGACTCAAAGAATTAAGTCACTTGACCTGAGAAATCTTAACTCCAGTTCCTATAAGGTTCCTCTGAAATTAGGTGGATTAAGGCCAAATCAAGTCCATCCTCAATATCTACTCATAACTTGGTTCAGAACCCACTAGCTTTTCACTTTGCATATGCAAAGTATGCAAATGAGATGAGATGTCATGCTATGAAAATGCAAGACTCTTTTTCTTTTTAGATGCAGAGATGATATGCAAGAGTAAATAAGAAGCCTTTATTCATTTTCATTTTCATTTTTTTTATTCGAATTTTTACCCACCCGTAATTATTGTAAAATATATATACAAAAATACGCGAAAGTACGAGCTATGGGTAAAGTATATATGTAATATATACACGCCCCCCTATACTTAGCGTGTGCTATGTCCTCAGAGCACAAAGAGCGAGGAAAAAGACATAGCTCGTGCTAAGCGTAGGAGAGCCAAAAGGAATAAAAAGTATAGAAGTCGTCTCGCCCCCCTATACTTTGGCTCTGGCAGCCTAAGTGTAGAAGAAGATCAGAAATGGGGTGGACGAGGGAAAGATGAGATGTGGGTGAGTATCAATGCGGGCATCGGTCCCCCCTATACTTAGGCTCAGGTCAGCCTAAGTATCGGTAGGAAATGAGTATGAGGACCAATGTGATCTGGAGAATGTACAGTGAATCGACTCGGTTGACCCCTCCCCCCTATACTTAGGATCTGGTCATCCTAAGTATAGTCCAAGATAATGGTTCGATGATGTGGGGATGGGTTACTAGAATCGTGGGGGTCAAGGATAGGATATACAGGAAGAATGATATATACAAATGAGTCGGTCTGAATCTTTTGAGATGCTGCGGATGGCTGAAGTTTATTGATGCAAGGTTTCATACGCGGCTTGAGATGTATCTGCTATATCTGCCTCACACATGAATACAATCTCCTCCACATGGACTAACTGTTCATTGGATTCGACGAAGTGCTTCAACAGCTGCCCATTTACTAGGAATGTCGGTGCGTCATCTGCGAGATCCGAGATCTCGACACATCCACTATCATGCACCGTACGGACGACAAACGGTCCCGTCCACTTAGACTTTAACTTGCCTTGGAAAATCTTCAGCCTAGCATTGAACAACCATACCTTCTGTCCAGGAACAAAGGTCTTTCGTTTGATATATCTGTCATGCCAACGCTTCACCTTGTCCTTGTACACCAAACTGTTGTCATATGCTCGGTTTCTGACTTCTACAAGCTCATTCAGATCCATGTCTCTCTGTTTCTGTCCCAGGTGTGTGTTCCAGTTGACCTTCTTTATTGCCCATTCTGATTTGTGCACTAACTCTGCGGGCAAATGGCACGGCTTTCCGAATACCATTCGGAATGGGGAGGTGCCTAACGGTGTCTTGTAAGCCGTCCTATACGCCCAGAGAACTTGATCCAAGATTTGAGACCAGTCCTTCCTGTCTGGGCGGACAAGCTTTTGCAATATGGTTTTCACCTCCCTATTCGACACCTCAGCCATACCATTGGTTTGTGGGTGGTAAGGACTTGCGACACGGTGTTCGATGCCGTAGTCCTTCAGGAGTTTCTTCACCTCCCGATTCACAAAGTGGCTACCCCCATCTGATATCATCATCTTGGGGATCCCGAACCTAGAGATTATATTCTCTCTGATGAATTTACAGACAGTCCTGCTGTCTGCGGCTCGGGTCGGGATAGCTTCCACCCATCTGGACAGATAATCTACCGCAAGGAGGATGTATTCGAACCCGTGGCTGACAGGGAATGGGCCCATGAAATCGATGCCCCAGGCGTCAAAGACATCACAAATGATGACCGGCTGCATTGGCATTTCATCCTTGGAACCAACGGTTCCTCCCATTCTCTGGCAAACTGGGCACGACTTCGCGAAGGCGGTGGCATCGCGAAACAGAGTCGGCCAGTAAAAGCCACACTGAAGTACCTTCCATGCGGTCCTCTTCCCGGAGTGGTGTCCTCCTGCCTCTAAGCTATGGCATAAAGAAAGGACACTCTGGTATTCCTCCTGAGGAATACAACGTCTCCAGACACAATCCGGTCCTTCAAAGAAAAGGATCGGATCCTCCCAATGGTAGTGTCTAGCGTCCGACTTTAGTCGGTCGATTTGGCTCTTGGGCCAATCCTCGGGAACTTTCTTGGAGACAAGATAGTTCACGATATTGGCGTACCATGGGAGTGAGTCAATAACAAAAATCGACTCGTCAGGGAAGGAGTCTCGAATCGGTGAAACCTCGGAAGTATTAAAATCTTCGAGACGAGAAAGATGATCGGCCACTACGTTCTTCTTTCCAGGCTTATCACGGATATCCAAATCAAACTCCTGGATAAGTAAAATCCACCGAAGAAGACGCACCTTCGCGTCCTTTTTCTCCATCAAGTATCGTAGTGCCGTATGGTCTGTGAACACAGTTACCTTGGATCCAATTAAGTGGGATCTGAATTTGTCCAAGGCAAACACTACCGCAAGCATTTCCTTTTCTGTAACTGTATAGTTACGCTGAGCAGAATTAAGAACTTTGCTTGCGTAGTGAATTGCAAACGGGACGCCATCTCTTCTTTGTCCCAATACAGCCCCAACAGCATAATCTGAGGCGTCCGTCATGATCTCAAAAGGTAGAGACCAATCTGGGGCTTGTAAAATGGGTGCGTCCATGATCATTCCTTGTAACAGCTTAAAGGCCTCAAGACATTTGTGATCTACAATAAACTCCGTGTCTTTGCCTAAAAGCTCAGTTAGCGGTCGGGCAATCTTAGAAAAATCCTTGATAAATCTTCGATAAAATCCGACATGCCCGAGGAACGACCGCAACTACCTTACGTTGGTTGGTGGCTGGAGTCGTCTGATCACGTCCACCTTGGCAGGGTCAACCTCCATTCCTCTCTTGGAGATGGCATGCCCCAACACTATGCCCTCCGTCACCATGAAGTGACTTTTCTCCTAGGAGAGCACCAGATTGACCTCACAACATCTTTTGAGGACTCGGTCCAGATTCCTAAGACAGGAATCAAAAGAGTCGCCGTGGACCGAGAAGTCATCCATGAAGACTTCCAGGAATTCGCCGACCATTTCGGCGAATACAACAATCATGCACCTTTGAAAAGTACCTGGAGCATTGCATAGCCCAAAAGGCATGCGCCTGAAAGCATAGGTACCAAAGGGGCATGTAAATGTGGTCTTTTTCTGGTCCTCCGGAGATATGGCTACTTGATTGTAGCCCGAGAACCCATCAAGGAAGCAGAAGAATTCTTTCCCCGCTAATCTTTCTAGGATCTGATCAATGAACGGTAGGGGAAAATGATCCTTCTTCGTCGCGGCATTCAAGCGTCTGTAATCCACACAGACGCGCCACAACGTGGGTACTCTCGTCACGATCTCCTCTCCGTCCTCGTTGGTGGTCGTCTGAATTCCCGACTTTTTCGGGACAACATGGATTGGGGCCACCCACTTAGAGTCGGAGATTGGGTAAATGAAACCCGCATCGCACCATTTTTCTATCTCTTTTTTCACAACCTCTCGTAAATTTGGATTCAACCGGCGTTGGAATTCACGAGAGGGTTTGGCTTCGCTCTCTAAGTAAATATGGTGCGAACACAGAGCGGGATTTATCCCATGGAGATCGGAAATGCTCCAGCCTATTGCCTTGCGGTTCTTCTCCAGGATCTCTAGCAAGCGAGATTCCTGCTCCTCGGTCAATTGCGAACTGATAATGACCGGAAATTTCTTGTCTTGGCCCGCAAGGAAAGCATATTTCAGGGTTGTTGGTAAAGGTTTGAGCTCAGGAATAGTGTGATCGTCTAGAAAGTCAGGCTCAATATGATCTGGTTTGGTGTTGGAAGTGGTTGGATCATGTTCTGTAATAGCTGCCACCAAGCGCGGCTCTGGAGTCGGATCGTCAAAAGTTTCCAGACAATCGGCAAACGCCTCGTCCGACTCGTCATCCTCATCTTCCGATTGTCCTAAGGATGTAAGGACTGACAGGCCCAACTGGGCCTCTACGTCATCGAAGATGTAGGGCGATGCAGGCTCAGAGCTGTACTCGTTCATGAGGATCTCGCAGACTGACTCATGCACTGGATCATCTTCAAAGGAGATGGACACATCGATGTTGGTTGGGTTCTGTCTCCATGGCCCAACTACGTCTACATGTTCACAGTCTGTTCCGGTAGAAGAGTACTCAGTGCTGGATTCGGAGTCCGGTCTCTGCCATCTCGTCTGCTTCATCTCAAGTTCCTCATCTCCGCCTGGAGTTTGGAACTGAATCTTCCCATTCTTATAATCAAATAAGGCCCCCGCTGTTCTGAAGAAGGGCCTACCTAAAATGATCTGGGAATCTCTCCAATTACGAGGGGTTTCCATATCTAGGACAGTGAAGTCCACCATGTATTCTTTCCCCTCGACTTTGATCACAATGTTCCTTAACTCTCCTAAGGACCTCTTAGTAGATTTGTCAGCAAACTGCAAAATAGCTCTAGATTCCCTAAGAGGTCCGAGATTAAGCCGCTCATAGAGGGCTGTGGGCATCAAGTTGATCGAGGAACCATTGTCCAGGAGAGTGCGTGCAAACACGATGTCATCAACATGACTCACTACGTAATGTGCACCCATGTCTCTTCGTTTCCGAGGAAACGAGTTCTTTATTGCACAAGTCGTGGCTAGTGATAAAACGTGTTTCTCAACACGGCTTTTGGTCTTCCTGCTAACCCTAGTAGGTGTGCATCTCACCTTAAGGTATTTTTGGAATGCATGGGTCATTTCCACGAACTTGTCAAAAGGGATTGTGACCTTGATATGTTTATTGCAAAATTCAGCCATCTCAGGGTTATCTTTTTGGATTTTTTTTGATTTTCTTCTTTCCACCCTTGAGAGCTCGGGGGAAAGGGATTATTGACTCCAACTCAGGTTCTGGAACTGAAATATTCTCATTAACTTCTGGAACTGAGTTCTTAACACGACTCTGACTCTGACTCTGATACAGACTCGGACTTGGACTCTGACCAAAAAGAAAATGCTGAGGTGAAACCGGTGACGCTTCTTCCGCTTCTTCTGGACGATCCTCCTCAGATGGAGGTGCGGGCTCATCAGTGTCGTCTGACTCTACGTGACTGCGGGACTGATGCTTCGAGGACTCAGATGTCCTCTTCTTCCGCTGGCGGTGGTGGTGGTGCTCCTCCTCTTCTTCCCCCGAATTCTCCTAAGGTAGAGTTTCGGAGGTTCCTTCCTTTTGCGCCCGTGCCCGATCAGGTATGGTCACGGTCCTTCCGCTCCTGAGGGACATATGATTAACATTATCGTACGAAAGGATCTCATGTTCAGATAAATAATTATCTGAATAGTATACCTGATCTCGAGGTCGGTTCTGGCCCTGGTGTATGCTGTTTGGGTTGGCCTGAACCTGTGCGGGAATTGGAGTCCTTGGCGCCATTTGTTGGTCCTGGGCACGAGAGACCCGATTGATGTCGGTCCTCATGTCCAGGTAGTCATTCTGCATCTGTTGGACCCTATCAGACAGGGTCTGGATCGCCAAAGTGAGGGACTCCAATTAGGTGGGCTGGGCTGGCTGCTGAGTGGATGCGGTCCTGTACTGGCCCTGCTGGTCGTGCCGATACTGCTGCTGATGGGACGGTGCTGGCCCCTGCTGGTAGGTGCGCTGCTGCGGCTGGTACCCCTGTTCTGGCCTGGACTGGTATCGCGGGACTGTGACGGGTCTAGTCTCTTAGTAGACTGGGGATGGGCGGTGTGCCTGATCCTTCCCCATCTCGATCTGCCGGATTACCGGGTCGCGGCTATACCAGAGCACGTTGATCTCGTACACAGGCGGAGGCTCCTCGTATTCCGTTTCCACTGGTGGGGGTGCATGATGGTTCTGCTGGGTATAAGTCTGATCCCAGCTGCTCTGAGACCCCGGTGCATGTTCTTGTACAAGATGGACTCGGTGTACAGGTACAGGTGGTGCAGAAGGGGTGGGTAGCTTGATCTTAGCTACCTTTTCAGAGAGTTCCTCTACTTTCTTGGGAAGGCTCGAAAGAGACTCCATCTCCGCGACTCTCTTGTGGATCTGCTCGACCATGGTAAGCTTGTCGGCTATCATCCCCATGCTGGGGATGAGGTCCTCAGTCAGATCTGCAACAGTCCTTCTAGTTGTCTCATTGGATAAGATCGAGGGAGACAACTGATAGGCCCTTGTGGCCTGTGACCTGCTGGTTTCTGCCATCTGTTCTAGGATCTTCCATACAGCGTGCTCGTTCTTGTTCAGATAGCTTCCTCCACATGCGGCGCTGACTAACCCCTGCATCTCCGGGGTTAGACCACAGAACAAAGTCTGGACTAAGATCGCCTTAGAAATGTCGTGGCATGGGTATTTCTGTACTAAGTCATTGAACCTGTCCCAAGCCTCATGGAACGGTTCGCTGGGTCCTTGAGCGAAGCTGGCGATCTTTGTTCTCATCTGGTTAGTTCTACTGAGAGGGTAGAACTTCTTCAAGAAAAGGTCCTTGAACTGTATCCAGGTAGTACATACCACCCCTAAGTTTTTCAACCAATGAGCAGCCTTATCTCCTAAGGCAAACGGGGTGGCCTTCAGCCGGATATAATCTTGGCCAACATTGGGATGGCTAAGATTGTTGCACACTAATTCGAAGTCACGGAGGAAGGTGTATGGTTCTTCACTGAGGTTTCCGTTGAACTTCGGGAGCAGACTGAGGAAGTGGGGCTTCAGCTCGAATGCTTGGTCGGGAACTGCAGGTGCTAACCAGTTTTGGATTTCGTTCTCCGCCGGGTTGTAGGTATCGACCATTGGTCGGTCGATCCCTTCAGCTACTATGATCTGTCCCATCCGTGCCGTGAGATCAGCATTTTTCTGTTCGGCTTCGGCGAGGCGTCTAAGAATCTGTCGCATCTGGTCCTCATCGGGTGGCATCCTTGGCGGCATTTCGCCCTCTAGTTCTGGGGAATGGAAAATAAGATCGGTGTTAGAGGGCGAATCAAGGAAGGGATTACCGAGGCGATGGTCTTCCTAGGTAATCTCGGAGGAGATAAAAGGGTTGGTTTGAGAGTAACCACCCTGAGCATGGGGGAACCAGGACTCAAGAGGGTCATGAGTCCTGGGTGGTCCAAGGTGCGCTCGGACCGAGAAAGATGAGTTACTTGGGGGACTCATAGAGAGATCAGTGAATAGCGCGTCGAGATCTCCCCAGTCACTCATCTTGATGAAGAGAGAAGAAGATAGGATTTGACTCCTACCTGAAGCAAGCAAAAAGAACAATCCAAGACCCTGGGTTCACACTCAACATAGTGAAGGACTCGAAGTCGAGTCCAATTAATCTTGTAGTTTTTAAGTGTGATATTCAAGCAAAATAGCAAGGATTACGCGGCCTAAAGGGAAGTCGGCTCAGAGCCGGATGCGTCTTCCCTGTTTATCCTGTCGTCTAAGATACCTCCGCTCCTTCCTTTCTTCGCTCCTATCCCAAGCCGATGGATTCAGTGACCACGCCCCTATCTACCTGCAAGCAGGCGGAGGCTGACAAGGCCAGAACTTCACCCCGGGGGGTTACTGGCAGCTTGTCGCAAAGTACCGCAATTTCGCCCCTATCTACCTGAGACAGGCGGAGGCTACTTGGTACTAGTCAAAGAATCTGAAATTATCCGGCTTGTGATATTTGCTAGGATTAGTTAGAACGTGATATGGAAGATGGGGATTTGGGCTCTACCTTAGGGTGTTCACACACACTCAGGTACCCTCACTCAGCCTGAAAACAAGGTCGGGGATTAATCTCCCGCAAACAATTTTCAGATTTTATTCTTTTTTTTTGGTCAATACTGTTAGCAGTCCCGATTTTAAAGTTAGGTTATCACTTTAATTAGTCCACCACAAAGCACGCCTATCGGACAGTCCCAATTTCCTGTTTAATTTAAGTGAGAAAATCAGAGGGGGAAATCGAGAAAAGCCGATGCACGAAAATCGATGATGCGTATGCTGAGTAGAGAGTACTTACAGTGATCCCTTCGCTTTTATGCAGGATGCAAAACAGAATTGAAAACTTTTTATTCTACATGCAAATGTAGGAGATAAAAGCCACTCCTAGACAGGCAGTTCTATTAGCGTGAAGAACTGTTTAATTTTGACTAAGTACTGCGGTCTAGGTGCGTCTTTTAAGTGTGTTGTGTGGTCCTATTGATTACGAGCACAAACAAGTCCTAGAGTGGCTCGAGGAGCCGCTAGTGCAAGCTAAATTACAATTCACCCACACAGCACACGGGACACAGTTTCCACTATCTTTACACGCGAGAGATCCCAAACGGGAACCGCTGGAAATGATGCGAAAGAAAAGAAATAAAATAAGATGTAATTACAAAGCCTCTCTTTCACTCAAAAATTTAAAGGCGAAGTCCTCGAAGCGTCGCCGACTCCTCGCGGTCCTCGCACAAAAAATAAATGGAGGTCAGAGAGTTACACAAAAATAAAATAATGCAAAAATAAAGGAGAGAAAAATAATTACAAGAAAACCGGGGGTCAGACTACCCGGGGAATGAAAATCAAACACTCAAAAATTTGTTAAAAATTTAACCTAAGCCGTGCCTCCCCGGCAACGACGCCATTTTGACATCGCTCCCGCACCCTATGTTAATTCGATCAAATTAATGTCCAAATTAATGTTGACAGTTCGTTGCAGTCGGATACGAGAGGTTAATCAAAAACCACTATTAATGTCAAGTTAATTCAAGTGGTAGATTTTTTTTACTTGGTGGAAGTCCAAGGTCGATCTCAGGGAGGCATCTGTCTCCTTAGGTAAATTTAAGCAATTATTCAAGTGTTGATTTTCGAGGAGTATTTTTTTGGTCTTTTTTTATGCAGACTTATGCAGACTCTTCAGGCCAATTTAATGTTTAATTTAATTAGTGTATCAAATAAAGTCCAAAATTTATGAAAATTGGCCAGATGGTTACTGGTGATGAAAATAACCTACACTAATTTTTTTGGAATTTTTCGACACTAAATAAATTTACTGTGAATTAAATAAACAGACGTAGTGATTTTCAGTATTTAATTTTTAATAAATATCAAATCACAATTTTTCCAGGAACTAAAATTATCCTAGGTGGCTCTAATGATAAGGGACCTAGGAAAATTAACAGAACTTGATTTCACTGTGAAATGAATTAATTACAATTAATCTAAGAAAATCACTTAACAATTTATTTAGGCCTCGGTATGCGTGCAAATGCTATGAAATTTTTATGGTATGTTAAAAATGATGTCCTTAAGCTACTGTGAATTTTTGATGAATTTTGGAAGCACGGAGAATTAACTAAAAATCAAAAGGTGACACTGGGCAAAATATGTCAACAATTCACCAATTAATTCATTAATAATTCAAATGAGCTTACAAAAATATAACACGTGGACCAATAGACAGAGGACAAAATTTCCAATAAAATGCAATTTTTAGAATTTCAAAATGATGTAAAATGCAATCTAGGGATGCGTGCAAACACAGGGGTGTAAATGCAATACAGGAAATTAAAATTGCAATAAACAAATATGCAGACAGGGACTAAAATGCAATTACCTTTAATGTGGGGGACTCTTGTGCAAAATCTCCAAAGGGCACGTGCTCCTCACGTGGGGTCTGCTTCACAGGGACCTCTTTGCAATTTTGAAAAGCTCCAGGGGCCTCGGTGCACCCAGGCCGCACGTGCTCCTCACGTGGGCGGCCTAGGCTCGGAGCGAGGCTCGGGCGCTCTGGAGGTCCGGAGCGAGGCTCGGTGTAGCCTCGGGTCGCCCGAGCCTAGGCTTGGGGCCGAGGCTCGGGCTCCGTCGACGTGGCGTGTCTGCGTCCGTTAGATCCTTGATCAATCCAACGGTTGTGGATCGCTCCTGTTGATAGCGACGTGGGCGATTAGTGACCGTTGGATCTAGATTGATCCAACGACACCTGGAGCGCGATGAAGTGGTGACGTGGCTGATCTATCACCGCTGGATCGTGACGAATCTAATGGCTCTCTGCTGCTCCGGTCGTGCGTGACGTGGCGTGATTCGGACCGTTCGATCAAGATGATCGAACGGTGGTTGTACGTCGTCTCTAACGGTCCTCCGCCACCTGCGGAGGAGAAGGCGGGGCTCCGGCGTAACTGGCTCTGCTCCGCCTCGGTCGCTAGGCGTCGATGAAGCTTTTCGTATGCTCTCGAGTAGCTCGGAAGATGCGGAGCGTAGTCCGAAGCCTCCGGTGGCCTCAGGAGCGGTGGAGATGCGCTGAGGCTCGATGGTGAAGAAGCTCGAAGGGAGCTCCGGCGAAGCTCCGGCCAGTGAAGAAATGAGGACCTGCAAGGGGTTAGGGGTATAGCCGAAGCACGCGTGTGCGCGTGGAGGTATGTAGGGTGAACGGCGAGGCCTAAGGCGGAGTGTGAGTGGTCCGGCGAGCGAGCTCCACCGAGGTGGCGGAGCTGGAGTCGAGGTAAGTCGAGATGTGGTGTTTGAGGGAACGGAAGGGTGCACGAAGATCGGAGCTCTGTCGCGGAGCTCGGAGGAATGAAGGTGGAGCGAGAAAACAACGGTGGACGGCGAATAAATTAGGAGAAATCAAAGGAAAAATTAAGGAGAAGATCAGAAGATGATGGAGGGGGCTACCTGGGGAATGGAGCTCAGATTTGAGCTCCAGGTCTTCGCTCGAGGGATCGGTAGGGTCCCGAGCTCGCGCAGCTTCGCGGAGGGAGGCTGCGACATGGCAGAGCTTGCCGTGGATCTCGCCGGAGAAGAAACTTGTCTTCGCTCGAAGACACACCCAATTGCTGTCACCAATGGATCGATCTGAGCTCGAGGAACCTCTCTGGAGTGGCGGATCGCGGTGAACGTTGCCGGTGGTGGCGTATTTATAAGGTGAAGTAGGTGGCAGTGTTGGCGACGAGGCGAGTTTCGAGGGCGACGTGGAGCTTCTATGGTGGAGGTGGTGGAGCGTGAGGGAGATGGCGAGGGAGAGGGATGAGTGGGTGACGTCGTGGGGGTGTCAGCGGTGGGAGAGGGTGGCTGACGTGCAGCCGGAAATAGAAAGGGGGCGCCCCTCCTGCAAGGCAGGGGACGTGGGAGAGAGGGGCTCCCAGAGGTAGGAGACGAGGTCTCCACCGTTGGATCGTGTGATCCTACGGTGGGGATCAAGGGGGAGCTGGTCGGGTAGGATTAGATCTGGGGCGCGGAGATAATGGGCTATGGTGTAGCCACGTGGCGCGTTGTGGGCGAAGCGCGAGCGTGCGGTGTGGATGAAGGCAGAAAGAGATCTGATGGCTATGGATTTAAGCGCGCGTGGAAAAGGCTGGGCCGTTGGATCTGAAGCGAGATCCGACGGCTGAGGATGAGGCGGATGAGGCGAGAGGAAGCGGGCCGCGTGGCGCAACCAGAGGGCGCTACGGGGCCTGCTGTGAGTGGCTGAAGTAAGATACACGTGTAGAGAGAAGAAGGAGCCGAATTTGGAAAAACTCAAAACATGAAAGTTGTAGATCTCGATGAGATCTACAAGTTTCATGTTGACCAAAGACGGAGATGATGTCAAATATGATACATAAATACAAGGATACATAGATATGTAGTATACAAAGTGGCCCAAAAACCCAATTTTCTCATACAAGCTCCAAATTCAATGAAATTAGTCTCATTTTAAAGGTCTTTTAATGTGTAGTATTCTAAGAGTAAGTAGACCTAATTCGGAGGTTGTATGAGGGCTTTATGAGCATTCTAGTGTACAGGGTTTCTCAGGCTTTATTGGCTATTTTACAAGGGTGATTTTTGGCATTCTTCCCTATATTATTAACTAAGGAGTATAGATTATAGAGAAGAGGTTATTTTGGTGAATAGGTATTTTACAAGGGATTTTTGGCTTCTTATTTAAATGCAAATGAGCTGCTAAACTGCATGAGTTATGAATATATGCATGAATGCTATTTATGCAATATAAAAGGAAATATGCCTCTATTTTCTCGGGAACAAGGCTCTATTTTTGACTTTTGAAGTGATGAATCACAGATTCATCAGTCCTTCCTAGGTCATGTCGGCTTTTACCTCCGCTTCATCAAAGACTTTTCGAAAATTTCTCGCCCTCTCACCAAATTATTGGAAAAAGATCAAGACTTCACTTTCACTGAGGAAGCATTTGAATACTTCAAAACCCTGAAGAAAATCATCACTGAAGCACCAATACTGCAACCCTCCGATTGGAACTGTGGATTTGAGATCATGTGTGTTGCATATGATTATGCTGTGGGGGCAGTATTGGGTCAAAGGAAAGATGGGAAACCTTACGCCATTCATTATGCTAGTAAAACTCTAGATGATGCTCAAAAGAACTACACTGTGAGTGAGAAATAACTTTTGGTTGTGGTGTTTTCCTTGGAAAAATTTTGATCTTACATCCTAGGATGCCACAACATTATCTACACAGACCACTCTTCTTTGAAATATCTCTTCACAAAAATCGATACTAAGCCTAGACTCATTAGGTGGGTTTTACTGCTCCAAGAATTTTATTTAGAGATTTGAGATAAAGCCGGAGCAAAGAATGTTGTGGTCGATCACCTTTCAAGAATCCCTTCCTCAAACACAGACACAATCCCAATTTCTTATAATTTTCCAGATGAAAATATCATATCTGTTTCTCAACTCCCTTGGTATGCAGACATCGTCAATTACATCGTCACTTCCACATTTCCTAATGATTGGTCAAAACATAAGAGAGATAAAACTAAAGCCCAATCCCGATACTATCACTGGGAAGACCCTTTTCTCTTCAAAGAGGGTACTGATTTAATATGGAGATGATGTATCCCTGAATCTGAAGTCAATGATGTCCTAACTCACTACCACACTTCTGGATGTGGAGGACACCACTCAGGGAAGCGAACAACCACTAAAGTCTTACAATGTAGTTTCTACTGGCCCACACTCTTTAAAGATGCCCATCATTTTGCTCAATCTTGTCCTTCATGCCAGACTAATGGAACAATGACCTGCTGCAACATGATGCCCCTCCAACCTGTACATATAGTTGAGATCTTTGACACTTGGGGAATAGACTTCATGGGACCTTTCACCACCTCACAAGGCTATCAGCACATTTTACTCATTGTTGACTATGTGTCCCGTTGGGTTGAAGCCATTCCCACTCGCATTGCTGATAGCGCCACTGTTGTTAAATTCCTGAACAATCTCTTTTCCCAATTTGGATTACCTAAGGTGGTCACAAGTGATGGTGGAACCCATTTTCTGAACGCTTCAGTCAAGAACTTACTTAAGAAAAATGGGTTCGAACACCGGGTCTCCACTGCCTTTCACCCACAGACCAATGGAATGGTCGAGTTGTCAAACCGAGAGATGAAGACCATCCTCCAGAAAATTGTCCGCTCTGATCGTAAAGACTGGTCTCAACATTTACCTTCTACTCTTTGGGCCTACCGTACAGCCTTCCGTACACCCTTAGGAATGAATCCATATAGGTTGGTCTATGGAAAGCCTTGCCATCTACCTGTAGAGATTCACCACAAGTCACTCTGGGCGATCAAGAAATGCCATTCGGATTATGATGAGGCTGGAAAGAAAAGACTATTGGTCTTAGCCAAACTGGAAGAACTGAGATCACAAGCTTATGATAACAACCTGCTATACAAAGAGAAAATCAAGTTGTGGCATGATGCCAATATTTCAAGGAAAACATTCAAAGAAAATCAAAAAGTATGGCTATTTGATGCAAAACTGAAGTTATTTCCAGGGAAACTGAGATCGAAATGGAAAGGACCATACATTGTAACTCAAGTATTCGATAATGGCTCGATAGAAATTTCTGATCCAAACACTAAAGCCACTTTCAGAGTCAATGGTCAAAGACTAAAACCTGTTGTTGAACCATCTGGTCCTATGCCCGTTTGCACAACATACCTTCCGCGAGAAAAATGAACCACCACATCGCCAAGCTGAGACGTTAAATCATGCACTCTCGTGAGCCTCTCCTCATAGGTATCTTTTCGTCTTACTGCTCGCATGTTTATTTTCACTGCACTGCATTAGATAAGTATGGGGGTAGCCATCCACCTTTTCAAAAAAAACAAAAACAAAAATACTTTTCACTCACTCCTTCTTTTGATCTTCCTATTACACCTTGTCTTCACCATGGGGACATGGTCCCTAATAAGTATGGGGGGTGTCTGCATAGTTCTCAAAATTGCATACTTTTCAAAACAAAAAAATCCCTAAAAATATTTTCAGAAGCAAGAAAACCACCAAAAATACATCCTTCCTAGTTTTATCCTATTTTGAAAAATCAGATCTTCACTGCATAAATATAGATTGACATTGAGTTGACCCTAATCCACTTAAATTCATCAGAATTTCACTAGGCGTGAGTTTTTAAGCTTTCTTCAGGTCCATATAGAGTTTATTCTCTCAGTTCCACTAACTCTACTGGTGAATGAACTTCTGTATCTAACTAGATCACCTGAGAAACTAGTAACACTCTTAAACTCTTTAGTGGATATTAAGAAACTGCACATTTCACTTAGCTTTATTGAGTTCATTTTACGAGATACAATTACAATCTAGTTGAGGTGAGGAGTTGTCCTCTTGGTTGTGCCAATGCATGAACCTTATCTATAGCTAATGAAGGAACTTGACTCAAGAGCAACATGATCTCTCTAGTCTAAGTATGTCAGCAAATAAGTCAGTATCGTGCCTCCAAAGTCAATATTAAGCCGATACTACCTTTTGATGCCAAACCCAAAATAAAAACACCACAAAAAGGCATATCACAATACAAATGCCAAAAACCACCAATCATGCAAAGATGTGTGAAGCAAAAGCAAGGAAAGATGACCACCAAATAACCCTTCTCCACCAAAAAGCCGTGGTAGCAGCCCAATGATGCTACCTAAATTTTTAAAAGAGGCCCAAAGAGGCCCAGGGTTATGCTCTGTAAAAGAAAAAAATGAGAGCAACGGACCAAAGAGGTCTATGGAAAACCCCAAAAATTAAGTCCTATTCTCCAATAACTATGGCATATTTTTTCTATGCTGACATACTTGGGTGAAAGGAGAATATGCCTGAATCCAGGTGAGGACTGAGGCTATTTGCATAGAGAATCATTCGGTACCTCGATAGATTGTGTTGATAGCTCGTTCTCTTGACTCACGAAAGCTAAAACTATCACTAACACTGTTTATATCCACTCAAGGTCAAAGAGAATATCTGTTTCATAGGGTTGAGCTGACTTGATCGATCTTCTGAAACCATGTCTGATTTTGTTGGAACTGAGTGGCTGTTGAAACTACAAAACTCAAGTCAAGTCGACTATTCGAAACAAATCATTACTCCATGGGTCGACTCTACTGAAGTTTGTGTTTTTGTGTGGTTAGGAACTGAAAACTCAAGACTTTGTGGGTATGTATGCTATAAACCCTCATCCAACCTATCTTGGCTATTCTCCTTATCCTTCATTATTTCTTATCTTATTGTTGCTCAGGACTAGCAAGACTTAAGTATGGGGGTGTTATGATTACAATATATATAGAGATAATATGATCAAATTATGTGATATACAACCTTAATGATTGATCTGTAAACTCCAAATTCACATAACCTATATTCCTTACTTACATCAAAGAAAATATCCATAATTGCACACAATCTCTGCATAAATCAACTGATCATGATTTTGTAATCAAGTAAAATATTTTCAAAAATATCGATTACATATTTTATGATTCCGAATCATTTTTGTTAAGTCACATAAATATAACTTAACTAATTATCTACATGAACTAAGCAAATCATATGGAAGAGCATTGAGTATATATAGCTTTGAATATAACACATTGATATGACTCTACAAAACCTCACTTTTTATTGGGAAGAAAAAGGAAGGGAGGATAGTATAAATTGCCCACTCAATATATCATCGATAAAGCCTATAGCTTTTTATTGGAAAGAAATGGGAAGGGGTGATATTATAAATTTCCAAAACTTTAATGTTATATGGAACTCACGTACAAACCATGAAGGTGCCACCCCTTTCCATGCAACTCTCTACCCCTTCCCCATGCAACATGGAGCCCCACGTATTTATGCTTATGCCTTCCCCATGAAACAATAAAATTTTGTCTTTATTCCCTCTCTAAGTTGCATGAAGAGGAGCCACACAAACCACGTATAAAAACATGCATGGTAGGCCCATCCCCATTCTATTCTCACGTATCTCTCTCGCCCTCTACTCTCTCCCTCTCGTTTGTTCTTTCTTCAGGTACACGCACGCACAAGGGCTGGCAACCAAGCGTACGTCTCCCTCACCCAAGCATTCTTTCAAAGCTCAACCTCTACCCCCTCTACAGCACCCAAGCGTCTGCCGCAACCCCTCTACAGACTTCCCGCAACCTTCAACAGGTCGCACACACAGTAGTCTCCTCCAGGCTGCCGGTCGTACGCGGGCATTACTCCTCCAACCCACAGTAGTCCGTGCGTCCACACGCACGACCATCTCTTCCAGTTCGAAGCCACTTCAGGTCGCCATCTTCTCCCTGCTGCAGCCCACAGCCTGCAGTTGTGCATCCCAGCGCCGCCACCCGAAGCTTCATCGCCTCATTCACGTGCAATCACTCCAG
Organism: Ottelia alismoides; assembly: GCA_037367405.1. NCBI lineage: Eukaryota > Viridiplantae > Streptophyta > Magnoliopsida > Alismatales > Hydrocharitaceae > Ottelia > Ottelia alismoides. Next base: position 1,598,518 of record JAZKJV010005374.1, read on the forward strand.
AACCCAACTCTGCACATACCTGTTGTATACCCTCCTCTCTGTGGTAGCGTCAACGACTGAACGATGCCGTGACCAGCTTGCGTCCTCCTCTCCCATGCATGGGCAGCAACTTCAACCGGCCCTTGTTTCCGTCCGTTCATCTTCAACAGTGCTCGACTGTTCCCGTATCTTCCGCTCGCATTTCCCGGCCTATGCACGACATCAACACCGCCTGAGCTACATCTGCATCCTATCTCATTTCTTTCATTTCTTTTCTTATGCTATTTCTTTCTCTAAGTTTTATCTTTGCAAACTTTATCTCTGTATATTTTCTTTAGTTTAGTTTATGCAAAACTTGCATTTTCATGTCTCAACATTTAGTAAATTTATTCTAGAGGTATCATGGTTAATTCGTTAAAGCTTGAGTTTAGTACATTAACGCCTCACAAAGTTTAGAATTTTACGTCTTTCTCAAGTATTCCTTACTATTAGTCTTATCCCTCTAATTCCATTTAAATTACATATGTGCCCTTACATTTGTAGAAAAATCTTATTTTATATCCTTACAAGTTTGAAGTTGAAAATTCACTCAAACTCTCTTAGAAAATTTTGCAAACTTGCCTAGTCTTTGTAGTTCGATCCTCTACTTGCCGCATAATTTTCTACTTACATTCGTCGCGCTCATAGTTGTAATCTTATTTGCTTGATTTTGATTCTTCGTGGTAATACAACGACTTGGTAAACCTAACCTTTTAAAATCGTGAAAAATCGTGTCAACAAAGGTCCTCGGATCGTGCCGACTTTTGGGTTGTCACCACCAGATGGAGCTAAACAGTGGATGGTCTGAGGATAGGGCGACGCAGAGGTTTAAATAGGGCAGGGGGTTCCAACGGCAAGGAAAGGGATCACCGGAGATGGAAGCTAATTGCGGGGATGCATTTTTAGGGATTCGACGAGATCGGGGTGATTGGGATCGGGGAGGATCTGGGACATAGATTGATTGGATGAGAGGAGATCTTGGCGAGATCGGCCGGGGCCGGTGAGATTTGGCCGTGGGGTTCGTGGCGGAGACATCGGGGTGGCGGAGATGAATTCTGGGAAAGTGGGGTGGATTAGGGAAGATAACCGTGGGCCGTCCGATTGGCCGAGATCGGTCGGCCCTTCATGCGACGTGTGGCAGTGGCAAAGGATAGGAGTGATGCACGTGCGTTGCGTGTGCCTGGGAGGCACGTGCCTCGCACGTGCAAGCCTTTTTAATTTATTTTTTTTATTTTTTTATAAAACGAATATATAAAAACCTCAAAATGGGCTAACACATGGCGGCTCCAGGAGCTGTCACGTGTCAGCACCACAAAATTCAGAAATTAAATACTTTGAAAAATACAAAAGAATTAGTAAACGGACTCGGATCGAAAAAGTTTCTTCACAAAAATTGCTCTCTCGATGAGATCTATAACTTTCATGAAGATATCAAAACCAAAATTGATCAATTGCACAAAGTGATATTTTTGGGTATCCCATGTACATAGAATACCTTGATTTTTGGGTTTTATAATTTTTTGTCATTTTTAAACCAGATAAAAATCCGGAAAAAATATGAAAAAAAATCAGAAATAAATATTACACATTAATCTAATTTTTTGGATTTTTATTATTTAGGAAATAGAAGAAATAAATTAAAAGACGAAAAAGACCAAATTTGTACAGACGGTTAGTGAAGGCTTGGACTCAATTTGTTTCTTCGATTTCAAGCACAGTTTGGATTTGGATTTTTACACATTTTAATAAAACTTTTATCAAAGAAGATAAATGAAAAAGAAATAAACTAAAATGGGTTAATTATGTACATAAAATAATAGGTCAAAATCAGTTAAAATACAAAATATACAAATGAGGCCCAAAACTCAACTTTCACATATGAGCTCCGATTCACTTGAACATGGTCTTGTTTTGAAGGTAATTGAATGTACATTAGTTCAAAAGTAAGTAGGATTAAAACGGACAATGGATGGAGAAGTTATGAGGGTTTTAGTCCGAAAATCCTAGAACTTGGTTTAGTTATTTTTTTGTATTTTTCTTTTATTCTTGTGAGTGATATGTACACAGTGGAGGTAGTTTTTTGTTATTTGGAGTTAGCGTGAATGAGTTAAAAATCAGGGAAGTTAGGTTATTTACAGGTCAAATTTAGCTAGGATTTTTTGGCTTCTTATTTTATGCAGAAATGAGTGCTAAAATGCAATTCTTATTAAAACATGCATGAATGCTAGTTATGCTGAATAGATGCAGAAATGCAGATGATTTTGAGGGATTTAAGCTTAATTAATGAGATTTAGAGTGATGCATCTTAGATTCATCATCCCCCTATACTTAAACCATGCTCGTCCCTGAGCATCAAAAAGAAATGCCATGAGGTGAAATGAGATTGGGTTCCATACCAAGGCCATGAGCTGAAGGTGAAAATGAAACTAGACTCGACCTTTAGATTATTAGTGTGGCAGAACTTTTGTGAGACTTAGAATTTTAAAAATCAACAGCTTCCAAGTTCTACACATCATTCTCACAATTTTGGCTCAGAAGTCATCTTAGATCAATCCTCTTCCCAAAGTATACCCTATGAACAATTAACAATTGACTCATGTGTATGAAAGGTTTTAGCTCATCCCATCCAGAATGCCGGACTATCATGCAAACCTCCTCTCCAATAACTCGTCCTCGGGGAGTCAGGTATTTCCATCTAAGGTTTGTCACACTGTCTTCACAATCGAATTGGAGGGAGAAGTTAGAAGAAGAAGAAAAGAACTGAAGGGTGGCCAGTATAGTCACCTCTCCTTGTGAAGCTGGCCAGTGTAGCCGAGTCTCCACCAAGATCTGCAGGTTTTCTTGAAGCTTGGACCATTTAGGACAGATTTTTATTTGGTAGATGCTTCTTTGTATTTGGAATTTTTGGTAGTTTTGCTTGGATCTTGTTGTGCCCCTACGGATATAGAATCTTTTTTGTTTTTGTACATTTTTTGGGGTCTTAGAAAAATTGTGCCCAGCCGTCCATCCCTTTTCCGAAGCTTTATTTCAAACCTTACTCCGGTCTTTAGATTTCCATGCTACCAGAAAAGAAACTCACACAGTCTTCCAACACCCTGTCTGAATTGAGCTAAGTGCATAGTGCGAGAGTACAAAATAATTCCTTATTCCAGGGTTGTACCCAGAATGAAGAGACCAGGTTTGACACTAAGAGTCAAATGCTGCACATTGTCATGTGGAACTCAAAGAATTAAGTCAAATACTTGAAGCTTCTAAAATCCTCTTTCTCAGTGAAGTTCCTCTGAAAATTAGGTGGATTAAGGTCAAGTCTAGATCACTCTCGTTTTCTGCTCATAACTTGGTTCAGAACCCTAAGACTTTTCATAGATGCAAATGAATGTGATGTTGGATGAAGTGCAGGTGTGTGAAATGCAGAAACAATTTTTTTCTTTTTGTGATTTTTTTTAATTTTTATGCAAGGGATTTTTTTATGTAAAAATAAATAAGAAGCCATTTTTTTTCAAAAATTTTGGGTTGGACATAGTCAGTAGCAAAACTCTTTTTCTTTTTCTCTTTTTGTTTTTGTTGTTTTTTTTTTCAAATTATTTACCCATCCCATAATTACATATAGACTTACGCGAAAGTATGAGATATGGGTAAAATATATACATAGTATATATACAGACCCCCCTATACTTAGCGAGTGATGTGTCCTCAGAGCACAATAAGCGTAAAGAAGACATAGCTCGGGCTTAGCATAAGAGAGTGAAAAAGGAAAAGGAAAAGAAACAGAAAAAAAAGAGATACATCGGTCCGCCCCCTATACTTAGGTTGTGAACAGACTAAGTAAGAAGAGTAGAAAAAAATGAAACGATCAGGATATGTGGATGAAGAGAGTATATATAGATGGGCATCGGTTCCCCCTATACTTAGGCTCTGGTCAGCCTAAGTACAGAAGAAGGGTGGAAATGGAGCGGTTGTAAGATGGAGAAAATGGTATGTACATATGGCATCGGTCCCCCCCCCCCCACTTTACTTAGGCCTTGGCCTAAGTAGAGGAAGAAGCTGTACAAGGGGGACCGATGTGGTCGGGAGGGAGGGTGGGTAGCCAATGATTAAGGCGGTTTTCGGCCGATCTTTTTGTGAGCATGCGGTGGGAGATCGTAATGACGGGAAGGAGATAGAGCATATGATTCCCAACTATTATCACAGTTATCCTCAGAAAAATCATGATGGATAGTAGATGAAGCGTATGAGTCAGATGAAAGGTATCCATCATCAAGGTTATCCTCAGAGGAATAGTATTTGAAAGTCGACACACTCCAGATATTCTGGTCTTTTTGTTTCTTTAGTTGTTTTCTCGGATTTCGTTCCTTCTTGAGATCAAATGATTTTTCCTCGAATGAATACTCAGAAGCACCGGTCTCAGTCAGCTCATAAGAAATAATTCCAGTGTACTTGATGAGGGCAGGAGCATCAGCTTTGGATGAATAGTAGTTAGGAGCGAGAGTTTTCCAACGAGAATCGAATTTTTGATCCTTGCGAAGATATGCTTTTATAACAGCCAAACAGACTTCACTCATGAAGATTACCTTTTCCGGACCTGATGAGGGATCATCAGCTGATTCCTCTTCTGGAAGGTCAAAGGTGACTTTCCTTTTCGTGTTTCGTGAAGGTGTCGGTCCACTTGAGTATCCAGATGAATAACCATTGAATTCTTCCCCTTGGTTAGTGTTCGTCCTGCTTGTTTTTTCTTAGTCTTCTTAATGCTGGTGCACTCTCGATTTGGGATGATTTGGTCAAGGTATTTAGAGTAGGATGCCCCAGTGTGCGACCATGCATATGTCTCAGGATCATAATAGAAACATTTGTCTATTTTGAGATCTGTGGGAATTGAAATACTGGGGAGAGTCTGCATGTTTGTTCTCAATTAATTTGATGTTGGAGCATTTCTGTGTCGAGTTGATGTGATCAAGGTAGTCAGAATAGGTCGACCCAGGGTGCGACCATGCATAAGTCTCCGGATTATATGATTCATATACTTGATTCTCCATGGTGAGAGCAGCTGGAAATGGAGCAAGGGGGAGAGTCTCTAAATCAATAGTCTCATCAACAACCGCTATCTCAAGTGTTGCAGCGAGGTAGGGCTCTTCTATCGCTTCATGGTTATGGTTGTCGAGGACTTCGTGGGTTGCCTCAGAAAATCGTGGTTCCTCAAAGACGGGGTCAGATCGAAGTGCATCCAATGTTGTAAAATTTATTTCTTGAGTCTCACAATCAATAATTGCCTTAGCTAATGCTAAGAATGGCTTTCCGAGAATAATTGGAGACTGGGTGAATTCTCCCTGATGCTCAATATCAATGATTGTGAAGTCTACTTTGAGCAGAGCACCTTGGAATGTCATGATGAAAGAAATGATTCCTCTTGGACGCTTTATAGATCGGTCAGCCAATTGAACAATCTCTCGTATCTTCCAGATCGGATCGAGTTTGAGTTCATGAAATATAGAGGTCGAGGGGATATTGATCGGTGAATCGTCATCAATTCGAGCATGGGTAAAAGTTGTGTCCTTGATTTTACAGTCAAATCTGGGCAACCGCTTCACTATGCAGCTCTTGGTTTTTCTCCTCAACACCAAGGAGGAGGCCATTGACAAGATATGTATTTCAGTCTTTGTTCTTATCCTGCCTGACTTTTTAATCATTAATTTATTCATTACAACTCTTTTAAGATCGGGGAAGTGTTCAATGGCCTGTATAAAGGGAAGTTCAAACATCAAAATTTTTTCCAGTGCTTCCCGTACATCAGGATCCAAATTTTTCAGATCTTCTTCAGTCTCAATTTTTATGTATTTTTCAGGATTTTCGATTTTTTGGGTGTTTTTGAATATTCCAATTTTTTGGTATTTTCTGTGTGGTGTGCTGATGTGGTGTGTTCCTCAGATGAGTAGGGGCTTTGATGTTCCGAGAAGGAGTTAGATGCATAGTTATGTCTAGGGGAATAATAAGTAGAAGTGTCGCTGTCAGAATCGTCCCTAGATTTCTGGATATCCTCAAAATTGTCAACATGAGATCCAATCTTTTCCTCATTCATTTTCATGTCCGAGCTACCAGAGATTGAAATTAGTCAATCGACATATTTTCGAAATCTATCCTCCATTATATCAAATTTCTTGTTTATCCTCAAAATATCATCCTCTAAAATATTTTCATGGCCAATCATGGGAGCAATCAGGGTGTGTTTTTGTATTTGAGCTGCAATAATTTCTTCTTCCATTTTTCTGTATGTGCTAGGAGAAGAGTCTCTTGAAATATCCAATATATGATCGTTATTTTCTAAAAATTTCTCCTCAACAATTATGGAAGGAGACTTCTCATGTGATCCATGCCTATGGAGTTGGTCTGAGTAGAGTTCAATCCTTTGATTATGATTGGTCAGATCTTGATATTATGGAGTCAACATACAGGGGTTATATGTTTCTATGTTGTTAGACCAGTCCTCTGTATGAGTCTCATGTCTGAAGATGGCGTTGTCGTAGTCAATCCAAGATGACGGTTGATCATTTGTGTTCAAGGGTAGGGTAGATGGAAGATGTGAGGAATTGTTAAATTTGATCATGTGGCTATGATCTCCCATGAATAATGGATTGACATTTACCAAATATGACAGATGAATTGCATGATCGGAATAGAGTGGATTGACATAAGAAGAAGTGGAGACCTCAGTGAGTTGTTGGTTTGTATGATCCGAATATAAAGGTTTGTTATTCATGGAGTAGATCGGATATGTAGAGAGTGATGGATCTATTGATGGTTGAGAGTCCCTTGTGGAAGTTGGAGGAGGTGTTTTCGGTCTAACCGATACGAATTCATTTTCGAAGTATCCTCACTAAGAAGTAACTAATTGTTTTTAGTAGAATCAGTAGTCACTATGAAAATCCGGGTTTGGGCTCTAGCCTTAAGTGACATCTCTCGCTTACTCAGAAAAATAAAAACATCCAAGGTCATGGTTGCTCTCCCGCAAAAAAACTTTATTTTATGAGTTATTTAAAATCAGCTATATTTAGCAGTCCCAATTTTAATTAGGCGGTCACTGAAATTTTAAATGAGCACAAATACACGTTTACCGTCCATTCCCAATTTCCTTTAAAATTATGTGACAAAACAAGAGAGAGAAATTCAGGAAAAGCCAATGTATGCAAAAAACTATGATGTATGCTCAGTTAGAAGACTTACAGTGAATCCTCACAATCTTCATGTAGGATGCAATACAGAAATTCAAAAAATTATTCTAGATGAATGCAAGCCGATGAAAAATCGCACCTAGCAGAAAGTTCTATTAGCGGGAAGAATTGAGTTAAATTTGACTAAATTGAACGATCTATATGCATCTTAATTATAGTAAAGTGTGGCCTTAAATCCTACAAGCACAATCAACAATTAAAATGCTCCAAGAGCCGTATGTGCAGGTCTATCCTAAGCCCCACTCAAGTCGGGCCCCACCCTCATCGGAGAGTGAAATTGGCCATGAAATACCACATAAAAAAGTTTAAGGTCTTATTACACACGCGAGAGTCCAAACGGACACCGCTATAAATGAGCAATTAATTACAGAAATAAAAATTGCATAAAATAAAATCCTAGACTCAATGCTCTCTTATGACTCGACTCGATCTTTAAATTAATTGCAGCTTTTTCGGAAGTCGGTGAAGATGCGTCGTTTCTTGAAAAACCACTCCACATACGTTGAGTACCTTGCAAAAAAAAATAAGAGAGGTGGTGTAAGAGAGTGCCTCAAAAATAAATCAAAAATAAAATAAGAAAAATAATGCTGAAAATAAATGCAGGAAAAAATACGGAATTTAAAATGAAAAATTTGTGGGTCAGACTACCCGAATGTGAAAAACCAAATAAAAAATTTTCAAGACAAAAAAACTAAGTCATTTGCTTCCCTGACAACGGCGTCATCTGACGGGTTCGAAATTGCGCTTGTTAAAGAAATGTATTTGATTATGTGTTTGTTGTGCGTAAAAAATATTATGTGTCGTTTCGTTGTAGGCGGCAATCGGAATCGGTCAAGAAAATAACCACAATTATTTAATCAGTTTTTAATAACGTGGTTTATGTTAATTTTACTTGGACAAGTCCCAAGGTCAAACATAAGGAGGAAAGGAACAACCTAGAATTATTTCTATCAAAATTCGTGTGCGGTTTTTGAGGAGATCTTTTTTGTAATTTTTAATGCAATTAAGGATGCAATCTTTGGCCTATTTTAGGGACTAAAATGTAAATGTCGATCAAACGATGTCCGAAAAATATGAAACTTGGCCAAGATGCAAATTATGATGAAATGTACACATTGTAATTTTTTGAAATTTTGGATGCAAGATAAGTTTTTTATGAATTTATAAATGCAAACAAAATGAATTTCAATATTTAGATATAGTAAATAATAAATATAATTATTTTCAAGGGATAAAATTATCTAAGATCTATTACTAGGTGATTGGTCTCTGAAAAATCCTAAACCTCGAAAATACAAGATTCGATACCTATTAAAAATCAAATATTGAATTATGCAAAATGATTTTTACAGCGAAAACTATGCAAGCAAATGCAATTCTTTTTTGGCACAATGTTAACCACAATTAATTCTACAATCTATGATTTTTCGGGAAGTTCTAGAGCAACGGTTAATCAATTATGAATTTCAGAGCACAAGATTGGAAAATATGCAATTTTCCACAAAACAATTAATTATTTATTAACCATTGATCATAAAAATGTCTACAATAAGCCACGTTGTAGAGAATTAAATGCGGAACAAAATGCTATTTTTAACTGATAAAATAGTGCAATGTAGCAGTACAAAATGATAATGGAATACAGGGGTATAACTGCAATGATGATAATTAAAATAAATATAAAAATACAGTTGAGGGACATTTATGCAATTACCGATAACTCGGAGGGAGAAACTAAAAAATTTCCTTGGTCGGCGGGGGCAGATGCGTAAATAAAGGAGCTTCTAGGGGTTCTTCTGCAATGTTTTAGCGGCTCATGTGATGCGCCCGTGTGAGACAGGTTGGAAAAGGGATGGGCACGGACCTCCACATGGCGCTTCTTGCGTGCTTCGGGCGGCCCGAGGTCTTGGTGCGGGGGTGGCCCGGAGTTAGGCTCGGAAGCGGATCTGAACCGTTGATCAGCCTTTGATCTGACGGCTGGGACTCGCGGATGATTCAACTGTCAGATCGTGGAGCCTTTGTAATGGGAAGGCGGGTGTTGGCCGACACACGGTCGAGGGTCATCGGAGGAGAGGTGAAGCGGCCGGATGTCACTGGACAAGGCATAGGAGGGCCGGAGGTCGAAGCTCGCTGATGTCGAGGCATTGTCATTGATGTTGGCTCGACGGTCGAAGATTGGGCGTTGTAGTGGATGGAGATCGGAAGCTTGACGTTGAAGGTTGAAGACTGGAGACGTAGATGGAGGGCTCGATGGTGATGTAGGGATGATGGAGGAGTGATTGGCGTATGGAGGGGTAATTGATGATCGTTGTTGGTGATCGGGAGAGCGAGGTGTTATCGGAAGCAAAAAAGTGGTCGGGAGAGCGTGAAGGTGAAGAAGGAGAAGGGATACATGGAGGGCTCGACGGTGATGTAGGGTCGGAGCAGAGAAGTTGCACTGTGTTGGAGCTGCGATGAGGACAAGGTCCTCGGATTGCGTCGGCTTTTGGGTTGTCACCACTAGAAGGAGATAAAGCGGTGGATGGTCTGAGGACGGGGAAGCGCTGAGGTTTAAATAGGGCAGGGGTTTACGTCGGTGAAGGAAAGGGATCACCGGAGATGGAAGCTACTAATCGCGGGGATGCGTTTTTAGGGATTCGATGAGATCGGGGTGATTGAGATCAGGGAGGATATGTGACAGAGATTGATTGGATGAGAGGAGATCTGGGCGAGATCTCCTGGGGCCGGTGAGATTTGGCCGCGGGGTTCACAGCGGAGACATCAGGGCGGCGGAGACGAATTTTGGGAATGTGGGGTGGATCGGGGAAGATGACCACAGGCATTCCGACCGATCGAAATCGGACGGCCCTCCATGAGACGCGTGGTAGTGGGAGAGGAGAGGAGTGATGCACGTGCGTTGCACGTGCCTGGGTGGCACGTGCCTCGCACGTGCGGGCCTTTTTAATTTATTTTTTATTTTATTTTTATAAAATTAATATATAAAAACCACAAAAACGGTTGACACGTGGCGGCTCCAGGAGCTGGCACGTGTCAGCACCACAAAATTCAGAAACTAAATACTTTGAAAAAGACAAAAGAAATAATAAACGAACTCGGATCAAAAAAGTTTCTTCACAAAAATTACTCGTCTCGATGTTATGAAGACATCAAAACCAAAATCAATCAATTGCACAAAATGATATTTTTGGGTATCCCATGTACATAGAATACCATGATTTTTGGTTTTTATAATTTTGTTGTCATTTTTAAACAAGATAAAAATACGAAAAAATATGAATAAAATCAGAAATAAATATTTACACATTAATCTAATTTTTTGGATTTTTATAATTTAAGAAAAAGAAGAAATAAAATAAAAGATGAAAAAGACCAAATTTGTACAGACTGTTAGTGAAGACTTGGACTCAATTTGTTTCTTTGATTTCAAGCTCAGTTTGGATTTGGATTTTTGCGCATTTTAATAAAACTTTTATCAAAGAAGACAAATAAAAAGAAATAAACTAAAATGGGTAAATTATGTACATAAAATAATAGGTCAAAATCAGCTAAAATACAAAATGTACAAAAGAGGCCCAAAACCCAACTATCACATATGAGCTCCGATTCAGTTGAACTTGGTCTTGTTTTGAAGGTAATTGAATGTATATTAGTTCAAAAGTGAGAAGGATTAAAATGGACACTGGATGGGGATGTTATGAGGGTTTTAGTCCATAAATCCTAGAACCAGAGCTTAGGTTTTTGGTCCACTTATTTGGGTTAGTTATTTTTTTGTATTTTCATTTATTCTTGTGAGTGATATGTATATAGTGGAGGTGGTTTTGTGTTATTTGGAGTTAGCATGAATGCATTAAAAATTAGGGAATTTAGGTTATTTACAGGTCAAATTAGCTAGGATTTTTGGCTTCTTATTTTGTGTAGAAATGAGTGCTAAAATGCAATTCTTATTAAAACATGCATGAATGCTAATTATGATGAATGGATGCTGAAATGCTGATGATTTTGAGGGATTTGAGCTTAATTAATGAGATTTAGAGTGATGAATCTGAGATTCATCACCCACAGACTGTGCCACTAATAAAAATAAGTCCCGAGGACTTATTGGTAACTGATGAATACTCATTCATCACTCTTTATTCTTATATTTTAGCTATAAAAACCTTTGCAAATGCATGTAGATATATGTAAATAGGAATAATTACCAAAAGCATGCATTGTGTAAAAACCTATAATTAGCATGTTTTTGTGCAAAAATAAAAGAATAAAGATTAAAAAGAAAAAGAGGGAAATATTTAGAATAAATATTGAGCAACCTCACCCAAGGGAGGGCTCAGCATGGGCCTGACCGCATAAAAGCCAATGTAGAGGGAGATAGGGGCTCATGTGTAAATATTTATGTAAATAAAATAAAAAAAATATTTTCCTCACCAAAAATATGTTTGTAATTACTTGTATATATTTATAAAATATAAAAACAAAAGAAAAAGTTAAAAATCAAAAAGAATTAAAATACCCCTTTCATCATGTACATAAACCACTTCTATGTATTTATTTAACCTTGTAAATAAATAAATTTAATTTTCAAACTTTTTGTAAATATTCTATGTTTTATAATATAAATAAATAAAAACAAGTAAAATCAAAACAAAATAAAAATAGCAAAATTAAAAATACAAAAATACATTGTACATATACCATGTATATAGATGTATATATATATTTTACCTATGTATATAAATAATAAAAATAAAATAAAAATACCTTTTTATTCCTTATTTTATTCTATAAATAAATAAAATATAAAATAGGAATAAAATTGTACAAAAATAACAATTAAAAATCAAAAATCAAAACCCTAATAGTGTACATATACCTATATAGTACGTACTATGTAAATACCTTAGTTTTAATCCTAAAAATTAATTAAAAATCACAAAAAAATAGAGAAAAATAAAATAAATATTTTTCATGTTTTAAGTTTTTGTTAATTCGAGCATTTTCTAGCTCAAAATAAATAAATAAAAAATCAATGCTTGGCGGCTCCTGATTGGTCCACGGGGGTTTGTTGACCCCGGTCAACTTCCCCCGCGGACCCTTCCCTTTTGCGGATCTGGCGACCGACCCGTCTTCTCCAATTTCTACCCGCCTGACCCGACCGCCATTAACCCAAACCCTGGGCTCCGATTGATCACTGCATATCCAGGACCCTCGTCCGGGGTGGGTTTGGAGGATCCGACCACTGAGCTGCTCGCCCGATCTTCTTTCCGGATCTTCGAGCATATTTAATGTCGTCTCCGGCGACCTAATTCTTCCATCTTTGGACTCCTGCTCGCCGCCAAGGAGCTCCTCCAGAGCGCCCGAGTGACAGCCGTGTGTTTCGGAGTGGAAGCGAGGCCCGAGTTCCCAGGAATCCACTGATCCGGTGGTCAACTCCGCCGTGCGCCGCCGCGAGCGCGCCCAGCCTCGGGGAGTCGACGGCCCCTTGCAGGCAATGACCAGGAGCTTCATGAGCTCCAGCCCAGTCGAATGCACCCATCAGGTAGCTGCTTTATCCTCTAGTTTAGCTTAGAATAGGATTTTTCGATTTCTGGTATTTCAGCTCCGCCACCAGCGTGAGCTCCGAGCCTCGGAGGGAGACGATCCTTGAGGCGACGACCAGGAGCTTCAGCAGCTCCTCCCCAGTCTCTCCGACCACCCAGGTAACCCTATAGGTCCTTATCTTTCCTCGATTTCAATTTACGCCCAAATCGCACCGCCGCCGTCCACCTTCGATTCCCATCGTGTCCGACCACTATCCGATCATCGGGCATCACCATAGCCCTCTCCCTTCTCCCGCGCATCTTCTCCACGTATCCATCCAACCCAGCTCGCACAGGAGCTGGGAGTCGAGCTTCACCGTCCTCCCTTCGCCGGAGCTCATCCGTTCCGACCCACCAGCCACCGTCGCTACGCCTAACCGGGTCGAGGCAGTTTGCCCTCGACCTGTGAGCCTCATGGTTCACTTTGCAGGTGCTACCAAGCCCATCTGAGGGCTTTGGTCATTCAGGCCAGGAGGCCTAGCTCCGCCGACCTCGCCCGAGATCCTCGGAGCTCGGCTCGATCATCGGAGCATCCCAGCAGACGCGGGAGCACTCCAGCTTTCATCTCCGACCTTCAGAGTGCTCCAAGGAGGAGCCCCGCGCACACCCGAGCCCGGCGAGTCTCGCCGGGGACTTGTTCTTCCAGCATCCTCCATCGTCGTCCGATCGCCCCTCCCGCTCAAGTTTCAATCCGAGCTGTCCATCTCCGGAGCATCCAGCATTGTCCGATTTGAGGAGGCGACATCTGGAGCGCCCACCGTAGCCGCCATCCGATCATCCACGTGGCGCGCATCCAGCCCATCCACATAATAAAGGTTAATTTACCCTTAGGCCCTGTCTTGTCTTTTATTTCGTTTTAGTCCTGTAAATATAGAACTCAGTTGTTTATTTTTAGGGTTAATTGCATAGTGGACCTCGCACTTTAGTTTATTTGCTTAGATACCCCTATGCGTTGTATGCCACATGCTTCGTCACGTGTTTATTTGGGTTATTTGCATTGTATGCCCCTGATGTTCTGGATGTTAACAGTTGAATGAAATCTTTTACTTATTTACATTTATACCCCTGTGCGTGATTTATTTCCACATGTGCGTTATATTTTGGGTATTTTGCAGATAGGCCCCTAGACTTTTGGTACGTGTACCTTAGTCATTTGGACGGTCTTCAGAATGTAACACGGCGTCGCACGGCGGAGTTGACCACCGGATCAGTGGATTCCTGGGAACTCGGGCCTCGCTTCCACTCCGAAACACACGACTGTCACTCGGGCGCTCTGGAGGAGCTCCTTGGCGGCGAGCAGGAGTCCAAAGATGAAAAATTAGGTTGCCGGAGACGACATTAGATATGCTCGAAGATCCGGAAAGAAGGAGATCGGGCGAGCAGCTCAGTGGTCGGATCCTCCAAACCCACCCCGGGCGAGGGTCCTGGATGATCAGAGATTAATCGGAGCCCGGGGTTTGGGCTAATGGCGGTCGGGTCAGGCGGGTAGAAATTGGAGAAGATGGGTCGGTCGCCAGATCCGCAAAAGGGAAGGATCCGCGGGGGAAGTTGACCGGGGTCAACAAACCCCCGTGGACCAATCAGGAGCCGCCAAGCATTGATTTTTTATTTATTTATTTTGAGCTAGAAAATGCTCGAATTAACAAAAACTTAAAACATGAAAATATTTATTTTATTTTTCTCTATTTTTTTGTTATTTTTAATTAATTTTTAGAATTAAAACTAAGGTATTTACATAGTATGTACTATATAAGTATATGTACACTATTAGGGTTTTGATTTTTTATTTTTAATTGTTATTTTTGTACAATTTTATTCCTATTTTATATTTTATTTATTTATAGAATAAAATAAGGAATAAAAAGGTATTTTTATTATTTATATACATAGGTAAAATATATATATACATCTATATACATGGTATATGTACAATGTATTTTTGTATTTTTAATTTTGCTATTTTTATTTTGTTTTGATTTTACTTGTTTTTATTTATTTATATTATAAAACATAGAATATTTACAAAAAGTTTGAAAATTAAATTTATTTATTTACAAGGTTAAATAAATACATAGAAGTGGTTTATGTACATGATGAAAGGGGTATTTTAATTCTTTTTGATTTTTAACTTTTTCTTTTGTTTTTATATTTTATAAATATATACAAGTATTTACAAACATATTTTTGGTGAGGAAAATATTTTTTTTTTATTTTATTTACATAAATATTTACACATGAGCCCCTATCTCCCTCTACTTTGGCTTTTATGCGGTCAGGCCCATGCTGAGCCCTCCCTTGGGTGAGGTTGCTCAATATTTATTCTAAATATTTCCCTCTTTTTCTTTTTAATCTGTATTCTTTTATTTTTGCACAAAAACATGCTAATTATAGGTTTTTACACAATGCATGCTTTTGGTAATTATTCCTATTTACATATATCTGCATGCATTTGCAAAGGTTTTTGTACCTAAAATATAAGAATAAAGAGTGATGAATGAGTATTCATCACCCCCCTATACTTAACTTTGCTAGTCCCTTAGCAAACACTTATTTGAAAAAGAAGTGAAAAAGAAAGAAAGAAAAAGAAAAAGAGGATGTACATGGATCAAGGTTGATTATTAAACTTGCCTTCATTAAATTAAGGTATGGAGCTCGATCAGATCTTTGGATTATTAATGTGTCGGAACCTTATTTGGACTTAAGTCTAAAACTCAACAGCCTCTAAGTTCCACTAATCTATAACCAAGACTCCTCAATGCTCCAGATCAGAGCAAGTCATCAATCACAAACCCTGAAGACCATGAATCTTTTCTTGTCCTGTGAATGTGAGGTCTAAGCTCTCCACCTCAGAAAAGGCAACTTGACAACCCTCCCCAACAAGGTAACTCTATGACCTCAATCTGGCCACTCTTTCCTCGAGGAGTGGGGTATTCCCTTCTAAGTTCAAGTTCAACCGGCTCAAGAAGATGAGGAAGAAGAAGAGAATGGGTCAAGGCCAGTGTAGCCAAGTACCCTTGGGAGCTTGACCAGTGTAGCCAAGTCTCCCTGCTGCAAGCTACAACAGGTGGATCATGAAACCAAGCTTTGCTTATTGCACTCTATATACATACTCCGGTGGGATTATCATTTTCTATCAAACCTACCACTTTTTTGGAGTTATTTCCTTTTTGCACATTTTTTTTCAAGTGCATCTGTACAACATATACATGTGCAGCATATATACAAGGAGTTTTTCCTCTTGAGCCAGTAGACTATCCCTCTTTTGAGGCTTTATTGCAACCCACAACTCCCGTCGTTAGACCTCATGGCAACCAAACCAAGTTGAGACGCACTTCCTTCACTAAAAGAAGAAGAGAGGTTCCGCCTAGAAGTACTACCCTCATATGCTACCCCAAGTCAAGGAAGACTGCCTCCTCACCACCTCATCCGTGGAGAGCTCGGTGCATAGTGCCGGTGTCCAAGTAAAGCCATAATCTATATGAGCCATGTGTTGTTGTTAAGTGCTCTACTTAGGCTCATTGAGATGACATGTGATCATTGCCTAGTGGACTCAAAGAATTAAGTCACCATGGACCTGAAAAGCCTTAAACCTAAACCCTATAAGGTTTCTCTTAGAAATTAGGTGGATTAAGATCTTAATCAAGCTCCATTTCTCAATTTGATTTCAGTCTAGTTTAAATGTCAACTATCATCCAGAAAAATTATATACATATGTACAAAAGATGCTTATTTACACAAATTTTACAATCATGCAAAATTTTTGAAAAATGTTTTGAAATCATAAATGATGCATGAAGTGCAAGTTTTGCAAAAAGATATTTACACACATTTACACAAGATTTTTGCAAACTTTTGATTTTCAAAACATTTTGGAAAAATTTTGTACTATATACATAATTTTGATAAGAAAATATTTACACAAACTTTACACAAAAGATTTTTGAAATCATTTTTACAAAAATAATTTGTACACTAGCTATTTATGTGCAAATAAAAGAATGTTATGTACATGAAAAATTTTTAATTTTTGTGGTTTTTAGCCATTTTATTTATTAACACACTCACACAAAGTACGAGTTATGGCTAAAGTATATATGAAATATATACACACCCCCCTATACTTAGCTCGAACTAGGTCCTCAGAGTCAAGAGCGATGAAGAAGACATAACTCGTGCTAGGTATAGGGAAGTGAAAAGAAGGGCTATATACAAAGACGAAGAATGAAAAGTCAAGAGGGTCTCGGATCTTCCCCCTATACTTAGGATTAAATAATCCTAAGTATAGCAGGCTGTACACTAAGGGAAAACCGAGTGGAGAATGTACAGGGTCTACCCCCCCATACTTAGGGTGAAATATCCCTAAGTATAGGCAGCAAAAACAGGGGTAACAAGACACGAAGAAAATCAACGAATATATACAATAAGGAGGAGACATCACTCCCCCTATACTTAAGGTGAAGAACCTTAAGTATAGGCAACACAACAGAAGTGATGAAACAGAACGAAGAATAACCCGGTGTTTTCACCCCCCTATACTTAGGATGAGCAATATCCTAAGTATAGCAAAGATAATCCTAAGCGAGACCTGGGGTGAAAACAAGAACGGAAGAAAGAAGGATCAAAATAAGACGAAACACGTATATACAAAAGAGTACAATGTTGAGGTGTCTCTCAACAAGCGCTAGGTTTTACGCCCCTAGCTGGGCGCAAAGGCTAGGACAACGCAGTATCAAGGTTCAGGACGGCATCGGTAAGGCAAATGCCGTACTGTCGTCGCAGTCTCGGTGTGAGAACAACGACGAACTCAACAGTGTAAAGTAAGACACCCATGTATACAATCAGGCGGGTGTCTGCTACCGACCAGTGATATGGAAAGAAGTGATCGGGATCCGGTAGCACAAAAGAATCATCGGCTCTGGTTTAGACTGGAGTGAGAGTACAGAGCCGGAGAAATCAAACGTGGAGAAGGATGGATTGGTAATAGAATCCTCCACGTAAATCAGTGTCTCAAGCAGGTATGGACAATCAAGATCAAAAGACTTTCTAAACAGACTGATATCCGATGAATAGAATGGAAGAAGACCAGGCAGATCATCGAATATTTCCAGAATGGGCTCATCCTCGCGAGGGTCGTCGAGGCGAGAAGACTCAGAATCAGAATGATCTAAAGACTCGGTTCTGTGTTCCGCCAGATCGGAAACACTCGCTGTAGGTGAAACCGAGTACTTATCGAGTGCGGCATCCTCCCGCAGATAACCCTCGGGGAGAGATGCAGGATCAGAAGTGACAAGAAGAGGATCAGGATCTAGATTGGCATCTGCGCTGCTATCAAGTATCCACTCAGTGCACCAGGCTGCATCATCATCAAAAGTGTAGGTCTCGGCAATCTGGAAGCAGGAGAAGGTACTAGTCAACACCGCGGAATCTGGCAAAGTGTCTGCGGCTGATCCTCGCTCTGCGGCTATGCTGTCTGTCAGCTGGTCCTCAGGAAATGTATCTATCTCAACAAAGTGGAGGACAAAAGGCTCGAAGACGGGACTCTCTGTGTCTGTACTCTCAAAGTGGTGTCGCTCATCGAGCTGTGGCTGCTGGGCTGAGTCCTGGTAGCTGTCTGCATACAAGAAGTGTCTCTGCAGAAAGGAGACTGACTCCTCCGGGACTGGAATCTGAAGTGTCTGAATCAACGGCTGTAAAAACTGGGGCTCCTCCGGCTCCTGGAGTATCAGAAGATCTGATATCCAAGACTCGTCAACAGGGAACTCTGGGGCTGACTCGAACTCCAACTGGAAGGCCAACGGAAACTCAAGTAGACTCTGGGTCCGAACCTTTGCTATCACAGTCATCTCCTCTATCAGTGGTGCTGCATCATCCAAATCCTCGGGCTGGTGTGTAGAAGCTGACTTACCATGTAAAGTGACACACCGCACTGGTACTGCATCGTCCGCATGTGTTGTCCCGACCATGGCATCTCGCGAAGAAGATCTCTGTGAAAGTAAACTCGAGATGGTGTCTAGGAAGTGAATGTCGGAACTGCGGTGTGAACCGCCACATGTGGTAATCACCAGTGCAAGCTGCTCTGCGGTCATCCCCCGCATGGAGATCTCAATCAAGTCTGTAAGTTGAAGTCCGTGCTCAGGAAATCTCCTCAAGAGGTGAAGAAACCTCGGCCATGCCTCGTGCAATGGCTCCTGGGGGTCAACTGAAAAGTCCATGATCAAAGACCGCATAAACTCTGCTCTACGTGGAGGAAAGTATCTCTGTAGAAACTCTCGACGTAGCTCTCCCCACGTCTCGAATGTCCTTCCCAATCGGCGGTGCCATCTCATGGCTCTGTCGTGAAGCGTGAATGGGAAGGTCCTGCTCATCAGCTCCTCTGCAGTGACATCTGAATATCTCTGTGCTCTACAAAACTCCTCGAAAGCTGACAGGTGAAGATATGGCTCCTCGTGCGCCTCTCCTGAAAACGTCGGCAGTCGCTGAATGTACTCCAAATCCAAGACGAATGGACCTAGTGTAGAAGCTGACTGAGCTCCATGTGCTATCTGCTCCTCCATCCTTCTGGAATAAGATATGTCTGTTGATCTCCACTGCTCTCTCGGGTCCCCAACGGAGTGCACTCTCAACTCAGCAACAACATCGTCTGGGTCTCGCATCTGCTCTATCGGGTATCCTCGGACGTCTCGCACAGCATGCCCAGAGTGATGAGATGAAAGGGATGGAGGGAGCGGGAGGTTGGTCGGAGATCCGACCTCCCTAGAAGGTGGACTGGAGTGATGGTCAGAAGACGGAGAAGAAGCCGTAAGAGTCGGCTCGTAGTGAGGGGAATCCATCATCCAGGGATAAAGAAGAAGAAGAAAAGAGAAATGAAGGGAGGTGAGGAAGGGTGATGAGAAAGGACCGAAGGGATCTGGCAATCAAACAAGATGAACAAGCAAACCCCCAATTCACCTACGCACACAGAGCTGAAGACCGAAGGGATCGGTCAATTATCTTGTCAATTTTATTTTAGGTGATCATCCAGTCTATCAAAGTGGTTACGTGAGGTCAATAGGTATCCAAATCTTTCTCAACCGACTGTCCCGTACTGAAAGCTGGTAATCAGTCAAGAAAAAATCGGAGGCTCTATCCTAATGTGCGGATCACTCTCTCGCTCATCCAAACCAAACAAGGAGGGGGTTACTCTCCCCAAGACAGATTTTCAGTGAAGTGTCTTTTAGGTCAAGTATGATTAGCAGTCCCAATTTTATTGTTTTTGTTTTCAGATATTTTTCAAGAAAAAGAAACGCCTAACGAATTTTTCGGTTCTCCTGATTATTTAGTCCAAAACATGGGGGGAGAAGTCGAAAAAGCCGATGCGCGATAAATCAATGATGCATGCAAAGTCAGAAATGCGTACCTGTCTCCAGCACTCTACATGCAAGTGATCCGCGCAGAATTTAAAGGCTGGAAAGTAAACTACCTAAATGATGCAACGGGAAAAACCGAGTCCTAGACGAGCAATTTCTATCGCAGAACCGTTTAACCGGTCATCGACCTCCAAGCCAAAGAGTCCGGTCTTGGCCCGTCCCTCCTCTGTCCGACAAATCGGGGGTAGGAGAAAGCGCTTTACAGGACGGGCTGCGGCACGTAGGCTACGAAAGAGATGAGTCGGTTATTTTTATTAGTGATTTTTAGTAGGTCCAATTAGCGTTCTATAGGAACAGGCAAGCAATTAAGTGTGGGGACCCTACTAATTACGGCACAAGCAAGAGAAATTCCTAAGTCTAGGGGCTCGATGAAAACCGCGTAAACACTGGAAAAGGCAGTAAGAAAAGAATAAGAAAACCGCGTCAAAAACCGCGAAAAACTCCTAAGGGTCCCTCGAGCACACCGGTGCTCGGCGAAACAGACCCGCTAAGTCAAAAGTCCATAGATGTCCAGTCTGAGTGTCCCTGTATTATTACACTAATAATGAAATAAAAAGAGAAATCCTCTCCCACTCAACTCTCTCTCTCACTCTCTCCTGTGGCTCCGCAAAGAAAGGAGCCGCCTCCGAATCCTGCGGTTGCGTCGGCTTCTCGAGATCAGCCGCCTCAGTCCTCGGGCCCTCGCAAGAAAGAGAAGAATGGTCAGACCAATAAAAATAACCAGATAATAAGAAGAAAAATAAATGAAAGAAAAAGAGGGTATATATGCAAAAATGCAAAATAAAATAAAATAAACACTCAAAATAAAACAAAGACAAAAATAAAAGAAAATAAAACAAAATAAAACAAAAATAAAATATAGACAAAAGCCGTGAAAAAGCCGCGAGCTCCGAAAGAGCCGCGAAAAGCCGCGAAAATAAAAACGAAAAGAAAAAGTAAACTACTAAGCCGTGCTCTCCGGCAACGGCGCCAGCCACTCCCTCCTTCGGCAGCACACCACCGGGCGGGAGGCATGAGGCTCTCCTACATGAGGAGCACGTACGGGAGGGACCTTTTGAAGAGGGTACCACCAGATCCTCTATAGTGCAACAAGGCCCAAGGGTCACGTGCTAGGCATGTGACCACTTGGAAAGTTTGCAAGAAGGCCCTCCAAGTTCATCTGAATTACTGAAGCGCGCCTACCACCCAAGGAGCATGTGCGTAGTACTTACTCTCTTGGGAATTTTGCAGAGGCCCCCCTCAAGGGGTCGATAATTTCACTTCAACCCCTTACTATATTTTTCATATATTATATTCGGTAATATTGCAAACATAACCCCGTATTTATTCTGTAAATTGAAAAAAAATTGCATCATTTTATTTATTAAAAAAAGGCATTTTATAGTACAATTAATTCTCTACATTGTGGTACACTTGTGATATTTTTATATTCTGTGGTTATCTAATAATTATTATTTTTGTGGAAATTTGCATATTTTGCCTAATCCGTGCTAAGAAATTCATAAATAGTTGATCGTAGCTCCAAAAATTGCCTAAAATTTACGAATATTGGAATTAATTGTATTTCACATTGTGCCCAAAAAAATTGCTTTTGCATGTATATTTTACTCTATAAAAATCATTTTGTGTATTTCGGTAATTAATTTTTATTAGGTATTAAATTCAACATTTTTTGGGTTTAGGATTTTCCTGAGATAGAACACCTAGTGATATATCTTAGATAATTGAATTTCCTGAAAAATAATTAGATTTAATATTTATTATAATTAATTATTGAGAATATCACTATCTACATTCATTAATTCATTAAATATTCATATTGCATCAAAAAATTCCTTTGTTTTACCATAATTAACATCTTGGCCAACTTTTGTAATTTTTAGACATCGTTCGATTGACATTGATTTTTCTAGTCCTCTCATTTCATTTACATACAAAAATTGTATTAAAAATACCAAAAATATTCTGCCTTGAAAATTGTGCACGAAATTTGATAGACATTAATTTAGGTTGTTCCTTTACCTCCTTGAGTTTGACCTTGGGACTTGCCCAAGTAAAACAAATATAAAATAACTCGAATTAATTGGATTAAATATTTAGGTGATTATTTCTTGATTGATTTCGATTATTCGCCTACAACGAAAAGAGAAATTCATTTTAGCGCACAATTAATCCATATCAATTAAAGAAGGTAACACTCGAACTCATCAGATGGCGCCATTGCTGGGGAAGCAAACTGCTTAGGTTTTCCGTCTAGAAAATTAATGTTAGGTTTTCCAAACATTCGGGTAGTCATACCCCTGAATCCCATCACTGGATATTTTCCATGTTTTTTCTGCATTTATTTTATGTTATTTTATTTCCCCCATTCATTTTCTTTTTATTTTTGATTACTTTTGTGTCACTCTCTTACACTCTCTCTTATTTTTCGTGTGAGGTACCTGACGTACGTGCAACAGTTTTCTTCCAAAAGGGACGCATCTTCAGTGACTGCCAAGTCACATTGAAATTAAGATCGAGTTGAGTCATGAGAGAGCGTAGAGTATAGGATTTTAATTTCTGTAATTTTAATTTTTTATTTAATTGTTGATTTATAGCAGTGTCCGTATAGACTCTCGCACGTGTAAACAAGACTCGAACTTTTTTTGTATTGTGTCATGGCGTGTTTTACTCTCTGGTGAAGGTGGGGATTAACTTGAGTGGCTCGTAGTACCTGTACATACAACTATTAAAGCTTCTGGGATTTTATGGTTTGTGCTCGTAGGTCCTAGGACCACACTTCATTTTATTTGAAATGCACATTAGATCGTTCAACTTAGTCATAATTTTAACTCAATTCTTTACAGATAATAGAACTTTCTGTTAGGTCTGATTTTGTCGGCTTGCATTCATATAGAATAATTTTCAATTCTTATATTGCATCCTAGATGGAGATCGTGAGGAATCACTGTAAGTCTTCTAATTGAGCATACATCATCGTTTTCTGTGTGCATCGACTTTTCTGAAATTTCTCCCTCCTATTTTGTCAGTCAAAATTTAACAGGAAATTGGGACTAGATGGTAGACGTGACTTTGTGCTCCCCTAATTTTTAAGTGATCACCTAATTAAAATTGGGACTACAAAATAAGCCCGATTAAATTAAACCCATAAAATCAAGAATTTTTGCAGGAGAGAATCCCCGTCCTTGGATTCATTTATCTGTCTGAGTGAGCGAGAGACGATAGTTAGGGATATAGCCAAGTTCAGGGATTTTCATTCAGACTACTGATTCTATAAAAACAATTAGCTACTTCTCAGCGCGGAAACATGGGTAGTCATTTACGGTCTATCTTTCCTTAGTAGATTGGGTGACTTAAAGGATAATGTGTAAGGCTTCATCCTTAAGTAACAGGTAGTTGTTTTATGGTTCATACTTACACACATACTGGCTAAAAGTAGGTGCAACTGGTTGTAAAAATTCGGGCCAATCTTTAAGGAAATTTATGGCACCTAACAGCTTGTTAATTCTTTTCCAATATTGATTTTATGACCAATTAAAATTGAAAAGATAATTTACCTAACTCTTGTGGATTTCATTATCTGAGTTGTTGAACCTAGGGTTTGTATTGTGTTTACATTGGTGTGCGTGAACCAAGCTCGAATATAAAAAATCGCACACTTGTGCCATCACAGTCCTTGATAAAAAACTTTGGGTTTCTTTTGTTGAGTATCCTATGAACTTAAAACATCTTTAACCAAGATCCATTATGACAGCTCATCCACCTCCATTGAAAGTGACAGGACATTGGTCTGACCCACCAAATCTGTACTTTGAAAATGAATTCCTCTCGGTTAAACCAAATCATTTAAACCCTCTTCCTCCAGACATCCTCCAACATTCGCGAGAGACTCTCACCCATGTATGAGTCCAGTCCACTCTATTAATTCCAATCCATTTTATTCAGACTATCCAATCAAATTCAACACTCCTTCGAATTTTCCACCGCACCGGTCCTTTTCTGCACATGATCCACTTCCATCCTGGGATGACACATCTTATTCTCGATTTCTCACCGGAGCTCATGAACCTTTCAAAGATCAAGCCACATTTGAGGCAAATGACTGGTCGAGATATCAACCCCAACTGATTTCATTTATTTGTCAAAAATTTGTTGAGGTAGGTCAATGATTCATAGAGACACATCCGGACTGGACCTTAGGGAATAACATGGTCAACTGACCAAACCGAATGGAGTGTCCTACACCTAATGATCATCCATACGGGGTTGACCCCAATGACCCAATCTCTATTGACCAACCCTTATACCACTCCTTTGGACAATCTGCACATATAGAGGATCGGACCGATGATATCGACATACATAAACCTTGTATGAATCCACGACCATAGAAATGGACTTTACTCTAACCAACTTTACATGCCTGAGTCACGGTATGTAGAGTATGAGACCTACAAATTTCCACAGAGTCCTCCCATAGAGCAAACTTTGCCCATGATTGATCATGAAAAGTTTTTCAAAGATGAAAAGTTAAGACAGAAAGATGATATATTAAGAGAATTTTCGCCTAACTTGTGGATGAAAATGTAAGACAAAATGATTGGATCTCAGGTTGAAAACCCAGATAATACTTAGAAGCTCATAGGCTCTACACACCTTAGGGATGACTATGATAGTGACACTTCTGCATACTATTCCCTTAGGGATGACTCTGACCCCGCATATCTAAGCTCCTCATCTACTGTGGAAAACAACTCATCTACACACTACATCAAAAAGGCAAAAAATTTTGAAAAATTCAAAATCACCCAAAAAATTGAAAAAATGAAAAACAAAATCCATAAAATTTAAAAGTGGAGAAGATTTGAAAATTTTAGATCCTACTCTGAGGGAAGCACTGGATAAAAGATCGATTTTTTAACTTCCCATCAATCAGACCATTGAACACTTCCCCAACCTGGAGATATTTATAAAGAGTAAATTAATGATGAAAATGTCGGGCAGGAAAATAATAAAGATCGAAAGACATATATTGTCAATGACCACCTCTTTGATGATGTGGAGAAAGACCAAGAGCTGCAGAGTAAAACAGTTGCCTCAATTTTACTTTGCAATCAAAGACACAGCATTCACCCACGCCCGAATCCATGATGACTCACAATCATGACATCTATGTTTGAGAATCTCAAATTTAGACCAATCAGGAAATCAAGAGAGATCATTCAGTTGGCTAATCGATCTATAAAACGACCGAGAGGAACAATTTCAGTCATCATAGCATTCTAAGGTGCTCCTCTGAAGGTGGAATTCATGATCATTGATATTGAGCATGAAGGAGAATACACCCAGTCTCTAATAATTCTTGGAAAGTTGCTTTTAGCCTTGACTAAGGAAACTATGGAATGCAAGACTCGGGAAATCAATTTCACGGTATTGGGAGCACTTCAAGGTTAACCAATCTTTGAGGAAACATGATATAAGGAAACCCACAAAGACGACAACAGTTGTAACCGTCAAGCGGTAGACGAGCCCTACCTCACTGTTACACATGAGATAATGGATATTGAGTAGACCATTGGTTCAGAGACTCATCTCATCCTCCCATTCCCTACTGCTTACACCTCAACCACTATCATGACAAATCCTACGGAAGATCACTTGATTCTAGACTTTTTTGGTGATTATGATGAGGAAACACGAGCACGGGCTTACCCTGAGTTGGACAAGACCTCCTCTAACCGCCTTGATCAAATCGATCTAACACAGGAATGCATAAATGTCAAGTCATATGAGAAAAAATATGTGCGACATCTGTTGACCCAGTAAGATTATTTCAAATGTTATTCATCCGAAGATCCGACTGTCAGCACCTCACTCCAAGGACATGCACCTTCACAGAAAATACGGACTAAAGGGCCCATTTTGGTTACTCCTTCATCTAATCAATTATCTGGCAAACCGAATAATATAGTCGCCTTCGACACGCTGGAAGAGGAATCTTCTGATAATTCCTCATCAGGTCTGGATAATGTGATCTTTATGAATGAGCTCAGTTTGGCAATCCTAACGCCCTATCTAAATAAGAAGTCGAATATCAACTCCCGTTGGATGACTCTTGCACCTCACTACTAGTATTCGAGAGCTGACTCTCCTGGTCTTATTAAATACACCGGAATAATCTATTATGACCATACTGAAATGGGTGCTTCTGAGTATTCATCATCCGAGGATGAGGCAGTTGACAACAAGACTCAGCATATCTTTATAAGGTAGCTTAAGAACAAAAATATATGGAGTGCCTCCACCTTCAGTATTATTCTTCTGAGGATAACTCCGACGAAGGTTGGGTATCATCTGATTCTTATGCTTCAAATTTTTCCTATAAAAACACTCTCCATCATGATTAGTATGAGGATAACACTAATGATAGCTGGGATTTGTCTGCTTCATCTTCTTTCAATCATTATGACCTCCCACCACAGACTCACAAAAAGATCTGCCGAAAACCTCCTTAATCATCGACATCCCTCCTTTCCGACTCCATTGGTTCCCTTGTACATCTTCTTCCTCTACTTAGGCCAAGGCCTTAGTATAGGGGGGATAATGCTTATCTGTACATATGATCTACTCATCTACTTCTGTTCTCTTGACTACCTAAGTTTTGCTCTTCTTCTACACTTAGATTGTCCATAACCTAAGTATAGGGAGCGAGCTGACTTCTGATTTTTATGATTCTTTTTCACTCTTTTACACTTAACCCGAGCTATGTCTTCTCTATGCTTCTTGTGCTCTGAGGACATAACACTCGCTAAGTATAGGGGGTGTATAAATATATTGTGTATATATTTTACCCATGGCTCGTACTTTTGCATAAGTTTATATGTAATTGTGAGGTAGGTAACCTAAAAAAAACAAAAAAAACAAAAAAATGAGTTTTGCAACTAACATTTATTGTGTCCAATTGCATTCAACCAAAAAATTTTGAAAATGTCTTATTATTCAATTTTGCAAATAAAGAAAGAAAGAAATAAAAGAATCTTGCATAAAAATATGTCATAGAAAAAAATTTCTGCATTTGCACTTCATCCAGCACTTCATACATATGCACGTGTGAAAACCCTTAGATTCTGAACCGAGTTATGAGCCGAAACCGAGAGTGGTCTGGATTTGACCTGAATCCAACTAATTTTTAGAAGAACTTCATCAAGAAATAGGATTTTAGAAGCTTCAGATCTTTGACTTAAATCTTCGAGTTCCGCGTGACAATGTGCAGAGTTCGACTCTTAGTGTCTAACATGGTTGCCTCATTCTGGGTACAACTCTTGAATAGGTAATTAATTTGTACTCTCGCACTATGCACTTAGCTCAACTCGGACAGGATATTGGAAGACTGTGTGAGTTTCTTTTCGGGTAGCATGGACATCTAAAGACTGGAGGATGGGTTGAAATAAATCTTCGGAAAAGGGATGGATGACTGGGCACAATTTTTTCTAAGACCCCAAAACATGTACGGAAAAAAGATTCCATATCTATAGGGGCACGATAAGATCCATGCAGAGCTACCAAAAATCCAAACAACAAGAAGCCAATTACCAAGTAAATATTTGACCAAAAAGGTTCAAAGTTCAAGAAAACTTGCATATCTTAGTGAAGACTTGGCTAAACTAGACAGCTTCACAAGGAGTGGTGACTACACATGCCACCTTCCAGTTCTTTTCCCCTTCTTCTAATTTCTCCCTCTTTTTGATTGTGAACACAGCGTGACAGACCTTAGAAGGCAATACATGACTCCCCAAGGACGAGTTATTGGAGGAGAGGTTTGCATGGGAGACCTGCATTCTTGATGGGAAGAGCTAAAACCTTTCACACACATGAGGCAGTTGTTCAATGTTCATTGGGTATGCTTTGGGAGGAGGATTGATCTAAGATGACTTCTGAGCTGAAACTGCAAATATGATGTGTAGAACGTGGAGGCTGTTGATTTTAAAACCCTAATTCTCACAGAATTTCAGCTAAACTAATACTCCAAAGGTCGGGTCTAGATCCATTTTCACCTTTTTCTCATGTTCTTGGTATGGAACCCAATCTCATTTCACTACATTTCATTTCTCTAATGCTCGGGAACGAGCAAGGTTTTAGTATAGGGGGTTGATGAATATTAGATTCATTACTCTAAAGACATTAATTAAGCTCATATCCCCAAAATCACTGGCATTTCTTCATCTATATTACATAATTAGCATCCATGCATATATATAAATAATAATTGCATTTTATCATGCATAATTGCATAAAATAAGAAGGCTATCTAAAGAGTGAAGCTTCAGGTCAAAAAGAGGCTTGGTGGTGGAGTGAAGGGGTGCAAGAGAAGCTAAAAATAAAAAGAGCTTGCTTTAAAGCTATGTCTAAGGATAAAAGAGAGGAAACTGTCACAAACTACAAAATAGCAAAGAAGGAAGCAAAGAATGCCGTAAGTGTAGCTAAGTCAAAATCTTAAGAAGTTTTTTTATAAAAATCTTGACTCTAAGGAGGGACAGAAGGATATATTCAAGTTGGCCAAAACAAGAGAAAGAAAGACCAAAGACCTTTCTCAAGTAAGATGCATTAAGGACGATGAAGGTCATGTGCTTGTTACTCAGAAGGATATAAAGACTAGGTGGGAGCAGTACTTCCATAAACTTTTCATTGGGGAAGGAAATAGAGAGATCACTTTGGGGATCTAGCTTGTAGTGAAAGTTACTTGAATCGTGCAAGCTATAGACGGATACAAAGAAAGTAAGTAGAGGAGGCTTTGAAGGTTATGAGACCCGGGAAAGGTGTAGGACCGGATGACATCCCTGTAGAAGTTTGGAGAGTTTTAGGTGAGCATGGTTTGACTTGGCTTACGAATCTATTCAACGTTATTTGGTGAAGTAAGAAATGCCTGAAGATTGGAGGAGGAGTATCGTGGTGCCCCTTTATAAGAATAAAGGAGACATTCAAAATTGTTTAAATTATAGAGGTACCAAGATGATGAGTCACACTATGAAAATTTGGGAACGTGTGATCGAAAGAAGGTTGAGGCAAGTTTCCAAAGTAAAAGAAAACCAATTCGGATTCATGCCAGGTCGCTCAATGACTGAAGCCATCCATTTCCTGAGGAGAACAATGGAGATTTATAGAGCTAAAAGGAAGAACCTCCACATGATCTTTATTGATTTGGAGAAGGCTTAGGATTATGTCCCGCGAGAGATATTGTGGAGAGTGTTGGAGAAGAGACAAGTACATGTCCTATACATTAACCTCATAAGGGACATGTATGATAGGGCTTTATCTTATGTAAGGACCCCATCTGGGAAGACTGGATATTTTGACATCAACATAGGTTTACATCAAGGTTCAGCTTTGAGTCCATTTCTTAACTTCGATTATGGACGAGTTGACAAGTCATATTCAGGATGAGTTACCTTGGTGTATGTTATTTGTTGATGATATTGTGTTAATTGACGAGACTAGAGATGGAGTAAATGAGAATCTTGAGATCTGGAGACATGAATTGGAGACTAAAGGATTTCGTATAAGTAGGGACAAGACGGAATATATGGAGTGCACCTTTGATGGAAGCAATGGTGAAGGAATCGAGGTGAAGATTGGTGATGATAACATTCAGAAGAGAGATTCCTTTAGATATCTGGGATCTCTTCTGCAACATGATGGGGAAAATTGATGGAGATGTTACTAATAGAATAAATGATGGCTAGCTAAAGTGGAAAGGAGCCTTTGCTGTTCTCTGTGATAAGAAAATTCCTTTAAAAATTAAAGGAAAGTTTTACAAAGCAGTTGTGAGACCTGTTATGCTTTATGGATCTGAATGTTGGCCTGTGAACCATAAACATGAGCAAAGAATGAATGTAGCAGAAATGAAAATGTTAAGGTGGATGTGTGGACACACACGTAAAGATCGGATTCGGAATGATGTAATCAGAAAGAAAGTTGGTGTAGCTCTGATCGAGGATAAGATGCGAGAAAATCGCTTAAGATGGTTTGGACATTTGCAAAGAAGATCAGTTGATGCACCAGTTAGGAGATGCGAGTGTTGGGATGTTGAGCCGGCTAAGAGAGGGCGAGGACGGCCCAAGAAGTGTTGGAAAGAGACCATACGAAGAAATCTTAGTTTTGTGGATATAAACCAAGATTGACTCAAGATAGATCTGAATGGAGGCGAAGAATCCATGTAGCCGACCCTACTTAATTGTGGGAAAAGGCTTTGTTGTTGTTGTTGTTGTAATTGCATAAAATAAGAAGCAAAAAATCCCAGCACATTTGACCTATAAAATCGCTAACTTCCCCAATTTTTAATTAATTCATGCTTAATCCAAGTCACCTGAAACCACCTCCATTGTGTACATATTACTAACAAGAATAAAGGAAACATATAAAAAAATCACTAACAGAAATAAATGGTCTAGAAACTCAAACCCTAATTTCAGGACGATCGGGCTAAAACGTTGATATCTTCCTAATACAATATCTAATTCGATCCTACTCATTTTAAACTAATGTAGATTTAAAAACCTTCAAAATAAGACCAAGTTCAAGGGAATCAAAGCTCGTATGTGAAAGTTGGTTTTGGGCCTCTTTTCTACATTGTGTATTTTACTTGTATTTGACCTGTTATTTTATGTACATAATTAACTCATTTTCTTCAGTTCTTTTTCATTTATTTTCTTTAACTAAAGTTTTATTAAAATGTGCAAAAATCATAATCAAACTGATCTTGAAATCAAAGAAACTAGCCAAGTCTGAGTGTTCACTAACAGTTTGTACAAAAGTCCTCTTTTTCGTACTCTATTTTATTTCTTCATTTTCTTTACTAATAAAAATCAAAAGAAACCACACTAATATGTAAATATTTATCTTTGATTTTATCATATTTTTCCAAATTTTATCTTGTTTAAAAAATGAAAAAAAATAGAAAACTCAAAAATGAAGGAGTTTTATGTATATAGAGTACCCCAAGAATATCACTTTATGCAAATTATCTATTTTGGTTTTGTTTTCTTCATGAAAGTTGAAGATCTCATCGAGAAGAGCAACTTTCATGAAGAAATTTTTCGATCTGAGGTTGTTTGCAATTTCTTTTACATATATCTTCTTATTTTATTTTTTGAATTTTCTGGGAGTGACACGTGGCAGCTCTTGGAGCCGCCACATGTCACCCATTTTTGGGATTTATATATTCTGCTTATTTTAAAGAAATTAAAAAAATTATTAATTAAAAATAATAATATTAATAATAATAAAGTGGTCACCACATGGCACTCATCTGGTCGTCCGATCTCGACCAATCAGACGACCACTGTACGCCATCGCCTTCCCCTTAATCAGTCGCCCCTTTCCTAATTCACCCCCGCCATGGATTGGCTGCCACCGCCCGCTTCCCGATTAGTGTCGCCACTTCTACGCTTCCACGCACCCCTCTTTCCATCTTTGTGTCACTGCCACTCCAATCGTACCTCACTTTCCTAAGCAGGTGCCCTTGCGTATCTCATCTCCCCCTCGTCTCGTCGCTACCACACGCCAATCAGATCGTCGCTCATTAGTCACTGATCGTCTTTCATAATTCCGTCGCCTTCAATCTCGAGTCATCCCCTCCTTCATTATAAAATATCATCCCTTGCACTCCTTGAAATCCATCTGTCAATTCATTAGTATCAAGATCCAAAGTTAAGGAGGGCGTTGACAGTGCCCATCCTTCCATACATCGACGAGGTCCGATGGTAGTACCCTCGTTACAGTTCCCCTCCCAGGTGACTTGCTCTACTCCACAAGCTCCTATCGTTAAGCTAACAACCATCCGCTTCATCTCCACCTATGAGAAATGATTCATCCTCCTTTGCTCATCACCGATTGAAGCCACTCTGCCCTCTACCCAATGACTCTAGTCAACATCACCTTCGCCATCAACTGCTGGAGATCCTCGAGCTGATGACCCCTCACTCCGACGCACCGCTCCACCAGTAGCTGGAGCCTTTTGTCGGACGCTCACAGCGTCGACACAAGCCTTCACCGACGCATCTCCAATCAGAGCCCCACTGCTCCTCCGCCTTTGCCCTCCGGAGCTGCCCCTACAGACCACCCACAGATCGTGCCTCCCTCACCTTCGGTCACACGCCACTGGGCGAGAGGCTCGAGGCCCTCGCACGTGAGGAGCATGTATGAGAGGGACCTTTTGCATAGGACACCCCCCAGTTCCTCCAAAGCGCAACAAGGCCCAAGGGTCATGAAATTATGCAAGAAGGCCCTCCATGTTTACCTTAATTCCTAAAGCACCACCAACACCGAAGGAGCATGTATGCAGTACGTGCTCTCTTAGGTATTTTGCAAAAGCCCTCCCAAGGGTCGGTAATTTCACTTCATCCCTTATTGCATTTTTCATTTATTTTGTATTCTATAATATTTCAAACAGAACCCCATATTTATTCTATAATGTGAACCTTTTTATTGCATCATTTTATTTAATAAAAAGAGGCATTTTATAGTACATCTAATTCTCTACATTGTGGTATGCTTGTGATATATTTATATTCTATGGTTAATTAATAATTATTTTTGTAAAATTTTGCATATGTTACCCAATCCATGCCTAGAAATTCTTAAATAGTAAATTGTAGCTCCAAAAATTGCCAAAAACTCACAAATATTTGAATTAATTGTATTTCACAATGTGCCCAAAAAAAATTGCATTTGCATGCATATTTTGCTCTATAAAAATCATTTTGTGTACTTCAGTAATTAATTTTTAGTAGGTATGAAATTCAACATTTTTAAGGTTTAGGATTTTTCTGAATAGATCACCTAGTGGTATATCTTAGATAATTTCATTTCCTGAAAATAAGTATATATAAAATTTATTTAAATAATAATTGAGAATCTCACTATCTGCATTCATTAGTTCATTAAATATTCATTTGTATCAAAAAATCCAAAAGTTATAGCGTGTTTATTTCACCATAATTAACATCTCAGACAACTTTTGTAATTTTTGGACATTATTTGATTGATATTGCTTCTTCTAGTCCTCAAAATTGGCCTCATTTAATTTACATCTAAAAATTGCATTAAAAATAACCAAAAATACTCTTCCTTGAATACCACACATGAAATTTGATAGACATTATTCTTGGTTATTTCTTTACCTCCTCGAGTTCGACCTTGGGACTTTCTCAAGTAAAGTAAATATAAAATCACTCAAATTAATTGAATTAAATATCTAAGTGATTATTTCTTGATTGATTCTTATTACCCCCTACAACGAAACGGTAAATTCATTTTAATGTAATTCACATCAATTAAAGAGGTAATATGCGGCTGATTAGAGTACCAGAGTATCCTCATGTATTGTCATTCACTTGAGATTGGAGCATACCATTCAGGAAAAAGGACCGCACACAAACTATAACAATGTGGTTTGTTTTGGCCGACCTTGTTAAGAGATGCCACTGATTTTGTATGGGCGTGCGTTGTTTTTCAGAGGATGGGAGGGCCTATTGGTTCTAGAGATGAGATGTCCATGCAACCTATGATTTTTTCTGATATTTTTTACGCTAGGAGCATAGATTTTATGGGTCCCTTCCCTAATAGCCAAGGTTTTGAGTACATCTTGTTAGCGGTGGATTACTGTCGAGATGGGTGAAGGTTATTCCAACCTGAGCCGCAGACAGTAGGACTGTTTGCAATTTCATAAAGGATCATATTATTTCATGATTCAAGGAACCTAAAGTGTCGATTTCTAATGGGGGTTGCCATTTTGTGAATAAACAAGAGAAATCTCTAGCAAAGGATTATGGATTTGAGCATAGAGTAACTAGTCCTTACCACCATTATCTAGCGGCATGGCAGAGGTTTCAAATAGGGAGGTGAAGAGCATTCTTCAAAAGTTAGTCCATCCTGATAGGGAAGAACTGGTCCCAGTTGTTAGACCATGTTCTTTAGGATTACAGGACGACCTATAAGACACCTCTTGGCACTTCACCCTTTAGGATGATATACGGCAAGCCATGTCATTTGCCTGCTGAATTAATTCACAAATCTGAGGGGCAATTAAGATGATTAAATGAAGTTGTCACTTAGGGAAGTTATGTAGAGACCTTGACCTAAATGACTGGTAGAAATCCACAACCGAGCCTATGACAACAGATTGATCCATAAGGACAACACTAAGAAGTGGCATGATGCGCATATAAGATGCAAGAACTTTGTCCTGGGAAAAATGATATGGTTGTTTAATGCAAAGTTAAAGATTTTCTATAGAAAACTAAAATCAAAGTGGATGGGTCCTTTTATAGTGAAGGAAGTGCATGGAAATGGGAGTGTAGAGATTTCAGAGCTTTCGGAGAATGCACCTTCCTTTGTTGTTAACGAGCAGTTACTTAAGCATTTTTTGGAATCAAAGGTAAGATTAACTCCTGTTGAAGTGAATGACTTCATGCCTAGTGATTCAATTTCAGATTTCTAATAAAAGGCATGATTCATTAGTAGAGATTCACATCACTAGATTCAACATCAGTAGATTCTTATTGTTTCTGACTTCATTTTTGTAGATTTATTTTGACTTTGATTCTTTTTCCTAACTACACTTAGGCTATTTTCAGCCAAAGTATAGGGAGTAATCCATCTCTATATTCTTCGTTATTTACTCTTGTGTATTCAGTCTCTTCTATGTATTACCTCTTTTTCTTTACTTAGGTTTTCTCTAAACCTAAGTATAGGGGGAACCATCCCTGTTTAGTAATTCTGATTTATTCTTTCTCATTCCCACACTCGAACTAAGTGTCCTGGTCATCAGTTTTTTAGCATTCTTTTATACTTAGTTGGCATATGGCTTCGTTTCACTTTATGCTATGAGGACATAGCAAAAGCTAAGTATAGGAGGGTCTAATGTAGATCTTACATATATACTTTAGCCATAGATCATACTTTTAAATTTTTCAAACATTTTAGGGCTACCGGTACCATATTATATTCTTTGAATTAATTTCTATACACAAGTTTTGAAAATTATTTTTAAAATTTATATACATATTTGACATGGTTTTCAAATGTTTTACATGATTTGTGAAAATACGGATGGGCATATTTTGGAAAATCATTTGTAAAATATTTTGAAAACCTATATTTATGTGACAATGTTTGAAAAAAGTTTTCAAGATTGTTTTCAAAATCTTAGAGTGTGTGGAAATTAACCTAACTCTTGTAAATAGTTAGTAATTAATTATGTTTTGTCTCTTCAGTCTCCTTCAATGCTTTATGTTCCAGAGAGGTTGTGACGGTTTACTGAACTGTGTTGTCCTTAGTCTATATAAGGTTATCTTGATTTAGTGTCTTAAAGTTCAGCATGGAGGAAATTTTGGATTTCAAATCTTTATTTTCGAAGATCAAGTTGATCAAAAGTTCGTTGAAAAGAGTGATGCCGATAAAGGAAGATGATTTATTGATAGAGGAATTAGATATGGAGGTACCAACACCTTTTCTTGAGGATATTCAGTTCTTGAATTATTATCCTTCTTGCAAGTTGGGACATCCTTGTGTGTCTAGTTTTTCTCTTCTAAGGAAAACCCAGAAGTCTATTGCAGGATACAAGGGTTTGATTTGTCTTTCCATGATTTTGAAAATTTTTTAGGCTTCCCATGTAAACATGGACATCACTTTTGAGCAAGAATGGCATCATTCTAGGAGATTCAGATTTCAAGTTGATGAGGATCTTTCCTATTCAGATTCCTGTGAGGAAGAAACAAATAAAACATAAGGCAACCTACGATTTTAAACCTTGATTCAATCTTGATTTTTAAGGAGCTGAAGTTTGTAGTGTTGTGTTGGGTATCCTATTGTTGTTCTTTGTGTTGTGTCTATGTTGTTTTGTCAAGGTTACCCATTCTCTTGTTCTTGTGTTAATAAAGTTAATATTTCCTTAATTCTTTTGTGAATAACTAACTCACTAATTTATTAATTGATGTTTATCTCTGACACTTTCACTATGCACTCAAGGCTTGAAATAATCTTTAACACTTGGTTTAAGGAGTTCTTAGACTTAGAGTTATCATGTCTTAACCATTAGGGTCTTGAACTTAAAAATTCACACTCCTCTAGTTAGAAGATCAGTGTGCTATATTGCATGCTTAATCTCCCTTAAAAGAATTTGACTATCACTCACATGCATGACTACAGTCATAATTAAGATGAGTCGAGGTATCACTGAGGAGACTGGGATTGGAAGCTTGAGTTTGAACTTGATCTATATGATGCTTGAGGATGGGATAAAATTAATGATGGCTTAATGAAACCTGAGTGTCGGCATCTTAGTCAGTATGGGGCATGGTTCTCATAATATCTTTTGAATTTGATCTAAAGCGCCAGAGTGTGATGACATATAATTAATAAGTTGATCAGTGTGCACCAATACTTGGTAAAAGCAGTGGATCTAGCCAAAAAGAAGGGAAGTTCCCTCATAAAAATATATGATGAAATAATAATGAAAAGCTCATTACATTAAAAAGCTACATCATGTGAGCTTATATTGAAGGAGAGTGCTCCCAACCTTTAAAGTGTCCACTTGGACCAAATGATTAGGCTTTTATGAGTTAGGCTAGTATATCAAAAAAGGCTCTTCATTGTTAGTGCTACAAGTTCAGGTGCATGTATATTAGATACTTTAAAAGATGTACCCCGGTGTATTCCCAAGAAAACAAATACAGACGGCTCAATCTCTTTTGACGGACACACTAATTGGCAAATAAAAAACATATTTGTGTTGAGTTTTGGCACTTGAGAGAAACCTTGTTCCAATGAGAGGAAGAGAAAAGAATTACACAATCCTATTTACCTCCATTATCTGGCCTTTTATCTATATATTGTAAGTTTGATAAACTAAAGAGATGGTGGAATGAAGCAAAGATTGAATTTATTCCCTAGTGTTGAGGGTTGGGTTCTAAGGAGAGCTTCTGAGATTAGAATTCCTGGTGATATTGAGAGTCTACTCTTATGAGTGCAGCCAACACTAAGTCATATGTATTATATATATGTACATTGAAGGTCTGACAATTAGAGGAGTTGAATTCCTTTTGATTAACACGTGGATCAACTTAGAGTGTTAGATTTCAAAAGTTAGTGTTCTAGGTTAAATGGAGCCTTGTATACTCACACATACATGTCAGGGAATTCACTAAATTAATCTAACTCTCAGATTGACTCTTTATTAGATCAAGGACGAGCTTAGATTAAGTATAGGGGGTGATAAATCCCAGATTTATCTACATTATTTTATATTATTATCTTCTAACCTGAGCTATCTACCAAGATTCATTGACTATTAACACTAACTAATAATCTATGTGTTGTAAATAGTTGACACTAATTAATATATATTATATAACCATAATATAATGTAATATTTTATGTATTTATTACTCATTAAAAATCAAATAAAACTTAGTATAATATTGTATATAAATAATATAACAAAAAATGATATCAAAATACAAAAAATAATAAAAGAAAAATAAAAGAAAATTGTTTTCTATTATTTTAACAAGTATTTAATTTTTATCTATGTACAGATGACCTCTAATCTCTTTGATTTCTACATGAAAGTTGTAGATCTCATCGAGATCTACAACTTTCTTGTTTTGAGTCTTTTTCTAATTCTTTTTCCTTCTATTTCTTTTCTATTTATTTCATATTTATTCATTTCTTCAATTTCATATTGTGCCACGTGGTGCTACCATGGCCCCCGTGTGGTCGCTCCTCGTTGCTCGATCCACCATTCGGAGACCTATAACCCAACCTCTCCAACATCCATTGAAAACACGAGGATGTGATTGAGTGTGACAACGGTCGTACAAGTCTGACGAAATCCTCAGCCAAATCAGTCATATTTAGCCACTTTTGTGGGTGATCGAGCTCAGACTGTGGCCTAGATCTTGTAGCGAGGACTAAGGAAGCCTTAAGCTTCGTTTTAGGCCCCCATTGTTCTTCAATCTATTTTCCAAACTCCATCTTCCAGGTACGCTTTTCATCTGATATTATTTTCTTTCAGCGCCCGTTCATTTTCTAGGATATATTTCTTTCTTAAACTTGTATTTGATCCCTTGGATCTCATCACCTTCCATTGATCTTTCACGCATACCTCTCCAGTGAACCATTCCATTTCTCCATGATTGTTCCCGTCCTGATCCATTACAGGTGTATTCGAACCTGGAACCCAATAGGGTTTGACTCCCACTTCCAGATCAACCCTCCATTTCGCCTCACAATCCCCTAAAATCGTTTGCCTTTGCATTGGACTTCTGCTACTAACATTTGTAGGTTGTAAGAGATTCAGTGTTCGGACATTGTACGAGGTTGCATTTAAGTTTTTCACCTTTGAACAGCAGATGTCGATTGGAGCATCTACAGACTATTGGATCATACTCGTCACATCATCATCTTCACCAAGCCTTTAGTTACTTTCCTGGTGCTACATCATCCACAAGGAGTCCAGGAGGAGCTTATCATCAATTATCAGAGCCCAATCTGAGCTCCAGCATCTGCGAAGGAGAGGAAGAATAGTAGCTAGCTAATACTGTGGGACTCCCCATATTGGGTGAGATCCAATGACCACTAGAGAGCCACATCAACCATCCAAAGTGACGTTTCGAGCCTCTAAGCTCGGTTCCCCGGGCCTCATGCAAACCACTAGAAGACGCCACGTTGCATCCAAGCCTAGCCCTGGTCCTTCTTCCAAACTTACTCGAGTCACTTGCATCGGGCACGTGAAGTGGAAAATTGAAGCATCAATCTTCATATTTCGTTGTATTGCAGATAAGTTCTTCCGTAATTGTAACATTTACACATTAGACCCTACAACTTATTTTAATAACATATCAGTCCAGTTTATCCTTGTTTGTAATAAGAACTTGATATTTTTATTGCAAAATGCCTCTGGATTATACCTTGAATAACTTTTTATTTATAAATCCAAATTAAGTGATTTTGGTCTCATTTGACAGCTGATTTATTTCTCTCTATGTTGGCGAGCTTGGATGAACAAATTGACACTTATTTCACGCATTCAATGTTAGGGTTTTTATTGATATATTTGACTCCTTGCTTGAACTTGAAATGGGTATATAGTGCATTATTCAAGTAACTGAATCATTAAATTCTTAATTAACTGATTAGGATCATTGAGGTACTGATTAATCTCTTTGTTCTTGATTAGTTTATCCTTGACTGATTAATGAGGAGTCACCTATCTATGGAACACTTATAAATCAGTTTTTGACTAAGCTTGATGAATTAAGACATCTTTATCTTGATTTTTTTGGATTCATTATCATTGATTAAAAATTTAATCCATAACATTCAGGAGCTTTATCGCGTTGTGAATTCTTTGTGTTGGTTGTTCATTGTTATCTTCATTTAAATTATTTGCACTAAAAATGTTTTAAAAAAATCTATCTCTTTTTGTGTATTGTGCATCCTCTCACAATGATCATCGAATAAATCACTCTGTTAGATATTTGATCTTTAAATCGAATCACCAAATTGATTGCGTCTCTGTATTCGATCATGGACTTTCTAGGATTATAAATTAAAGCCAAGAACATCATCACTGATATTCTTCTTCATTCTGTATGGTTCACTAAGTTCTTGTTCAATAATGGTAACTAATTATCTTATCCATATAGCGAGTTATCAATATCCCAAGACGATTGAGAAGCAAACAGTCCCTTGCCAAAGTTGCGACATTGCCACCAATAAATATAGTGGGAGGAGTCCTTTTTGAGTATCAGTTACTATTTGATGCTGATGATAGGATGACCCTCATCCCTCTGAAGGATTGTACACGAGGCACCTGGCTCGGTGGGGCCGAGCAACTACCTGACGCACATGGGCCTTCCACGTGGCCTAAGAACCTGTAGTCAACCCCCCCTTTAGACCGTGCCACCATGCGCGTGCCAAACGCATGAGGGGGTCGGGTAAATAAAAATCGGATTCGACACAGTTCTTTATATTACAGTTAGCTCCAATCAGGCACGTGCAAGGCATGCGTGTTTAATGTTATTTGCACTATCATCCCATCGACTCTTCATATTTGCAAATCAACCCCTGTACGTGAAGTAAAATTACATATAATGCCTCACAGTTTTATTAAATGACATTGATGCCCCTGAATGACCTAATTGTGGTAATTTTGTATATATTTTGCATATTTTTCTTGCATTTGTGCCTTTGAATTAAAATAGCTATACCAAGAGCTTGTGAACTCGGATTTCAATGATTTCAATTTCATTTTGATGCTTGTTTAATAACCTAGCTAATGGCGAAAAGTATTCTCTATTGATACTTTATACAATATGATTCAATTAGAGGTGCATAGTGTCTATTACTTGATCATTTAAATGCCATGAAGTAAAATTGGATTTATTTTGATGCTTCAATGACTCATGAAATTAAATATATATTTATTGCTCAATTATGTAATAATATCAGGGGTATATTTATGAGTTTGCATATATTGCATGCCTTCACATTTTGTTGCATCATGTCAATTAAACTAACTTGCATAAAATCAAATAAAAATGCATATTGTTTCATATGTTTTGTGATGCATCATTTCATGTGATTGTTGGCCTAGATACCTTAACCTTAATGAACACTAAACCTAGGTATTAGGATTTAATTGATCACTTTGATAGTCTGTGTCCCTAAGATTGACTTTAAACTTATCCAGGTTAAATATATTCAACCGAGCCACTCCTTGTACGGATATCCAACTCGGGTCGGATAGATGTGTATCTATGAATTCCTTTACTTCATTCAAGTCTTTAATTTTAAAGAAGTCATGCTCTAATAATTTCACATCCCTATAGATGAATACCTTTTGAATTTAAGGGTCATAAAGTTGGTATCAAATACTATACTTTACACGTTGATCAACCAATTTTTAGAGGTGGTTGTGTGATCTCACAAGGCGAGAGTGATAAATCCATGATTCATTAACACTTTTCTCACATTTTGTCTTAAAATCCTTAACAACAGCATGTGTATATCCATTAATTCTCATTTCTTATCAAAGCATCACTCATGAATAAAAATACATTTTTATGGATCAAAAACATGTAAATAAAAAAAGAATAAAAAGAAAGAAAATAAAATGAGAGGCAGACTATAAATATATATATTTGTACAGGATGACTATAAAATATAAATATATCTGAAAGGTATATTTATATAACCTAACCCCCCAGACCAAGTAAACATGGATTCATTGACAAATAAATAAGCAGGGGGATAAGGAAGAAAACCACAAAAAGAATCAACTATGCACCTCACACATTATTCATCATTTATCCAACAATTATCAAAACTTCAAATATTTTTAATTAATTCATTTGTATATATTTTTCACCAAACTCTTCTCCTATTTATTTCTAAAAAATTATATAAAAAATAAAAATCATAAAAAGTTCCAACTAATATATGCCAAGAAATCCAACTTTTAAATTGTCAATTTCTCAACTTACGAACCTTATAACTTCTTCATATGAACTCCAATTTTACTCTACTCATCTTTAAAGTTAATAAAATAATATTCTATAATTAATGAAGGTGATTTCACTAAA